>JARQTI010000144.1:1047-457371 GCA_030142655.1 Trachelus tabidus
GCAAGCTCAGCGGATGAGGCGGAAGGGCAACCCCCGACACCATGGTCTATACGTGTAGCTTCACTAACAGGGTGACTACTCTTTATATGACTACTCGACTAAGTATGCTCGACCCGACCAAAGGAATAGGAAAAGTAAGACAAGCACAATGGAAAGTGAGAGAGAACAGAGTGAAACGAAAAGACAGAAAGGAAGATAGAAATAAGAAAGTTAAGAAGTTGAAAAGTAAGAAATAAGTTTATAAAAGTAGAGAAGAAATAAGGAAAGAGATAAATCAGAGAATAAAGAATGAAATATAAAGGAATAAGAAAGTGAAGAAGAAATAAATATAGAAATAGAAGAAGTTTGGAAATGGTCAAGGGAGGTGATTCCAAGAGACCAGTATAGGAGACCGGCTCGAGGAAGAATGAGCGCTCCGAGTCCGGGCGCGGCCTCGAGCGCTCCCCCCACTCCCCCGGCTCCTCCCACTCGCCGCACACAATTTTGGGCAACTTCCAGTACTTTTAAATATTCTTGGCCAGGATTTCAGAGTTTTAAGTGCTAATATCTAACTTTATGGATTTAATGAAATATTTTAACATTCCAAACACTTAACTTGTTAATATTTCAGTTTGAGCCTAATATATTTTCGACATTTTACAATTTCAATTTTTATCTGCGCAGTGTATTTTGCGATATTTTGCGCAATTTTATATTTTGAATAAATTTTGAAAGTAAGTCAGCATCCAATATAATTTAATAACATTTGGAGAGCTTTATTCAATGTTTCGAATTTTCAATATTTCTGTGCAACTGAATTTTTCCTTCTTCTTCTCACGGATTATTCGCTAATTTTTTTTCAATATGTTCATGATAACGCATGGCCTGATTAATTAAAAAAAATCTATATATAATATCCATTTCCATGTAAATACCTTTATCCTACTTGTGCTTATATTCAACTGCCTGGTTTGTGACCCTCGAGCTCTGGGGAAGAAGAAACGCTTGCTGATTTATATTTTTATTGTATGTATATAATATAATAAAATATACATAGCAAATTATAATCATTTATTTATTCAATCCTAAGATAATTAAAATGATCAATATGCGCAATGAAAGAAACAGTATAAAGAAAAATAATGACAAAAGTCTCGAACCCAAGACTCTTGTGTACAAACCGAAGCACCATGTACACGTGCTGTTCAATCGCCACGGCACCAAAATTGGAAAACTTATATTTTACTAGGTGGCAGGTAGTACAACCTGTGACAAACTTTTTCAACTTTTTGTAAGTGTTCCTTACCATAGCTCTCAGTGATTATAATTTTCCTGACCTTAGCGAGGAATGCATCATCTATGATTTACGGATTCTACGATTCATGGAAACATGGCTAATTCATGATGGCTCTTTTCACTGAAGAGAAGAAAAGAAATTCTAAATGAATAAAATGCGTTAAAAGAATACAGGTAATGGCAAAATGACATAAAATTGTTGGAAAATGGTTTTCTTTATTAGTAATTGGTATATAATAAAGTTTATAATAAATCATAAAAGTAATTCAAACCCTGACCAAGTTCCCAGATTGAAATACCTGTGCCCAATTCGCTAGCTAGCTCGATTCGTTTATTAAGGGAATACAGAGTCGGGTAAAAGACAAAAGAGCTTCCGGCAGCGGTTCTGAAAATTGAAGATATATATATACACACACGTATATATATAACAACAAATAAGAAAATTGATGTGATCTCTCAGTTCTTACTTGGTCTCAAAAAAGTGTTCCTTGCTACGATCGTCCCACTGAATTTTCCCTTTGAACGAATCCAGCATCTCGAGATATTGAGATCCAAGAATTGGACCACCACCCTCGGGTGTGTAACTATTCCCATAGAAATTAATTCCCAGGAGTATCTGAGAACGTCTAGGATCGTCATCGTCTGGGACTAATTCCTTTACGCAGTGTCGGGCCCAATCTAGGGGACTGTTCGGCCCTGGTCTTTGAACACTGGAGTAGTCGTAAGTCATTAGTGAAAAAGATTCCACATCCCGAGCTAATTCGTCAAAATGAGCACGATGGAACAATTCCACTTTCATTCTGCAACGGTTAAAATAATTTTTAATACTTCTAAAAAGACAAGTTTTAAACGTTCTCTTTCATAATTTAATAAATTTACCCTCTGATCGGTGGCACGGCAAGTATAACAGACAAGTTATGATTATTCAATTTTTTCGCGATACTCTTAATTATGAAAATCACGACACGTGCGTCGACACCTGTAAATATAAATTGATTCCAGATTTCTAAGACATATCCGTCAAATTGGAAATTCTGAAAAATACCAATAAGCACCATACAAATGTGTACAGTGAATTTTAACTTGAAACGCTTTTATGACAAAATACCTTGGCAGTATCGATCAAGGCAGATGTCAACCTTATTCTCTTATCAGAATTGGTTTGAAGGGCGATTATATCTTCCGCAATCCAATTTTCAAAAAATACACGAGGCATTACTGAAATTTAAAGAATTCATTAAGTCTGTACGATTCCTTTCAGTAATATATATTACTTTTGGTCGTGTGATTAGCGCTGTTCTGTTTTCGTATTTCCTTGATCCAGTCCTTGCGCACATCGTGGGTTCCCGGCGAGAACTCGCTCGCATTACCATATGGAATTGTCAGCCACACAGGCGAAAATGCCGTGAATTTACCATGAAACGTTTTCGAAATTTCCAAGCCTTTTCCATTCCACTGAAACGAGCATACAATTTTATAAAGCCATAAATGCAATTAGTTTTACGCAAACTGATCGAACGTCATTTAAAGATTGTCTACCTACCGGAGTAATATATCCCAATACATTTCCATGGAATCGACGACGCTTTGTATCTTTATAATAAGTATTCGATGAACGTAGTATATCAATACTTTTAGGATCCTTCACGACCAGTCCTCTTTCGAAAACATCTTGATTCACCGCCCCTTTCTGATAATGAAGGTTAGGATTAGTTACTGAACCATATTTATACCAAAGCACGTACATACCTTGACTTCAACTTTATTCTTTCCCTTTTTACTGCTCTGTTCCTTCGGTGGTGATAATGTGCCGAACGTAGCGTCATTAATAATTAATAAACTAATCGTTACAGTCAACAATGCTTTCATGATCATACGCTAACCGGTGAAACGGTGTATGACAGTCACCCCACTCCGTGACACGACCAACAACTCGTCGGCAAAACAGAAACTAACAATAACCAATTTTCTGCTTATCAACGGCCAGTACCAGTAACGTTCTTAAGATTAGTTACCGTGTGTAATTAATTTCATTACACCATTTTTCCGGCGCTCATTCAAATGCACAATGGATCTTAAAAAAGTTTCACACCCAACAGTCTTCTTGGATGCGGAAGAAATCGTCTACTCTCGCGACCGTAATATTTATTGTGGCGCGATCCGTTTACTCTTTTCTTATTATTTCTCTTTCATTTCTTGTGGTTAAATTGCGTCCGGTGGTCGATCGGCGTCGTTGCGTGACGTCTCAAATCGGCAATGATCACCGATCATCGCTGTCTCTCCGATGGGACGCAAGTGAAAACTCTCAGCTATCTCGTATAAGGTACAACACACTCGACAGTGAGAAACCAGTTGGTCGGTGCTAGTTGTTCGTGAAAGAAGCCAAACGATGTACGCGGCTGTAATAGAGCGACTGATACCGTGTCTTCTTGTCTGGTCTGGTGAGTATAACACGTGTAAAAAATTGATCTTGAGACGATGACAGTAGTGACTTATTTAAATTGCAGTACTTTCTTCAAAAAAAAATTGCAAACGTCCAATGTCAAGTACAGTTAATCGTCAACGGAGCATACTGACGTTTACAACATATTCAAGTAGAATTCATAAGTGGATGTAATGATCCCTCTTATAAAATATCAAATTCCAAACGTCACTTTTAATATAACGAGGAAAGTTTCACTTTGCTACGCGGCGAGAGTAATATCGTTCCGCCGACCCAAGAGAGAGAAAGAGAGAGAGAGTTCAACAGCACTATTATTTTCTACGTGTCCATAATGCACAATATGCAATTTTATGTGATATTTATATCTTATCGTTATCACAAGTAAATCTTACCCCCGTTACTTTTCGCGCGCTCATGCTTGTCCCAGCAGACGGAATTTCAAAATGATCTATAAGAACGAGATGCAGTAGTAGCCAGATGATCTTTCTAATGACTATTTTATTAAGCCCACTCTGGATACTGGTTTTGTTTTGACAATTAACTGTAAGGACTGTTGTGAATGATGATTGTCAGATTGACCTACTTCTCTACTTTTTAATATGAAAATTGTATTTTGTTGTGAGAACCAACAGTATTATTAATTAAGGTCAGGTCGAGAACGACGAAATACATAGAGGAAAGGGGTTAATCGAACCAAGTGAAAGGTGTCTCTCTTTCGACTCAAAGCGTCATCCTCTTTCCCTTTCAGCTTTTGGACAGTCAGGAGTGGAGAGCACTGCGCCCTGCATTGATCACAACAAATTTTACAGGAATCCAAAAACTCCGGCTCACAGAGTATGGGCAACTACCGAGTGCGCAAAGTATTACTTGTGCCTAGGTAAATACATTTTGATCATTCAATTATAAAGTTCTACCCAGAAACTCACTCGTCGTGGATACAGTTTTATTCTAGTCGTCGAGATTTTTATTTGCTTATTCAGGAAAACCGCATTCCCATGCGTGCTCTAACGAGTACACTCGATTTGGTGCAGTTACGAGAGCAGTCGGTATTGCCAATTAGAGATTTTTCGCTTGGCAGTTTCCTACTACAATTGTATTTCATAACTTCTACTGCATCCCAGGGGAATTTCGAATAGAATTAAATATAGTATTAGGTATAGTTTGACGACAATGAATTATAATTGTAACCTTATCTTACAGACGATGAAGTTTTTGAATTTAAATGCTCGCAAGGACTTCTATTTGATGTCTCACGACAGATTTGCGATTTCAAAGGAAACGTAGATAATTGTGATACAGCTTTAGGTAAGAAAATTACTGTTTCTTTTAACGTCCATAATTTTTACTTTGCTATGCAAAGTTTGATGTGACTAATTTATATATTTATCAGAGGAACAGCCTCCGAAACCGTTACTGGACAAAGGTCATTGTGATAAGGGTAACTTAGCCTGTGGCGACGAAACGTGTTTGCCAGCCACTTATTTCTGCGACGGAAGTGTAGATTGTCCAGATGGTTCCGATGAGGGATGGTGCGGTAAGATAAACTGAAAATAAAAGATGAATCATAAAAATCTATTTAAACTTAATTAAACGTGCCATTTCAATCCAGATGTAACTAATGATCCAAACGCAGCTGGTACCTGTGTACCAGAAAAATGTAAGTTACCAGACTGTTGGTGTTCGAAAGATGGTACTAAAATACCAGGAAATCTATCAGTCAATTTGATACCTCAAATGGTATTGATTACTTTTGAGGACGCAGTCAACGCAGAGAATTTTAATCTCTATACCGGTACGCATATAAATGATTTGAATAATGAATATAACAGTGGTCGATCCTCTTAATGCTGAAAAATTCTGCACCTCTTAGAACTGTTTACGGATGACAAAAAGAATCCTAATGGGTGTCCGATTCGTGCTACTTTCTTCGTAAGTCATCAATATACGAATTACCGCGACGTCCAATTTCTCTGGAACGCTGGTCACGAGATTGCTGCACATTCTGTAACGCAAGTATTCACATTTGACGTCTGAACTTTTTTAACTAATATTTTTCATACTGATAAGTTCAATATCGAATTTACAGCCATCGTGGACCGGAAGAATGGTGGTCGCAAAATGCCACTATAGAGGATTGGTTCGATGAGATGGTTGGCGTTGCGAATATTATAAATAAATATTCTGGAGTCCGCATGGAGGATATCAAAGGTGACATTATTATATCATTAGAAAAAATAGGATCCAGTTAGATATTTAAAATAGTCACTTTCAGGTCTACGAGTTCCATTCCTACGTCTTGGCTGGAACAGACAATTCTTAATGATGACAGAATTTGGATTTGAATATGATACCTCAATGGTGGCACCGTTCTCCGATCCGCCATTATGGCCATATACTATGGACTATAGACCACCCCATGTGTGTGTGGGACTTGGACAAATTTGCCCCAGCAGATCATATCCAGGAATTTGGGAAATACCCTTAAATCCACTTCTTGTACATGTACGACAATTAATAATGCCAGTAAAGATTCCATGGATTTTTGTTAATTATACTGCTTCACTTTTCTTTAATAACAGCAGGAGTTCACTTGTCCCACGGTGGACTCGTGCCCAGCCAATCTCTCTGGTGAAGATGTGTATAAAATGTTTATGCACAATTTTGAAAGGCATTATCGCACCAATCGCGCACCTTTTGGATTACATTTTCATGCAGCCTGGTTTCAAAATCCTGCATACCGTTATGCCTTTGGGGTGAGTTTAATGCTTGAAAATATTTACTGTCTTTTTGTTAAAATTCTTGTTTGCTTGTTTTAATAGAAATTCATCGAGGATATTTTACGATTACCAGAAGTTTATTTTGTGACCAATCATCAAGCCATTGAGTGGTTACGGAATCCTACTACAATAGAGAATTTGCATAAATTTGAAGCGTGGTCTTGTGCTGATCGGCGATTTGAGCCACGCGAGTTGGCTTGCGATCTACCCAGTGCTTGTAAACTACCTAGTAGAGTTTTAAAGACAGATCGATATTTGCATACTTGTTTCGAATGTCCAAAACAATACCCCTGGTTAAGAAACGAATTTGGTTTGGATTGATAGAATTTTACTTTATATAGAAAACAAGTATACGGTCTCACTAGAGAACATATATCTTATATAGATATCACAATTCATATCAAGATTCACAGATTTACATGAGGTGATTGAAAAAAATGACGCATATTTCTCATGGTACAAATCAAAATTATACCATATATACAATCTTTTAGCTATAAGACCATGTACCTTTTTAGCATAGCCATATTTATTATTGTACAAAGCCGGAGTTCATAGCAAAAATCCGGAGGAATGCATTGTAAATGAACGCGAAATAAATAAAGATTTGTTGGAAACAAAAACCTTACTTTAATCAGAAATCGGTGTCATCGATCACTAGCCTTCTTGTTGAACGAATGGATTTTGAATGGACTCCATTCCATCCACAGGGCAGATAAGTACAACAGATGTACCACGGCATACAACCAAACCCAACATTCTTGTGTCTTGGTTAAGTTTATAAGGATCGTCAGGATCTGTAAACAAAGAGAGCATCGTTGTACTTCATAGAAGAAGGTAACAATGTATGTTATAATGCAATTACACAATATTGGTGAAAATTGACTCAATACAATATTTAAATTACCACGTAAGTACTCCATAGTATTATCCAGTACAAGATTCAGTAAAGGATCATAGCCTTTGAGGATGCCAACAGCTTCTCGTCCACCAGCAAACTTCACCCGTATATTTTTCTCCAAATATTTTGAAAGATCGAGAATACTTTCCTTTCGTTTTTTCTCTTTGTGATCGCTGTGAGCATTTTGTGGCTACAAAATATAAGTAATGTAATGACGCTGCTGTAACTTTAAAGGTTATATACGCTAATTTGAAGGTTAAGATCTCTTCCTTCGTATGATTTACCTGCTTCGTCGTCTGAAAAAAAGTCCAATAATTAAACATACATCAAATTTAAGTTACTCATTTTCG
Organism: Trachelus tabidus; assembly: GCA_030142655.1. Lineage (NCBI taxonomy): Eukaryota > Metazoa > Arthropoda > Insecta > Hymenoptera > Cephidae > Trachelus > Trachelus tabidus. Next base: position 8,794 of record JARQTI010000144.1, read on the forward strand.
TGGAAATAATTATATTTATATACAACTTACAGACATATTCGTGAACTTAACAAATTCAAAGATCCTAAAACCCGGTAACACAACCGATTGGTAATTTCAGATCCACGTGACTATATGGTCATTGACCAATTTGGCGGTTCCTTATGATTTCATTAAGGAAAGGACCATAAAACAAAAAATACTTCATGTAAGATATTAAATAATTTAAAAACTCTTAATTAATTAAAGTAGGATTGCTAATTGATTGATAATAAATAAATTATTGACTCAGGTTGATTGGATGCATAATCGTCTGATAAAAGCTTCGATTTACTCACATATTAGACTCCATAAAAAAATACATGTTGATATATGGTGTATACGTGAATAATAATACTACAGTACCAATTTTAGTACGACATTATACACATAGTGACTGACTATATAATGATACGTTTACATGACAATTTTTGAGTATCGATTCTCTAACATAAGTAAGGCCTTAATTGCTACCCGAAAAACGTAACAATTCATTATACTGATACTGTAGACGGAATCCGGTTGACGGATTTCATTAATTACAGCATAAAATGCTTTAGAGTGATTCATAATTATCGATACCATCATACACTTACAAACAGTCTGGGAATATTATACCAGTAAATCTTGTGCACGCTATATTCAGATTCGTTTCATTTGTTATTGTACATTCGTTAATTAATTAGCTTCGTGCGCAGTGTCCAATTAAGTTTCCACAAGGGCTAACAAGTTGATTTTTCATAAATAAAGTAATATTGGTTTTCACAAAGTTGTTATGTCAACAAGAAGAAACTTACATTCTTAAGATCAGAATATATTATTTTGTCAATTCCTCAAGAATTGTAAGTTGCAAGAAAATACGTTAGCGATTTTCTATATTTCTATATTTGGAATATTAATCAGTGAAAATTAGGAAATTAATATATTTTTGTGGAAGCTATTAAAATGGATGTCACTCGCTTACATACGATGAATGATAATAGCTGCACTAATTATTTCACTCGTTTTCATCATACAGAGAACGAATTCTTAATTATATATTGTCTTAAACATATTAGCATGATTGTTTATCTTTTCTCTGGGTGGCTGTTTGGAGGGATATCGTATTGCTGCAATGGAAATATTCACGGCGAAGCCAATTCGATGAATTCAATATTGATCAGACTTTCCACACATTTTAAACTTTTCTCCTGTCACGCGATCTAATGACGTAGCACAAATAAATTTGAGTAACTCTTTATAACGAATTTTGAGTAATATACCAACCGTCAATTTTTTACAATTATTTTAATTTGGGTATGAAAGTTTTAATATCTTACCCACTATTAAAGTCTTAAGGTGATAAATTCTTAATCCGAATATCGAATCTAAATTTTCAGTCACGAATGGGCACGCATCGTACACTTTGAAATATAACTACCTCTCTGTGCATGTACTCGAACTACGACGTAAGATAGCAAAAAGAGAGACTCAGTCGGAAGAAAAAGAAGGTCCGTTATGACAATTGAAATTGCGACTAGTTTTGCTGTACGCCTGCGCGACAAAATTAATAGTTAGACAGAGCACTTTGATAGGCCTGCACGCAAAGATTTGTGTAATTCACATTAATTATAACGCAGAAGTTAATTGCCGTCTTTATAACGACCTTAAGAATTCTATAGTAAACTATCTTCTGTATTATTGCATTATAGGCCTAATATTTCTTGCATAGATACTGTACGTTCTATAAGTGTACTACGGTGTAATATACGTAACTATTACTAGGATACGATTCTGCGTTATATCTTGTGCTTTGTACAAATTTTTGTGTACAACCGACAGTTTGTCAATTTCTTTAGAACAATCTTTATCGTTCTTAAGAACGACAGATGCACCTACGTGTTCACTAAATGAACAAATTCGATCTGGCTGGCATGTGTATACCCGGATTAAAGTATTGAGTATTGTTTACAGATATCTTTGTGTAACATATCATTATTATAGTATCAATAGACAATACTCGTTATCCTTAGTTCCTGACAATATTCACTATGTTATGTTCTTGTTATCTTGCTTATCGGATGACTGAGTCACAAAACGCACATAGGTCAATCTATATTATATCCACTCATACGATTCACGTCCTGAAGTCAGGATCCCAATCATGAAGAATTGAAAAAAAAGAGAATCAATCACTCCACATCCTGGTTACGATCTAGCCGACTAAGGACGATCCTGGAGTTCTTTGATCACTCTAAGATTGGATACTCTATTATTACCATCCAGAACAGAAAGTTCACTTTATTCATCGCGTCATGAATGTGCTTCCTCGTCCTGCTCTGATAACAAAGGACACGCATTCTCCGTCTCATCCTGCTCTGATAACAATGGCACCACTTGCTGATTACAAGCATCGCTCTCAGAAGGTCTTCGGCTCTGTCCTGGTAATAGAGTCGGTGGTGTAGTCGTTCCTGATGGAGTTGTTGGTGCCGACCTGGACAACCACCTCTTTGGCTTGTTTCTTGATGAAATTGGCAAGCCAAGAGGCATGTACATCTTGCCACGTGTCCTTCGGCTCCTGAAGGATGGCTCTTCAGGACTTAAGGGCTGCTGACTTGGAGTGTTGCTATTTAACGAATAGAGTACTTGCAGTCTGTTCTGAGGAAACTGTTGAATTTTGTCCAGTAGTTCACGTAGCTGTAGGAAAAAAACAAAAATATATAATTGAATTCTAGTACAGATCTTGGTTCTATAATTATATATTTTTACCTCTATCGTGGGACTTGTGGCTCTTGGCGGAGAGCATGGCGACTGTGCGGCAAGACTAGAAATATCTGAGGTCGTTCTGTGATTCGTTAAAGATGCTATTGAACCGTCATTTAAATTTTCAGGCCTTTCAGAAAGCTCATCTACACTGTCGTTGCAGGAATATGGTGGAGGTATTATTGTGTTAGCCTCGTTGACGACGTTGCACATGAAACTGGAGCTCAAAGAGTCCAGGGTGCTTGCGTGAGACAGTGACCGGAAGTAACGCATGACAAAGCCGGATGTTCTTTTGCCAACTCCTTCGTCGTAGCCGATTACCAAAGGATAAAGATCAGGTTTGGCTGTGACCTAAAGTACAGATGTAAAATGGGTAAATTTATAGATTTTTGTATGGTACCACGTTTTTTCAAAATATTGAATACCTCGTTATAAGGGGGCGGAAGTGTCTGCAAGAAGGAACTGCATCGGCTGTAATGTGGAGGCGGGTAACATGATCCTGCAGGAGCCATGTCTGACGGATGTCTTTCTTCTGCAGGATTTCTTCTACAGCGTCTCCATAGCCAACATCCACAGCCTGTTGCGATGACCAAAGCAATAAGGACTGCAGCCCTGTTTTATTGGAAAATTAATAAATGGTTATTTTCAATATTCTATAATATCTAAAAATTATATTTATTTAATACAACCAAATACTAACCATAGATACCAATAGCTCCAAACCAGGAACGTGATCATCTCGGAAACGGGGGATCCCATCTGTAAATATAAATAGCAGCATCCGAGAGAACAACACTCTTTTGGTGGTGAGCATCTGGAAAAGAAATATTTTAATAAAGTATTTCCTTGGGCGCTGGTTTAGAATTTTTGAAAATATTTTTTTTTGCAACGTGTAATACAAAGATGCAGATGCAATTTCGGAATAGGAGAGACAATGAGATTCTACTTGACATGATTTCCATCGTTCAATAATCACCATTTTACTTGGAAATCTCACATTTTTTTTTATTTCTTGTTTCTTAGGAATACGATGACGAGTGACGTGTATGAGGATAATTTCTCGAAACTGAAAAAGGATTAATGGGATTAGAATGGAGTGTTAGAAAAAAATAATTGGAACAAGAGGTTTTTACGGAAAAAATGCGTGTAATATTTATTTCATTGATAACGATAGATACAGCTATTCTAATCTATGTCCATAACTACTGACAAATGTACTATGGAGTCATTACAAATAAATACATATGGACTTAACAGTAACGTATGAAGATTTAATCGAATAAATGTAACTAGAAATCTTTTTATAAATCTACGATTAAATTATACTGCAATTACTAACGATAATTCTACTATAAACATGTGTATGCAGCGATAGGTTAAAGTTATTTATGCAATAGACTTACACGTGCCCTCCACTACAGATTTTCGCGGCGACCTGGAATTTGCAAAAAATCTCTTGTGAAGAATCAAAATTCTTGATGCAGTGGATATTATCGAAAAAGAGATTTATACATTCAAAGTTCTAGGAAAAAATTATCCATGTGTCTCGCCGGCATATTTTCATAACAAAAATATAGTTTTTTTATATTACAGTATATTCAAGATAATTTAAAAAATAGTGTGTTTAGAAGTTTCAAGAAATTTTCAAGCGAACACGTTGATCCAATTATTTTCTCAAATTTTCTCGAGCTCCTCCGTCTCTCCGCTTCTGGGAAGTATTGATCGCTTCGCCAGACGGACACTCTTCCACTAGCAGTAGATATTTCGTCTCGCGTTTCCAGATTGAAATTAAACTCATCACCGAAATGAAAAATTTGGAGAATAAAATTTAATGCAGCATCCAATATTCTTACCATTGCCAGATCTGCCAACCTATTTTTTTCACTCCTAAATAATCTTCACCTAAACTCACTCCTTTTATACCCGTTTTTAAAGGTACGAAGAACACTGTATAATAATTTATTTGTAAAATCTACCCGAATTTTCGAAACAAATCCAACCGAATAAATATCGATATGGAATGTACGAATTTTTCTTTATGAATTCCCAACATCCCGAATCGTAAAACATCCCACTGAAAAAATAATTCCAAATTTTGACAGAGAATAACAGAAAATCAAACTGTCAATATTTTATTACAAAGATGTATTTTTATCACTGTCACTGCTCGAGTCTTCGATTGATAAACTGTATGCATTTTTTATTTATTAAAAATACCTCTTATTTCCAACAGACAAGCTGTTATAAGATGCCAAGAAATTATGATTCGAGTAAGAGTGTTGCCGAAATCCAAAATCATAAAATAACGTATCCTTACTTGATACTGGTCTCACAAGAAGATTAACGAGAACACGATAGTTTCTCGGATATTTATAGAACTAATTTAACTGAATGTAACCAGCAGATACCGTGTATAGATCCGCTACGGACATCTTGACGATTTAGCCGAAGGAGATTCTGCGCCATAGAAAATCCTCTGCGTGCTGAATATCGACTACATTCGTACACCGACATAATGTTAAAACCTTCTGGTTCCTCCAAATCACTTATTACTTCCTGTAGAATTAATATTTTTAATATCCAAACAGTTTAATCAATGACGTCCAAAAACAAAAATCTTTACAAGCAATGGAGGCTGAATAAACGTTAAGTATTCAACGGTGAGAGAATTCACTTTGATCAGTCTTCTGATAAGCAAGAAATACTGTGAAGACAAAGATTCATAATATCTGTTTTATCCAAGGATAACGTACGGTAATACAGTCTCCAACTTCTGATGTCTAGTATCTTCGGAGTAATAATGGCGGTAGGGTAGTGTCAACGACAAAACCAGTGAAAGATAAATATGTCTTATCACTGTTTCAGCATAATTTATCGACGACAAAAATTTGGGATCCAGTGTATCGGTAATGCCATAGCCGTCGCCACATGTTTGCTGAAAAAGAGCGCGAGTGCGCGACGTTCTGACAGCAGACGGCGATGTGGCACCGGGAATTCTAACCTCAGGATAGCAGCAATTTTCCGTGGTGCTTTTTTGTGGAGGATGCTGAGGTGGACCTGAGAAATCTGTTAGTGTGAAAAGTGGAATAGAGAGATCGTCGCGTGTCAGTTTAATCAGTGATGGACAAAATGCGGCTGGTGTTCTTTACAATATTTGTCGTATGCCATGTCCTGGGCATGACTCTTGCTTGGGATAACGACGAGCTCGAAGTTTTCGACGTCGTTGAGGAGGTTAATCAGAATTTCTACGAATTGCTGGGCGTCCCTCAGGTACGAATCAGATATGGAAATATCTTTGATCTTCGTATCAATAATAATTTATCATTGGTTTGTCACAAAAGGCTTGAATTTATTTCTGTCATGGCTTTTGCTTCATTGCTATATATAAACCTTAAGCATATTTAAACTTTAAATATTTATTGTTTCTATGCTTTTCGTTCCTCTCTGGACATTATTTGTTCTTAAAATGGTAATGTCCTGGTAATATTTATACGTTTTTATAACATGGTACATTATATCATGGTGAAGAATAATTAGGTTTATTTTATTTTCTTATGAAACCATTTTTTTCAGGCTGCAAATGCATCTGATATTAAGAAAGCCTTCAGACGCCTTTCTCTACAGCTACATCCCGATAAGAATTCAGCTGCAGATGCAGAGATACAATTCCGAAATGTAAGATATAAAAAAATTATTTTAATTCCGAAATACTTCGAAATTGTAAAATATGTTTGCTATTTTTTTTAATATTACCGAATTTCTAATGCACATTTTTTACTGTGACGTAATTCCATGAAATATTTAGTTGGTTGCAGTTTACGACATTCTAAAAGATCCAGGAAAGCGTGAACGGTACGACAATGTTTTAGTGAATGGCTTACCGAATTGGCGTTCAGCTGTATACTATTATCGCCATGTCCGTAAAATGGGATTGCTCGAAATGAGCATAATTCTATTTATTGTAATAACAATTGGACAGTATATTGTATCATGGGCGGCTTACTTCGAAAAAAGATACACTTACGTAAGTAAATTTTGCGAATTGCGCAAACAAATATTCAGCATGAATACCAACGTTTTGATATCACGACGCTCATTTGCTTCGCTCACATTAGTCGAATTTTATGTTCCGTATCGATATTTTTTAATTCTCCAAGAGAACATAGTTTAGTGAATCGGGTTGAAGCCACGGAGGCTGACCGGAAACGTGCTTTCTGCAGGAGCAGGTCTTAGGTAGTAAGCTGCAGAGAATGCAGAAAAAGAATAGAAAGGGCAAAATGGACGTTCCAGATCTGGCTGAGATCTTAGAGAGGATACCGACGCCGAGTGTGTCGGATACGCTGCCTTTCCAGCTGCCAAGATGGACATTCTCCGCGATTGTCGGCGTACCTTCAGCCATCCGTGCCATTAGTGAAATGCTCGAAGAGCGTAAAAGACAGAAAAAGCTTCTCGAGGAAGAAGCAGCACGGTAAGCATGCAGATTATTATTCCACAATAGGCATGAACTGTATCTTTGTCATTGTTGAAATATACAGCGCACAAGAGAATACAGAACCGGAAGTGGAGCCAGTATCTCGTGGTCCTAGAAGACGAAGAGGTGCGGGCTTCACTCCACAGGAACGTAGCGGTACTGGAGACAGCAGTAGTAAACGTGAACAAGTTCCGTTGGTGAATGACGTGGTTCCACAAAAACCTCGAATCAGTGGTGGTCTCTGGACAGATGACGACATAGCTGAATTAATAAAACTTGTTAAAAAATATCCTGGTGGTACTTCAGATCGTTGGGAGAAAATTGCAGACGCGATGAATCGAACAGTTGCGGAAGTGACGCACATGGCTAAGAAGGTACTGAAGAGGTTCTGCTTCGATTGATTCAGTTTTTAAATTATTTTCATTCTATATTCAGGTAAAAGATGAAGGTTTGAAACCCGGTCAGCCTACCGAAACGGAAGTAGTACTTGAAGAACAACCAAAGAAAGTCAAAACTCGGGCTGAAGTTGTAGACACAGTCTCAGATTGGAGTCAAGAACAACAGCGTGCTTTGGAAGCCGCCTTAACAAAAAATCCTAAGGGAATGTCTTTAGATAGGTGGGAAAAAATAGCTAGTTGCGTGGAAGGAAAAACGAAAGTAAATAATTTAAATAATATTTCTATCGATAAACTTTAAAATTTTGTTGCTATTGTTGGCTTTTATTTTTCAGGAAGAATGCCAGGCTCGATATCGTCAGCTAGTGGAACTTGTTAAGAAGAAACAACAAACCGAATGACAAAATAGTGCAAATCTTTGTGGATTGTAAAAAGAAACAATATTGACGCGTACTTGATAAAAGATCCGTCGCATTTTGTTACAAACTTGTCTTTCTCCCCTCGAGGTGTATTTATTTAATAAATTAATTGATTAACCAAAAGGAAGGTAAGTTCGAGGGAGTTCAACGCTTCCTTTCCTTATGGTTAGTTAGGTTACGCAAGCATCAAGATGTTCTTCGAACTATCTGTAAACATAAAATGTATATGATATAGTTTGTACAAACTGTTAAATATTACCATACTGTCGTCACAATCAAATCTTTTATTTAATTTCACACTCGAAAATGTATATATTTCTTGATCTTGACAAACTTCAAAAACTGCGGAATAATAATTTTTGGGTAATTCCATCAAATTAGTGTGAATATCGGAACAATTATATAAGTTCGATAATGTTTTACAATGACTTTCCAATTGAACTGTTCAAGGCTACCGCCAGAGTTCCATCGAGTGTGCCATCTTGTCTTGTTGGACTCATGGCAGTTACGAATGTTGTGTGGGTGTAGAAGGCGTTACTGGAGATAAAACAATCAGATTCACGGCGTGTGTACCGAACTTGTCACGTAAACGTTGTCACACGAAAACGCTTGCCAGTTGTCAAAGCTTTTAGCTCGTGTGCTTTATCCGACTTCACTCGTAGAGGCTCCGTAGATTTCGAAAGTATGGAAAGCTACGAGAGCGTTTTGCTCGTCAAGTCTGAGGTGTTTGTCTTCAAAATTCCACCCAGGACGACCAATCGAGGTTATCGGTAAGAAAATAAAATATGCGATCTGTCAGTATTGTTGCACGTTTGGCCATGTAAGCGTTAGTGATTTAAAAAAAACGGTTCAGCAAAAATTACCGTTGTATTTAGGTTTAAATTCTTATTTGAGTTTGCATATTTTATTTGGTTTACTTAATATTTACGCTTTCTGATTAATAACTTTCGCAACATCACCAAAAAAAGAAATTAGTATGTGGGTGAATGAAATTTATCGTTATCGGTAGGAGGCCCTTATCGGTAATATTTGCTTGAAAAACTCGGACATAGATTTGAAGGTTTAACTGATATCGCAATATTCTTTATGTCTTGCTTAGGATTGAAATGTTTAGTTACAGGTGTCCTGAGTTATTATTTATATATAATTTTTGTATATAACTGGATATAAATTATTTAAATTAAGTAAAACGTAGCTATGGTTTTTACTATCAAGGGAAGTGTTGGAACAGAACCAGTTATTATTATCACTATTGCAGGAAGTTCTGATTCTCACTTAGTATCATACTTTTTCTTACTTGCAGTGCAGCAGACTGGAATTTACAAGAACCATCTTGGACAGGTCGTATGCGTTTAGTTTCACAAGGTGATGCAATTACTTTGAAACTGGAGGACAAAGTCAGTGGGGATCTATTTGCAAAATGTCCTATCGAACAGTATCCTGGAATTGCTGTAGAACCTGTCACTGATTCCTCAAGGTACTTCGTCCTACGTATCCAGGATGACAATGGACGTTCAGCCTTTATTGGAGTTGGATTCCTTGACCGATCTGACAGTTTTGACCTTAATGTAGCGTTGCAAGATCACTTCAAATGGTTAAAGAACCGTGATCAGATTGAAAAAGAGAAAGAACGACCAAAACAAGAACTGGACCTTCGATTTAAGGAGGGGGAGACTATAAAGATCAATATGAAAATAACGGTGATCCTTGCTTCTTTCCAAAACTACAAGACTATTAACCAAAAGTCGACTTAAAATTAATACCCATTCATTTTTCCCTATCTGCAGAAGAAAGATGGCAGTGAAGTTTCCCAAAAAGCCAAGTCACGAACGAATTCGGCAGGTCTTGGTTTGCCTCCACCACCAGGTGGTGTAAAAATTGCACCACCTCCAGCTCGAACACCAACATCGTCCCCAGCACATAGGCCTGCTCAGTCAGCACCAGGTGCTACTGGTCAGCCAGGTGCTGAATGGGGTGAATTTGCGAGTGCGTCTCAGCAACAGCAACAGCAGCAGCAGCAACAACAGGCACCATCGTCAAACGCTAGCTGGGTGCAGTTCTAAACACACTGCCTTGCAACAATTTGCATTGGCTTGCCTAGATTAGGATCCTTATTCCCATCCTCGTGCATACGACGTATAGTAATATCCTTCAGAACGTGGAACTTCAAGGAGGACCCAGGACATCAAACAGTATGGTATGACATAATCCAATATAATATAATTAAAAATAGGGAGGCGCGTGACTTTGAGGTGTGTACTACGCATGCAATGATCTCCATTTTCTGTCTGGAGACAGAACTGTTAAAGGCAACGGTACAAAAACTGTTTTGTTATTCTTTCTTTGATAATTATTCCTAAGAATATCTCACGATCGTGAGATAATATAGCATTCAGACTAGTATCGTGTCTGAGCAAGTACTTTTCCATGAGCTGAATACGTGATCAGGATTTAAAAATGGCGATATGATTCGTTGAAAGAATCGAATACTTTCAAAAGGAAGACACTCGATACGCTCCAATAAACTTCTCTGTTTAGCTTTCTCTTATTGATTTCTGGACTTCAAACTAATCTACCAACAGAGAAACAGTTTAACGGGTGTTTACTTTAAACACACGAGAAACATGTGTAAATCATTATTTGTCTTTTATCAAGTATTCAAGGATCATTATCAATGTATTTTCGTTAGATAAGTCGCGCGACAAAACCCAATTCTCGGAATCAGTATTTTTAAAGATATATCCTGTGCAAGGTCCTCATTGCTGTTCTTGAACTGAATTTAAACAATTGATATCAACATATCGATATCAATTTCTTCGTCGACTTGAAGAATTCCAACGCTAGGCCGGCTTTCGACGTCTGTAAATAACTACTCGAAATCCCGAGGAAGCGCGCCGGTTTCTCATTTTGGCCTAAAACACTCAGAAGAAGTAAAAGTACTTCCCCTCTAGGCTCTTTGAGGTTCAACACGAAGCACATTTCTTAGTTTAAGTTGCAACGTTCGACGAAAATGTTTCAAAATGTTCAAAACCGTAAGCGGTTTAGGGCGTAGCGTAACGAGATGCATAGAGCGTTATATATAAAAAATTAAAAAAAAGAACGATAAGAAATCAAGTGGCGAACGATTCGGTGAGAAGAGAAAGAACGGGTTACCTTTGAAATACTTTGAAAATTTTCGATCTATTTGTTGAATGTCAAATCGACTCAAATCGTAATTGCGTTCGCTGTGCGAGTGCGAGAATGTCCTTGCGTCGTTTATTCGTTAGGAAAAACTTCAAAGTTTATTGCATTACGTTACGTATCACAGTGAAGTACGTTTTACAAGTTGAAGTATATATTCTGAAGTTTATATCAAGTAAACTTTATGCCGAAACGTTCGCGGTGCGCGTTGTACATTACTGAATGAGTAAGAGAAGTAGAATGATGGCGGAAGGGATCGGAATTGACCGAATAAATAATTCAGCTAACTAATAAAGGTCACGCGTGTCGTGTCACTGAGTGAACTTAAGGTACCCTCGTTACTTAGGATATAAGACTTAGGTTATACAGGAGATTTGCAAATTCCATTCCACGATGTATATTTTCTTCGAGAATTTTTGCGAGCGCCTACCGGAACCGGTTACTCAAATTTATTGGAAAAAGAAATATCCAGGTGTAGTAGCATATAGGGTGGCGAAGGAAATATAACAAATAATGAATTGACTTTAATTAAGAATCTCTTTCGTTTCATTCTTTCACCCGTCACTGTCCACTGTATCCGGTTTTCTTTTTTCATTTCTTTTTCCAATCCAATTTAAAGGTATGTAAGGAGGTGGGGGTGTAAAATACTAGACAATAGGACTACTTCATAAACATGCAATTCACAAAAAAAAATAATTATATTTAAAGATGTTTGATTTACGTATACCTATATGGCACTGAACATGTATCCCTATCAGAGAATTTAAAAAAAAAACAATTCAATGCAGATCGATATACAGGGCTTGAAATTTGAAAATAAACGAATTAAGCGCATGCGGTACCAGCTCAGCATGCTCAGAATGAATTTGTTTAATAACGCTAAAAGAAAAAAAATTAATTTAAACTATTAAGGTTCAATTTTTCGTTAGTCGATTAAAATTAAATGACATACGAATCGGATGATCCCATCTGTCAAGCATCGTATCGATTCTAGATATTACCTCAACATGACCTCTTCGAAACTTGCTTCCAGGAGAGTACAACGAAATCAAATATGAAAGAAAAACAAATAAGAAAAGAAAATCGCCACTGGCACGATTTCATTTCTTCGTCAGGTCGCCACTCCTAATTAACCGTACGGTATTACGTCCGGTTCCGACCGGGATCCCTAGCTTAGGATATCACTAGATTATTATATTCTCTATTATTATATTGTATATTTATGTCGTCAATATAATAAACCGCATAGTTAGTAATAACTTATGGCAGGCTTAACTCGGATCGAAAACGTCTGTCTAAGAAAAAGTAACTGCACTCGCAGCAATCCGCCTCACTAAGGAGGCAAAATATAAATATTTCCTTGATTCCTCTTTTCTTTTCGTCTGATACCGAAGAGTGGAACTGTGAGTTGTGTGAGGGGGGAAGGGGGGTAGGTGGGTGAAGGTTATAGCGACCCAGAACCGAATTGTCCGTCATCGTTTCTCATCTTTACAGAAACGACAGAGACTCTTTCAAGAAGTTTGAATTCGTTGCTGTCTTACTGGAGCCTCGTTTATCTGGACCATAATGTGTCCTCAGCGTACAACGGAGTCTACTTATATGGAATCGAAGGTTTAGATGACACTTGTGATACGTGCAAATGATGAGTCGATGATCCGGCTGCCAAGGAGGATATCCGTTCTATCACAGTCGCACGGGAGAACGCCCGGATTAAATTTATTAAGATGATTTTGTCTAGGGTGATACTAGGAGCATCAGCAACGCTTCGTACCACGAGATACGTTCAGTCGCAGACTTCGCATAGCCATAGCACGATTGAAGTGACGCTGCGATGGTCTTTGGGCTTGTTGCTCCGAGGAAAGAGTAGAATCTTCTTCGCACTCTACGCTGCTTAGTACGACTAGCAAGACGCCTAGCACCTATTAGATAATTGGAATGTAATGACAGATGTTCTTATTGCGATAAGGCTGATCTTGTTGAAGTTACGTACCAGGCAGACTATGATAAGTAGAGTGTAGATGTGTATACTGGCTGTTGGAAGAGACTCAACCTCTTTAAGAGCTTCAGCTGCGTCCGATAAATCCGGTTTGAGTTCCAACGCGTGACGAAGGTGAACGGCAGCTTCTTGAAAATGGCCGTATGCCTGTAATTAATAATATGTTTATTGCATAATCCTTAATTGCATTATTTTTAGTGTATTTAAGGAATTTCGCGGACCTTGAATATTTGTCCAAGTGTTAGATACTGTTCCCAAGCATTGCGATCAGGAGGCTGTAACTCTAGTGATCGTCGTGCCAGGTACGTTGCGTCGTCCAGGTACTGTAGTACCAGAAGAACTCTTGCTAGGTTTAAAAGAACTTCTGCATTGTGCGGAGATACGGCCAATGCTCTTCTGAAGCATTCGATCGACCTCTGAGCGTTGCCTTTTATTCGCCAGAAGTTACCAATTTGATTGTACAGTTGAACGGATTTTGGTTTCTGACGACAGAAAGATTATAATTTGATAGTCGAATTTCCATTTGTTCGTATTAACGTTTGATCAGCACGTAGAAAGATAAGGGGATTTTACCTCGCGTTTCGCCTTTTTCAGACGGCGCTCTAACAGGTCGACGTCGACGTCGCCGATCTTTGCACCCTTCTTCCTGAACATTAGAGCGACGTTAGGCTCCGGTACTGGTGGATGTAGATTTCGATTCGCAACACCGACCAGGTTGTCGTAATAAGTAAAGTTGACGGGTTTACCGCAGTCGAGGACAACGTCCTCGCAGTGCTGCACAACCGTTCCGCAGGTAGCTGATGACGAGGACGAGGATGACTCCGTCAATTCCGTCAAATTCGATGACTCCATCAGGTCGTAGGACGCTGCAAGTCCTCTGACAAGGGGATGAAAGCGTAAAGTAAATTTTTAAATAAATCCCTTTGTCGAATAATCTTCGACTTGATAAGTTTTTCAATGTTTTTCTGCGTTAAGAATTATTATTTAATATAAAAATATTATGTATCGCTTCTCTATCATGGGATCTGGGATAGACAATGTTTGGTACTGTTATCAACATTGATAAGATCTTAGTGACAAATGTATTTTGATTGTTATTATTACACGCGAAAACAAGAATATTGCGTAATGCTAAATTCAAGGTAATACCCTTATAAGGCAATACCGTCCATTGTTATGCAGAATGTTTAATCTGACATCCAGCAGAATATTGAAAGCGTGAGAAATGCGAATGTTCAGTACAGAGGTGAAATTATTATGTATACGACATACATTGTTACAAAAAAAAACATGGCTTGTTGCATTAACGGAAAGAAGGATGCAATTCTTGTAGCCAACAATGGATGAATGCAGTGAGTCAAACAATAGAACGGACGACACAAACAATACGGGAACAAGATGCAAAGGCGAACATCAGTGACAAGGATATAGCAAAAATAAATGAAACATCAAATCGAGCTGAGAACAGAATAGATTAAGCTGTTCTCGCTCACCGGTCACGGGTGCCAACAAATGACTCGCATTCCGCACAGAAGAGCTGCACTTTCTCTTGAAGAAGTTTCTCTTGGGTAGCGGATTTGCTCCAGCCCTGACCGTTAGCCAAACCGACGCTGCTCGCGAGGATGTCGAGGATGGGATCTTCGTCGAGGTCGTTTAAGCGAATAACTTTGTCCGCGCTCAATCGCCAGGACGTACGCGAATTCGTCATCGCTGCCTGGACGAGCACCAGGATGCACGACCAGATGCAACGACCTGGCCGCATAATATGCACTGTCCTCTATGCACTTCGGCTCTCTAGTCTCTTCTGAATCTCTTCTGCTAGATCGCACATTAGTGTAGCCAGACTTGGACAAGTTTTGCTCGACAAGACTCATCCTCAATTCTAAAAGGTTCTGCACATGGAGTTGAGAATAATTCCGCTCTGTCGCTTTCGTGTATATACAAGCATATTAACTTTGCGGACTCTGCCGGTGATATCGGGAACTTTGGCGAAGCCTCACCATCCCGGTATCGATATACGTCGCTAGATAGCGGCACCAGGACGAATTCGTTCAGTCACCTACCAGAAATGAATAGGGAAATGCAGAACGCTCCGGTTTTAGGCGATACCAAAAGCATGGCACTAAATCGTAGAGGTGAGTCCGGAAGCACAATCTTCTTCTGATCATCGCCTCCGTCGATAATGCGAATCCCGTCATAGCCGAGCTGAACGTGATCGCAAACGTGTAGCTTGGCGGGCAGAGGTTCTCCGCTACTTACCGCTTGTTCCCAAAGCAAGATCTCGAACGTCTCCCTATTCATCTCTGCACCCACCATTTGATACTACCATCCATCATCCGTTACTAACTTGACGACCGATGGTCTTCTCGTCACCATTGTCATCACTAATTGTAAGCTATGACAGACTTAAATGACTGTACTTGATTTGTAAATGATACGATGAGGTAGGAGAAAAGAGAATCGTAAGAGTTGACATACAAAATCATTTATTCATATAAAAGGACACTTTATACTAGCACGTACTGTCTTAAATCTAGCGTTCCGTAGTTGGGATAACCGGCGGATGCTTCTGACTCGTTCGTTTCCTCATCATTTATCACATATGTAATACGTAGCAAACGATAATGGGTTACATCGAGAAAGAAGAGGAAGAAGAAAAAGAAGGAAGGGACGAAACGAAAAAATAAGATAGAAAAATAGAAAATGGAAAAATGTCCGAGAAATCCTCAAGTTGTGCCCCATCGCGAAGGACGGCTGCACTGTGTCTACGAAACTACATTGGTTAATTGGCGACTGGCAGTTGTGAAAAATGAAAATTAATCTTTCAGTTATCCAATGCTAGAAAAAAGAAGGTATTCGTTCAACGTTCGTCTATTGCCAGTCGATTCTCAACGCGTATACAATATCTCGGATTGATTAGGGTAAACGAGCTCCGATAGGGAATCGTCTAATTACATATTTACCGTACGCATATTTATATGTATTATTGTTTATATCATTACCGTTGATATTACTCGTTATTCATTAACGTCCACGTTATAGTTATATCGATATAAAATGGGTATAAAGATAAATACTAAGCTTTTCGACTAAATGCTAATTGGACTCTCGCTTTCTTGAAATTGTCGCAGCTTCAGCGGTACGCGAATCTTTTTCCTTTACATCGTCAACCCTCCGTCTTCTCCCTCCTGTCCAATACGAATTCTCGATGTTGTCCCTTCTTCTTATTACTCAACCGTTTACTCTATGGCAAGTGCAGGAATATTCATTTTGGATGATAGGAGCGTACTTCCCAATTCGATTGGAAAATTGGACACGGTGACGTCATCTTGGATCGTCGTAGTAATGGCGTACCCCCAATGCTGGCCAATCGCGTCAGAACGCTTGGAAGAGTTTTATTGCCTGACCGCGCGAAATATACACATAGACCAGCTAGTCCGGGCGTTCGAGTGGCAGAAGCTTAAAACTATATATATATGTGTGTGTATATATACCAACGTGGGCACGTATAATGTATATACCGTGAGAGAAAAAAAAACAATAAAAAAAAACAGAAAGTCTAAAGAAAAAAGAGAATATAAGAAAATTGAAATGGCTGCGTTTCTACCGATCAAACGGCCCGGAATCAATAGCTGGGTCGCACGGCTAGGCGAGGAGACTAATAATTATCATCCATAATTTATAAATCGAGTACAAAGACTACAGGCTGTTTCAAGAAAAAACGTGCCACGGTCCTTCTGCTTTCCTAATTATAAATACAGACAGTATGCGTAGTATCGTGCGATGACGTAGTAATCACCTATAAACTACGTCCCGTATCTTCGAAGCGTGACGTATTTCCCGCATAGTTCCAAAAATTATATTAAAAAAAAAGGAAAAAAAAAGAAGTTAGTAAAGGCAAAAAATTGGAACACCTTTTGGGCCTTTAAATAGAATTTACCCCTTCCTCCTTCCACCCCGTCAATACGATTCAACCCTCGTCTACGTCCAATCGATCATCCCCTTAAAAGTCACAGACAATCGATTTTTTTTAAATATTAACAATAAATCGCGACACTTCGAAG
The DNA here is from genome assembly GCA_030142655.1 of Trachelus tabidus. Taxonomy (NCBI): domain Eukaryota; kingdom Metazoa; phylum Arthropoda; class Insecta; order Hymenoptera; family Cephidae; genus Trachelus; species Trachelus tabidus. The sequence goes on from JARQTI010000144.1 coordinate 26,079, forward strand.
CTGAAGGACGCAGTTTAAGACTTCGTAGAAGGTATTATTAAATGTTGTTATCAGTTATTGTATCAATTGAAGAGTATATTGTATAAGATTCATTATAAACGTATGTATATATGTATATATATACTATATATATATTTATATATATGACGCCGGCTCGCCGGAGAAGCTTTCTTTTTTTTTTTATATTTTGGTCGGTCCTCCGCCCGAGCCGCTTATTTGAGCTTTGAGTTGCGCGTACGTTTGCACGTTGAAGTTAGTGCGATTGTCGTTAGCCGCCATTCATAACAGTACCGTCGATCGAGTCCTAATTTATCATGTAATTAGCGCATCAATTGATCCATGATTAAATGACTCGACCGAGTGATTGATCTGTTACGCATCGCGACCCACACCTACCTAAACGTCTAACATATTATTCGCATTCATTCATTCTAACTACCCTTTGATCCGTGTCCTTCTTCGCCCTCCATTTTGTTTTATCCATATATCGTTCCACCTTCGTTTTTTCTCCTTGATCTTCTCACATTTCTTTTTTTCATTTTCTCTCATCTTCGTGATCGGACTGATCACGTGCTCTCTTTCTTGTAAGCTGGCGACTTTGATATGGCTGTCGGTCTCTTGTCTTTTATTCCCCTGTTGTTCTCTTAGCTGTTGTCGATGTTGTTCACTATCGGAAGCGAAAGCACCGCCATCTAGCGGATACTGACGAAGGCACAGTTAATAAGTCTCGTTCGTTCCTCAAGCTCCCAATAATTTGAGTCACCGCGCGAAAGCGCTCGCAGCGCTTTACAATAGACGGTGACTACAATAATTAAACGTTAAAATACGCAACGATATCATACTCGTAGTTTTTCATTGATAATTCGTCATTTTGAAAAATTTACGGACGTCCTAACTTGATTGCCTCCTACTGTCATCCTCGTGATCGTATATCGTATGTGTACGTTATCGTTATCTTTTCGGTATCGTTATTATGTTTTTTTTGCGTCATTTTGGCACCAGAAACGCGCCCTTACTATTAATATTATTTTTTTCGTTTGTTTATCTGCTTACATATATAAACGTTACGTTTTGGCCACTCAGTTCGCGTTCGCCGAGCACATAATTGTCTTGTGTCACGCGACATTAGAATAATTTTAATTCACTTTTATACAACACTGTCTTCTTTTTCAAGATTCTCCTCACTTGACAATCCTCGTAATCTTGGTATCCATTTTGAGTCCGACGCTTAAATCTTGGCCGAGGGCTCATCTCCTCCTTCTGGCTGTAGCAGCTGCGATCATTTGCCTAAGCATCGGCTCGGGGCTGCACACTCTGGGATCACACTTCATGTTGCCATCGCCGCCGCAACTAAGTAAGAATGTTAATAAAGAATTAATTTTTAAACGCTCCATGAACAATTGAAATAGGGAATCGTATTGTGTCAGGAATCTACTTACGTGCAATGGAGGCATGGTCCTGAAGCGGACTTGATGACTTCGCCAACGTGGTAGGCCTGTCCGCGAATCTGGCAGCCACTTCGTCTCGCAGCGCCTTTGTACGCGTGCGACAGGAAGTGTGGCGGCAATGTGGTTGTGGTGGTAGTTGTCGTTGTTGTCACGTTCAGTGAAGTCGCCATGGAAACGGGACACTCGTATCTTGGACAACAGAAGCCGTTTATTGGTTCCTCATGACAGCCTGGTATCGGCGGTGGGCAACTCTGTTGCAGACAGATGATGTCGCTGCGGAAGCAGAAGCAGAAGTCGCAGGGATCGTCGCGTGGAATTTGCTGTGCTGAGACGTAGACCTTTCCGCCGTAGCGACAGGTCCCTGGACCGTAGACAGCCTGGTCGTCCTCATCGTAATCCTCTTCTGGGTTCAGATAAGTGCCACTGTTGACGGGGAAGTGAGGATTCTCTTCGGTAGGTATCGTCTGGTCAGGATACTCTGGAATACCCTGAGGTCCTAGTACACCTGCTGAGTGATCCACGCTACTAGGCTTCGAAGGTTCCTTGTCATCTGGTCCGATGGTTAATTGACCTTCGGTGTCGTCGTGCTCCTCAGGAAGGACGTCGGGTATGTGTTGCTCAAGATCATCCTCTGGGAATTGATCTGATGTTTGATCTGGAGATTGGGCTGGGGATTGGTCTGGTGATTGAACGTCTGATATCCTGGTAGGTTCTTCAGGTTCCTGTGGTATTTGTGCTGGCGAGGGTTCTTCTGGAATTATTGGTGAAGCTGTCAATCTCTCTTCAGGTTGTTCGGTTACGGATGGTTGTGCACTTTCGGTTTCTCCAGCAGATTTGGTTGGGAGTATTTCTTCTTCTGGCTTCTCTTCAACGGGTTTCTCTTCAGCAACTGGGCTTACAGGCAAGCCGCCCTCTGGTTCAGATGGAGTAGCTGATTTTGTTGGTTTTTCTGCAGGACTTTGAGAATTGGATTCAGGTGCAACAGGACTGACTGTTGGTATTTCTTGGGGTGCTGACGATTCTGTTGGCTGTTCTTCAGGAACCATGGTTATTTCTATTGGCTTCTCTTCCTCGGTAGAAAGTGTGGTCGACTCAGCTGGTACAGCTGCAGGTTCTTCAGTTGATTGTTGTTCCTCAGTGAGAATTGGTCCAATTGTGGGCTTATATTCAAGTACAGCGGCAGTGGTTTGTTCTTCGGGAACAGCTGGTTCCTTCTCAGGTTCTTCCTCGGAAACAGAAGCTTCGGTTGGAATGTGCTCAGGAATTTCAGATATTGCTGGTTCTTTTTCTTCTACTGAGGGCAGTTCCGTTTGTTGTGCCACATCAGTCACGGCCTTTATTGGTTTCTCTTCCTCTACAGGTATCTCTTCTACCATGGGCTTCTCTTCGACAGGTTTCTCTTCTTCTGTAGGCTTCTCTTCAGTGGACTCTTTTTCTACTGGTTTCTCTTGTTCTGTAGGTTTCTCTTCTTCCTCTGGCGTTTGTTCTACTGGCTTCTCTTGTTCTATAGGTTTCTCTTCTCCTGCAGGCTTTTCTTCTTCTGCAGCCTTCTCTTCGTCAGCAGGTTTCTCTTCTCCAATTTTCTGTCCTTGTGTAGGCATTTCTTCTATTGGTTTCTCTTGTTCTACAGGCTTTTCTTCTTCCGCAGGCTTCTCTTCTGCAGGCTTTTCTTCTTCAGCAGGTTTCTCTTCTGCAATTTTCTGTCCTTCTGTAGGCGTTTCTTCTACTGGCTTCTCTTGTTCTATAGGTTTCTCTTCTTCTGCAGGCTTTTCTTCTTCCACTGGCTTCTCTTCTACAGGTTTTTCGACCGTAGGCTTCTCTTCCGCAAGCTTCTCTTCTTCAGCAGGTTTTTCTTCCACAATTTTCTGTTCTTCTGTAGACGTTTCTTCTACTGGCTTCTCTTGTTCTATAGGTTTCTCTTCTTCTGCAGGCTTCTCTTCTACAGGTTTTTCGACTGCAGGCTTCTCTTCCGCAGGTTTTTCTTCTTCAGCTGGTTTCTCTTCTGTAATTTTCTGTCCTTCTGTAGGCGTTTCTTCTACTGGTTTCTCTTGTTCTATAGGTTTCTTTTCTTCTGCAGGCTTCTCTTCTACATGTTTTTCGTCCGCAGGCTTCTCTTTCGTAGTTTCTTCTTCTTCTCCAGGTTTTTCTTCAGGAATTGCAGCTTTGGTAGGCTTCTCTTCCTCAACAGAACCTGCAGTTTCTGAAGTAGCTTCCTTAATGGGTTTTTCTTCTGCAACTGATTCATTTGGTTTTTCTTCAGGTTCCTCGGCAGATTTAACAGGTACCGATCCTTCAGCTGGTTCACTAACAGTTGGCTCAACTGGTTCTTTCGATTGGTCCTCAGAAGTTGGTGCTTCTGCTTCAATGGGCTGTTGTGTCTGCTGTTCAATAGGGATTTCTGAAACTTCTTCTTCTACTACAGGTATGTTAGTCTCCTCCGAAGCTGGAGAAATTGGTGTAGCCGGCTGTTCATCAATAGAAGCACCAGTTGCTTCACCTTCGATTGGTTTAATGGCTTGCTCTGGTTTGATTTCAATTGGTAATTCACTATTTGTTTCCATTGTTCCAGGTATAGAAACTGGAATCTCCTGAATAGGTTTTTCAGACTCTTCAGGTAATTGTTCCTTAGGTAGCTCATCAACGGGAGTAGGAATTTCAGATTCATCTGGTTTTTCCTTAACTGCTCCAATTGCTTGTTCCGTTGTCTGTGCAATAGGTGTTTCAGCTTCACTAGGAGAAGCAGATTTAACAGGTACAGTAGCTTGTTCCTCAGACGGTGCAGTAGGTGCAGAAGTATCTTGTTCAATTGATGCAGCTGGCGTAGTAGCTTCTCCTTCAATCGGTTTAACATGTACAGAAGGTGCTGGAGTCTCTCCTTCAACTGGAACTGAAGCTTCCTCTTCAACAGAAATAGCAGGCGCAGCAGTCTCTCCTTCAACCGGAGCTGATGTTTGCTCTTCAACGGATACTGCAGGTGCGGTCGTCTCAATTTCAACCGCCACGACAGGAGGAGAGGTTTCGTGTTCAACTGGTGCAGGGGTTTCACCTTCAACCGATGGCTGTACAGTGTGTTCTTCTCCAGTTGCGGCTGGTTTTTCATCAAATGTAGGTTGTGAAGTTTGCTCTTCAACAGGAATAGCAGATTCAGTAGGCTGTCCCTTAACCGATCCAGTCGAATCGGTTGTCTCTTGTTCAGGCTGTTCTTCAGTAGAAATTGTCGGTTCACTTGGTGAGGCAGGTTCAACGGGTGCACTAGGCTGTTCCTCAGGAACAGTTTCTGGTGCTGGTTTAGTGGCTTCTTCATCTGCAGCAGGTGCAACTGCTGGTGTAGAGCTTTCAAGTGCAGGTTCCTTGGTTTCACCTTCGGCTGTAGTAACTGCTTCTGTTTTGATTTCACTTGTTGGAGTAGATGGATGCTCAAGAGATTCCTCCGCAGTTGGTTTAGCAGTTTCTACTTCAGCAGACTCAGGACTAGCGGTTACTACGGGTTCTTCCGGTATGGCTATTTCAGGTTCCTGAGGCTGAACGGCCTTAGTTGGTAACTCAACGTCTTGTTCAGAAATTCCTTCTACCGGGATCGACGGTGCAAGAGTTTCCTTTTCCACTGGCTGTGCTGTATGTTCCTCGGCTTCAGGTACAACAGGTTCAATAGGTTGTTCCGGTTCGCTACCAATAATTGAGGGTTCCGTACTCTGAGACAGATTTTCTTCATCCTTATCAGTCTCAACTGTTTTGGTCGGAGTCTTTTCAGTTGGTTGCTCTGGTGTCGATTCAATAGGTTTCTCCTCGATGGGAGTAACTACCTCATCAACGGCATGTACTGGCTCCCCAATGGAAACTACAATCTGACCCTCTTCAGGACTGGCAGGTTCATTTGGACGTTCTTCAACTGAGGGTCCTTTGCCAGATATTTCCGGAGTTGCAGTCTGCGGTGCCTCTTCTTCGCTTGTTGGTTTTTCAGTACCTTCTTCGGGTGTCTTTTCTCCTGTGGGCAGAATGGAAGCTGGAGTTTCTTGTTCAACTACCTCAACTGGTTCAGCAGTCTGTTGCTCCTCAGTCGGACCAACTGTGTGTTCTTCTGCTGATTCTGGAATTTCGGATGATGCAACTGGTATTTCAGGTTGTCCTTCTGCAGCTGGTTCCTTGTGAGGTCCTTGTGTCTGATCGGCCTCCGGTGTAGCAACGTCTTCATCAGCTGGCTTAGAAGTCTGATCTACTTCAGGAACACTCTTCACTGGTCCCACTGTTTGCTGTTCATCAGTTGGTTCCTTTTCAGCAGGCTCAACTATTCCACTAGTCTGTTCTTCAATAGAAGAGATAGGTTCAGTCGTCTGCTCTTGAGGTTTTCCAGTCTCAGCTTCCTCTCCAGAAATAGATATAGTTTCAGAAGTTGGCTTTTCCTCAGGAATAGGGACTGCAGATTCTTCAGCAGTAGCAGGCACTTCAGGAAGTTTTTCAGGAACAGCAGGTACAGTAGGTTCTTCCACAGCTGGCGTCTCAGGTGTATGACCTTTGAGTGGAGTCTCCTCTGCAGAAGAAACAGGAGCAATAGATTCCTCAGGATGCTCAGACTGTACGGGTAGCTCAACACCCTTTTCAGGTACAGTGACATCTTCGACAGGAGAAACAGGAGAAGCTGGTAATTCCTCTCCGGGAACAACTGGACCAACTGTTTGTTGCTCATATGCTGGAGTATGATGTTCGGACATTTGGCTGTCTGATTCCAATTCAGCAGTAGGCGCAGATTCACACGTATACATAGGGCAACACGATTCAGGACCAGCATGAATTGGCATGCAATTAGATAAGTGAGTTGGTGGGGGAGAACATTTAACAAGATCGCATTGAACGATACTGCTGACGCACCGACAACCGATTTGACAAAGATTAGATGGTGGAATGATCGAATTATTGCCATAAGATTGACCATCGACGAGACAATTGCCTTCCCCAGGAATTCCTGAAGGACGAGCATCAACTGGACCTGAAACCTCAAGACCAGGTTCTTCAACTTTTTGCTCCCCTTCGATAGTTGGTTTTTCTGGTTGGCCAGGTGCAAGTGGTTCAGTTGGCACTGCTTCTTCGATTGGTACGATTTTCTGATCCCCAGTAGAAGTTGGTTCACTTGGTTGTTCCCCGGTGATTGCTGGTTGAGGTTGTTGAACAGATTTTGTTGGTTCTCCGTCAGGTACTGGAACTTCAATTGGTTTTTCTTCAGGAACTGAAACTTCTTGTTGACCCTCAATTGGTTTTTCGTCAGTGATGGCTCCCTCTGTTGCTGGTGTTTCTGAATGATCTTCGACTTGAATACCCTTCGTGGGGACCTCCTCCTTTTCTGCCGAGACTGTTGCACCCTCTTCGTGTTCAATTGGTTTCTCTTCAGACGAAACATCTGTAGGTTTCTTTTCAGAAACTGAAGGTTCAACTGGCTTTTCTTCGGCACCAGGTGTAGTCTCAGGCTTCTGATTATCGATGGAAGGTATAACCGGCACATCGGGCGTTTCTGCTGGGGTTCCACTTTGCTCCTCAGAAATCTTAGGTACAGCCGGAATATCAGTTGATTGTTCAGGAACACCTTGCACAGCTGGAGTTGCACTTGGTTCATCGGGAACTTCCTGCACAACTGGCGTGACATTTGATTTTGTAGGAATTTCTTCTGCAGTGGAAGTTACGCTTGCCTCCTCATGCTTTTTCTGTGCATCTGGAATTCCGCTCGGTTCTTCAGGCGTTTCCTGTACAGCTGGAGTAGCGCTTGGTTCCTCAGGAAGTTCTTGCACAGCTGGTGTTGCACTTGGTTTCTCAGGAATTTCCTGCACAGTTGGAGTTGCACTTGGTTCCTCAGGAGTTTCCTGCACAGCTGGCGTTACACTTGGTTCCTCGGGAATTTCTTGCACAGCTGGAGTTGCGCTTGGTTCTTCAGGAGTTTCCTGCACAGTTGGCGTTGCACTTGGTTCCTCGGGAATTTCTTGCACAGCTGGAGTTGCACTTGGTTCGTCAGGAGTTTCCTGGATAGTTGGAGTTCCACTTGGCTCCTCGGGAGTTTCTTGCACACTTGGAGTTGCGCTTGGTTCTTCAGGAGTTTTCTGCACAGTTGGCGTTGCACTTGGTTCCTCGGGAATTTCTTGCACAGCTAGAGTTGCACTTGGTTCTTCAGGAGTTTTCTGGACAGTTGGAGTTCCACTTGGTTCCTCGGGAGTTTCTTGCACACTTGGAGTAGCGCTTGGTTCTTCAGGAGTTTCCTGAGCAGCTGGAGTTCCACTTGGTTCCTCAGGAGATTCTTGAACACTTGGAGTTGCACTTGGTTCTTCAGGAGTTTCCTCGACAGCTGGAGTTCCACTTGGTTCCTCGGGAGTTTCCGGTTTCTCTGGTTTCTCTTCTGCAGGAGTTTCCTCTGGTTTCACTTCGGAAATTGATGCCTCAGTGGATTCTGCAGCAGGTGAAGATGGCGTTTCTGATTCAGTAGCAACTTTAGTAGGTTCTTGCCCTTTAATCTGACCTTCGGAGATTTCTTCTTGAACTGCAGGAACTTCTGTTGACTTCTCTCCCTCTTCCGTAGATTCAGATGGTTTTTCTTCAGTTACAACTTCAGGTTTTTGAACCTCATCGTCAACACCAGTAGCAGATTTCGTAGGTTTGATTTCTTCCTTAACTGGCTTTTGCTCTGCATCAACTTCTTCCGGTTTCTCGTCAGTCGAAACCGAAGGTGCAGTAGGAATGTGTTCCTCCGCGATGGATCCCTCGGTCAAATGTTCCTCTACCGATTCTTCAACGGGTTCTGCAGTTGATTGTTCCTCTGTGAGAGGTCCTTGAGTTTGTTGCTCCTCCTCTGTCTGAGCAACAGAGACTTCAGTAGGCTTCTGCTCCTCTTCATCAGTAGTCTCAATTGGTTTTTCTTTTTCAACTGGCGCTTCTGTATGCTCTGATTCAGTAGCTGATTTAGTCGGTTCGATTTCCTCAGAAGGTTGCTTTTCTTCCTGGATAGAAGGTTCTTCCGCAGCCTTGGTAGGTTCAACTTCCACGGCTAAGGTACCTACAGTAGATCCTTCAACAGATTCAGTTGGTTTTTCCTCTTCAAGTGGACTTTCTGTTTCGTGCAATTGAGGAGAACCTTCATCTGGCTGCTTCTCAGAGACAGCCGCCTCCGTCACGAGTTCTGCATGTGCTTCAGTAGATTCCTGTTCTCTTGTAGGCTCTGTGGTTGCCTTTTCTTCACCCGCAACAGATCCTTCAGTTACTTGCTCTTCACCGGAAGTTGGAATTTCAATCGGTTTTTCCTCGCCGACTGCTTTAGTTGGTACTTCAGTTGCAGCTTGTTCTTCGGATGGCTCTTTGGTTTGTTGTTCCTCCTCTGGTCGTGTGGGATGTTCTTCACTTGATGGTTTTATCTCTTCACTTGGTTCTGATGGTTCCTCTTCAGCAATCGATGACTCTGTTGGAATCTCTTCAGCGGAAGTAGCCTCTGCTCCAGTCTTAATCACTGAATCTCTTTCTGGTACTTCTGTTTCAATAGGTTTCTCTTCTACGACAGGTGCTTCAGTGGATATCTCAGCAGGAACCGATTCTGTAACACCCTCCTCAACTCTTTCCTCAGTAGCTGGTTTCTGTTCCTCGGAAGGTTCTTGAGCAGTCGTTTCGGTAGATGGGCCAGCTTCACTTTCCTGGTCAATTGGTCCCTTGGTAGGTACATTCTCACCAGCTAGTTTCTCGTCAGTTGGTTTATCTTCAGGAACTTCATCGTGTTCAGGAATTCTTTCAGTGCTGTGAGAAATATGTTGGATATGAGAGTCTGTAGTTACAGGTGTCTCTACATTAATTTCTGTAACAGATAGTTCAGGCTTAACTTCAGGAACAACACCGGGACTCTCAGGTTCGACTTGCTCTTGCTGATCTGGTGCTCCAGCTTCAACTGGTGCGATGGGTTTCTCTGTTGTTGTGGGTTGTTCGCCAGCTATCTGGCTATGAGGAACGTGTAATTCCGGATGCTCAGTGTCACTATATCCTTCGGTAACCTGAACTTCATTGATTGCATCCTTATCCTCAGCCTTATGAACTGGTACACGTTCCGGAACTGAAACACCAGTTGATTCTTCTAATGGTGATTCTGTCTGTTCCTGACTAACTCCAGATTTTGTCGGAAGTTCAATTCCAGCGGGTCCTTCAGTTGGAAGCTCTTCAGAAACTGCAGGACTTTCTTCTGGCTTCTCTACAATAACAGGTCCTGCTGTTGCGAGTTCATCATCAATGGGTGCCCCCGTTGGTTTTTCTTCGACAACTTCCGTCTGTTGCTCAGGAACTTCTTCAGGTGTTTCTCCGGAACCCTCAGCATGCTCTTCACTGCTGAGAGTCTTGGTCGGTATCTTCTCTTCCTCAGCAGCAGATTCCGTTACGTCCTCCGTCACAGCTTCTGGCGATTTCTCAGTGACTTCTTGTTCAAGCGTGGGTTCAACAGGTTTCTGTTCTTCTGATGTAGATTCAGTAGGCATTATATCAGACTTCTGAACAGGTTCTTCAGTAGGCTGTTCCTCAACAGATGCTTCAGTCAAGTTCTCTTCGACAGCTGGAATTTCAACTGGTTTCTGTTCTTCTTGAGAAATTCCTGCCTCGGTAGAAATCTCTTCCTCCGTTGGCTTCTCTTCTACAGCCCCGGCTTCAGTAACTCCCGGTCCCTCGGCAATCCTTGGTACTTGAGTCTGCTCTTCTTCAGCAACAACAGGACCTTCAGTGCCTTGTCCAAGTTCACTAGCTTCAGTCTCTGATTCTGTAATAGAGGGTGTTCCAGTAAAATGATCCTCAGGTTTCTCTCCATCTTCCACTGGCTTCTTCTCAACGGTAGACTCCTCCATAGACCCTTCTTTCCCAGGAACCGCCGGAGTGTGCTCCTCTACTTCAACTGGTTCCTCAACCTTTTCAACTTCTTCCTCAGGTTTCCTCTCAACGCTGGTTTCAGTTTGTCCTTCAGGAACTTGAGCTTCTAGTTCATCTATTGTGGCACGAGTAGGCTGTTGTTCAGGAACTGCATTCTCATCCAATGGCGCAGAAGTTTCAGAAGCAGGAATTTCATGACCCTCAGTAACAGGAACATGTTCGATAGTACCATCGGTAATGTGCTCAATATCCTGATGCTCTTCAGGTATGATGTTATCGGCACCAGGGAAGGATTCATTGACCTGACTGATCTGCTGAGTATCATCCTGGTCAGGTAAAGTAGCCGGAGTGGGCAAAATAGCATTCTCATCCTGTTCAGGAAGAGGAACCTTGTCCTGATGATCCTCAATCTGTTGATCGTCTCCTTCCCACAACTTAGTAGGCACATTCTCGTCATCCTCTGCAACAAAACGACACAAGAATAACAATCTGAAGAGTCAGGGAGCGGGAACCTGCTGATGTAACATAAAACTTCCAATGTGGAATAAATTGAATCCTTACCGCACTGGTACGTGGTCGGGCAGCACTCTCCCTCTGGCGGTGGTACAGCAGTGCAGTTTTTGCCTTGAGTCTTCATAGGCGTTCCGCAGTCCTGAACTGCACATGCAATGTCTCCGCGGAAGCAATAACAGTGCTGGCAAGGCTGGGTCGAGTAGATCAGTTCACCATCTTCATACAATTTGCCTTCGTGGCTGCACTGCGGTGCTGCGATTCCTGGTGCTATGGTCGTGGTCATCAACAGACCTGGAGTTGGTCCAACCGTAGTTTGGCCTTCTTCGTCATATTCTTGAGAATAAAAAAGTATAAAATTTATTTTACAGAAAAAAAGGCAGCCTGCTCAATCAATCCAATCCAACCGATACTCACCACAATTGTACTTGACTGGGCAACATACTCCAGGCTGATAAACTGGTCTGCATCCTGCAACACGTAGTGTACACTCTTGCATGACACACGTGGTCCTGTTCCTGATGCAGTAGCACAATTCACAAGGATTATTAGGATCGGTCGGAAGCTGAGCGCCATCAGCGTAGAATCTTTCGTTGATGCTGCATCCATAGTTGTCATGGAAACCGAGTTCGGTGGATCCTGACGTGTACGGTACATTGGTAGTAGATGTCAAAAGTTGAACGGGTACCTCGGGACACGTGATAACAGGACAGCATTGATCAGGTCGTTTCTCAACCGTGCAATCCTGACCAATAGCCTTCGTGAAGGGACACACCCTGAGGTAACACATGAGCATCCGATTGTGACATGTGCAATTGAGACATGGTTCATTCGTTATAATTCTGTCGCCTTCTTGATAGCGTTGAAAATTGTAATAGCAACCGCTGGCACCTATAACCAATACAAGATAACATCAATGAATCCCCATTGAAATATTATTAATTAAAAGTCATTCAGTGAACACGGCGTCTACATACCTGCATCGTACTCTGCGACTTCTGTGGTATCCTGATCGTATACTGGCGCTGCAACACAGTGAATAGTACAATTGATATGGATCGATCGATAAATTATAACATAGCCCATAGTCTATTCTAATCCACAATATAATCACAAAGGACCATCTCATTTTCCAGAGCCACAGCAGGCATCAGCCCAGCAACAGCAGCAGCCAGATGTGGCTACATTATCGCCTAGGGGATGTCGTCCTCAGCCAAGGGAATATTCTCCACCTTGGATAAGGGTAGATTTATCATAGTAATTACTGCTGGATATATTGTCCTCGGGGGGTGGGTGAGAAATCCAGCAGAACAAGAACCAGACTCAGTAAAAGCGTCATATGGCGCGAATCTTTTTTCTTCTATACACTGAGTACAGTGTGTATACACTGTGTACATGGGTGAATTCTCATGAAACACCCTACTCGCGAATTCTATGCTATTCTATAGGATTCTATGGACATCTAGGGTCGTTCCTATGGTGCATTCATCGCCCCAGTGTCATTCTAAAATTCTGTGCCAGTCTTCTATCCTGATGTCACTCTCTATTTGTCAGGCTCTCCGAGGGATTGGGAAGCGTGTCTGGTCCAGGACATTGGGGCCAGATTCTTTCAGGACAATAAATAAATAAAAGTCCCTAGGGCATTTACCCTCTACCCTCGATTCTAAGGTATGGTCTGATGACGTGTATGCTGACACGTAGCTAACGGTCTGGAGGAACTGGTCTGAAGGGCGGATGGTTTCCGGGAAGCAAGAGAACGGAAGTCGACACCCCGATGAAGAACTGCCGGTGTATTTGGATGCAACGCGTGTACGACAGTGCCCTTAGCAACGTGAGACAGGTGGGAGAGAGAGAAGAAAAAGAGATGAAGGAAGAGGAGGAGAAGAAAAGGAAAAGAAATCAGCATTCCACGATGGGACATGCAGACAGTTTCCAGCGAAGCGAATTGTACTGGGAATGGCGAGCTCCATGAATGGGCCTTACCAGGCCCCGTCACTTCTCGCACTGTCCCACGAGCCGTTCAGCCGCGTGCCTCCACGTTGCGTGCTTTAGCGCGACACGTCACATATGAAGTAGCCTTTAGCACTGTCGCTACCGTTCGCCGCGGTATTAATATACGTCTGGTGCACTGGACCTAAGATTTGCTATACGAGATTCACATAGATATCGTCTTAGTAGATCCTCCAGTGTAATACGTATCGTATTGCAAAACTGACAGCGACAAGAATACCTCAGAGTAAAAAGGACATCGAACCTGTCACATAAAAGTTTCTTAGAATTCGATAAGATTATGGATACCGTTTTCTGAATATATATAAAAAAAATAAAGCAGATCAGATCCCGTTGACCAATCAACAATTTTCTACAGGCCAAAGCAAAGGTAACAATGCACGAAAGTATCTAACGGACCTCAGCATTCATTGCGTAGATTGGTCCCAGCAAAAAAAAGGCCCAATAGCACGACATGGTAACTGATCGCGAACCTGCGAAGACCCAGCGCGTCACGGTCTTCTTGTGTGAGGCCCAATTAAGCAATTTCGCCGTTCTACGTGGGTCACAATGGGGGCCTGAACGACCGCTTAGCGTCCTACCCTGACAAATTGTTCAGAGATTTCTTGGGGTCTCTCGGAAAAGAAATTAAAGAAAAAAAAACGGCTAATGAGACGCAGTAACCTCGAAATCTCCCGCAGGACGATCCTCCTTGAAAAATATTCACGGCATAAAAACGTATGTAGAAAGGGTCAAACACGTTACGAACGTAGCGTCTTCTATTGAGAGTCAGAGAATGATCAGCGTATATCGATAAACACGCCCACGCACTAGCTATGGAGCGAATGCAGTAAAGTTACTAGAATCCGCGTGGGAAGCCCGATAGGCTACTCGACTACGTCTGTCATTCCGGCAACAGTTGATTCGTTCGTCTCGATAAACCTGAAAAGTTTCCCCATGAATCTTTAAAATACGAAACGTTGTTACCCAGTTGTCTGTATCCTGCCGAACGTGGCCATCGTCCTCGAGTAACGAAAACGTCCTGCACAGCTGCCAACGAGAGGTTGGAAAACATCCCAGGCTAGTGACACATATCGACGCGACAAAGAATCGATTCGCTCGATCCGTTTCGATAATCGTTTCACTTGACTTCACTCTGAGCATTGCTCGAACTGTCACTTTGAATTTGAGTACTCAATATTTTTCTCTTTGTCGACGGAAAAAATGTTCGGTTCGATGGGCTTCTATGTATTTTGTTTACAGACAGCAGCCACCGTCTGCGGGTGGCAGCACCGGCGCTAAAGATCGTGAAAATTGACGAATGGTCGAGGGAGAAAAAAGTTGACCGTGACAACAACGACGGCGAAACAAAATCGGCGGATATCTCGAGTAAGAAGCATTAGGCGTACCTTACGTAAGATAATACCGGATTCCATCGAGTGCGTACGAATGTTCGTTCTTTTTCTTGTCCTTCTCTTTTGAATGTATTTTCAGTTTCCTATTACCGTTCCTAGTGATCTCGATTCTGGTCCAGTCTTACGGACACATATATATGTCTGTCTACCTTGAATCGCCTTTATATACAAGCATACATTGCAGGCACGCATGTGAGCTCATATGTGGATGCTATTATATTACGCGAGTCTCGAGACTCGGAGTCATTGCGCGTTATGAAATCATCGCTCGCGGCCTTGGCGTGAAAGTTCATTACCATTAACCGCACATGCTCCGGCGAGCATCTGCCTCTCGTTATGGAAAGGCGAATCCTTGGCTCGAGGTCATCATTGGCGAGAATGATGATGATGATGATGATGGTAATGATGATGATGATGATCACGAGGACGATCATCAGGTGATGGGACGTGAAGTCAAAACTAACAAATTTCGTATGTCTCGTCTTGATCCTCAATTCCGTTGGAGTCCGTCGCAGGTATCCATAAATGGAGGAAGACAAAGAGACTAGGGTCAATAGCACTTGACCTATCGGTTTTCATGAGGAGGTTAGCGGGTTTCGGATTCGTTCTTACGATGATCTTCGTCACGATGCGTATACTGCCTTGTCCACGTGTTTTACTCAGATGAATTAATGGGATTACTTAATCCGTGTCACGCTGACGTTGCACCCACACGTTCCGTTATACTCCTCGTTGCGATGACCGCGACTGACCTCTCCACCTAGGCAAGTAGTCGAGAGGAGAGTAGGACTACCTGGTACCCATGAACTGCAATGGAAGAGGGTGAGAGATGCTGAGATGCTGAGATGCCGAGAGGAAGGAGAGAAGAGCAAATTCTATTTAGACGCGAGAGCACGTTTCTGCAATTGGTAACAATGGTGCCATTTTATTTATGAAAAAAAAATTTTTTAAGTTCTTTCCGTTTTGCATTGTTTACTTGTCGTTCACCACTTTTCTCTCGCTCCCTTCAGGTTAACGGTACCGGTTCTAATGGTCCGTTTGAATTTCCCGCGCCAGTCGATGCTGGTGCTATTACCTGGACTAGGGTTGATCCAGGAGTTTTGTGATGAACGGTATAATGACATTTTACTAAGATCGCATGGATAAATATGTAAGGTGCCCTCGGGGTCAGGTGTGACAAGGGACCGTAAGTGAAGTGGCCCCGAGGTCCAGGTCACTGACATCCCGTTCGCAGCTACGATGTCCAAGGCGTCTCAGGAAGAGGGGCCTTGCTACAGGTTTGACCAGAATTCGCAGCATCACAGATGCAGAGAATGCGAACCGCTATACGCAGCTGCGTAGCTATTACTTCTTTTGACGTTTTTACACCGTCAGGTCGCACTTGTTTGCTCAGTGGAGCACGTCGCGAATTCCGAAATCAAAGTGACGCGGACCATCTTCGGGGAAGTATTTTTCATCATCGTATGGTTCATCTTCTTGTATATACTTTCTGCAGGCTCAGATAGCTTCCTGGTCCATCATCTTCATCGGCAAAACCCTACCCCGTTAAGAAGTTACCCCAGTCCGGAAGTCGATCTGGACCCTGACGCAGCTCTGGTCGCTACTGCAGCTGCACTGTCATCCACCGTAAGAAATGATACCGCATCCTCAATGAGGAGTCATCGGTGATTCAAGCTTCTTGTCAACTCGGGTCAAGTACTTCTTCCAGTGCCCTTTTAAGAGGATGGTTCAAGATGACCTGGACTTGCGGAAACTGGGTATTAATTTCATTCATAATTTTGTATCAATTACAATGAATCGGTCCAGCGTATAATAACGTTTGCAGCATACGTATCCAGTAAGATCTTCAAGTTAGGAATCAGACTTCATCAAGCTAGAGAGGAAGGTTCCTTAACCTGAAGTGGAAAACCGGCTCGACGTAAACGGAAGAGGATCCAGAAGGAACGCAGTGGGCATAATACCGCGAAGCCGGTGGACCAAGATAGAGAAGAGCGTCCCGACGCAATGCGAATATGGCGAAGAGCTTCATGGGAAAAGTTCGCGCGGGTCTTGCAGTCTGGCCTGAGCAGACGCGAGAGAATAAGAATGAGAGATGGAACTGAAGGAGAGACGTCGCAGAGGTTCGACGGTCGCGTTCATCGACCCATCCAGCATCCGTGGAAACAAGAGCCAATAGAATCATCCGAGAAGACGATTAGGTCCTGTCTGAGTATTTCAATGATTTTTCTTAGGTTAGGATTCATAATCACGAAGTAGCCTCTTGCACAACCGACCCAATTGAACTTCACCGAATAAATAGCCATCAGTTTGGCTTTGTTCGACTCTTCGAGCGTGTCTAAAGCGCCGGACCATGACGAGGCTTTCAGGCCCTTCGCCCTTGAGGCCTCCAGACCAAATGGGACCCTTTATTCATGCTCAGTAATTACCCAGACGACATCCCCGTCAGCGGACCGTGAAAGCCACCACTGCTCTGCTGCTGCCCAAAGAATCTTAGAAAAAAATTATGTCAAAGCTCCTTTACCTAAAATACAAAAAAAGTAATTCTACTCACCGGAGTGCGCGAGGTGGATCAGCAGCACAATCAGCAGCGACAGGATAATCCCGGGTCGATGGATCCCGGCACTTAGCGCCGACATCTCGGCACTCGTCACTCTTCTAAAAAAGAAAAAAAAAAAGTCATTAGTCAAACGTCCATATCACTTTATTGCGTAACAAGTTCCAGAACTAATACACGTTATTATTTGGCGAAACGAAGACGTCGCAAAAACACGTGGACATAAAAAAAAAGTCGACCCACAAAGGTCGAAGGTCTCAGTCCTAATTGTCCATAGATGTTTCTCTGGTATCTATGCACAGAGAAATGCCCCATGTATAGAAGCCACCAGGCACGTGGCACGAGACTACAAGGATTCTCGTTAACGAGAGACGAAGAACTCGTATCGCCGTGCGTTACCAGCAATTTAAAAAAAAAAAAAAGAGGTCACAGAAGTACCGCACTCCGTTATTGTACGCGTGCGGCTCGTACATGTTAATCGTGAATTTCGCGAGTAGGATACCGTAAGTGTCCTGTTCTTTGGATAGCGGCGGAAAAGAAAGAAAAAAAAGTACAAAAAATCTCGAAGAGAAAGAAGAAGAACCACTAGACAGTAAATTGCGCAATGCAAAACGATAAACATATAACTTCATCCACGTTCCAGTACGTAACGTGACTTCGCCGAGGCGTGGGTGCGTGGGAATGCGTTCCCATTCGCAGGATTCCGCTTAAATTTAAGCACCGTTCACACCGCCGCGAGCACTCGCTATCTTGTCATAAGATCCAAACTGAAAGTCATCGGGTGACTTTAATGCATTGAAATAACCCAAAGCGAGTCGCTATCGACAATCTCGACGCGTGTCTTCCTGGGACTCAAACCAAGGCTGATACTCGTTAACGTCTAAGGGCCAAAGTAGTAAATAAGTAGCTGATAATCAGGAGAAATTTATCATGCATCTGAAATAATAACTTAACCGAGAGACTGGTCCGTAGCCTTATGGGACTATGGAGAGTCGGGATGAACTGTAGTATAGAGTGCATGTATACGTATAGCGACGGTGCAAAGTGAGATAACCTCAAAGCGCGTCAAAGTACTCCGGGTGGTTTTAGCGCGGGGCCTTACGTCATTTTGTATTCACGGTACGGCCCCATTGAACAGGGAATTCGGTGAATGGGTACGGACATGGGTTAGTATGGGTGAGTATTTACTCGGCAGTATGGGACTGTGTAAGCCGACAGAGACGACACACCCACGATGCCGGGTGAATGGCAATGTCAATGGCAGTGACAACGTAGAGGTCCCAACCGCCGGACTGTCTTTGGGACTTATTTGATAATTATCTTTAAAAATTTCTGGATAACGGTACCGACTCGACTGTTTGGGACTAATGATTAATTTTACTTGCACTCTCGTTATATTTATTTCCGTGGGTCAGTTTTATGGTCCTTATGGATCTCTGAGGTCAAAGGTAATGGGACTTAATCGATTGTAAAGGATTCTTCGGGCCCATGGATGGTACTTCAGAGTATGACCGTTATTGCCCGTAGGCTGTGAGGTTCGGCATTATCGTGGAACGCGGAATATGATTACCTTTTGCTGGGAACCTTCTCTTACCCTCCCGAGAGTGAAAGATAAAGAGAAAAATTATTTGCTTGGATCTCAGCAGCCGAAGACTGGTACCACTCTCGAATTAATTAAAAGCATCCAATATTTTTGGAACGAAATTAAGAACTAAGAGGGGCTATTCGAAAAAAAAAGTAATAATAAAAGAAACGAGGCCGTCCAAAGGATGTTCTGCACGATCAGCGATGTTATGGCAGACAACAGGTCGTCTGTGCGTTAGCGGTACGTGCCATTGTGCCATTATTAACGGGGAAATTGACCAATGTTCTTATGTAGTTTTAATACGGAATCGTGAATTCCTGTAATCGCGATTACACAGCGCACTTGTCAGTCAGTGTCTTTGTCTATCGGTTAATAAAAAAAAGGGGTAAAATCGACATTCAAAATCTTCTTCACAGCTGCGAAATTTATCCTGTTATTCCTATACAGTGGCGCGAGCAGTGAAGAGGACTAAGAGGGGACCAGAGAGAGAACGAAGAAGCGCTAGGGGACCTGGGAGATGATAAAGTAGCTCAGACTATGTATCACCAGATATAGCAGTGCTCGGTCGGTAAGTATGGTAGTGACCTCATGCAAATTGTAAGAGCAAACGATAAGTTCCGTGACCCTGCTACCACTACTACGCAGACTGGTATCTAATGTTCCTAACCCAACCTGACCCTGGGAACTCTTCCACGGTTAATTATGACAATTAGCAGGATCATCTTCTATACCGCTTCATGGTCGCACGCGGAGTTTGGCCCGAAGGGGAAGCCTTCCTCTTCTCGGCCCGAAGGTGACTTCCGCGTGCCAGTCTACGTACAGCTCCATAGCCCATGCTGTAAAAGGGACTTAAGGCCCCTCGGGACAGGTTGACGGCGATGGGCTCGTTACGCGATCATCAGCCAGTAATCTTTGGGTACGTAGAGGGACGTCAACTGGGTAACCGGTCTGGCTATAAGTATACGTATAAATATATTACGCGCGGCTCCTTGAATTTACAGAATGAATCACTCGTGCCAAGATGGCGGAACTCTAATAATCACTGTGTACCTGTGTACACATGGGAGCAATTTGTGCTAATATCTTATTTTGAGTTACTAATGGCAGTCCAGTAAATGTGACGATGACGACGTTCGCCAGGAGCATCTTACGAGCGTGGGTTAACCCGACCAGGTGGGTCCGGGTTAAAGAAACAGAGTGACATTAAAAGTAACCAAAAGCAAGGTGGGTTTGCTTTTAACGACCTGGACCGTAAACGTAAGAAGCGTCTGTCCGTATGAATTGGACTTGAGAAAAATGAAAGTTATGATTTCAAAAATTTAACTATCGCGTGGGTGGTCAAGCTCTTTAGGTTCTAATCATCAGGAAGCTAGAACTAGTTCTTGTTGACATGGTCCATAGCACCATACGATTAATAGCCACTTTGCGGAAGAAGCTGTGCGCGTGCTGACAATGAGGCCCCAACCAGTTCATCTTGCCTTCGACTCTTCTTCGTGAATTCCGGATGTCTCGGAGGCCGAGGTCAGCGTGAATTCGTCGAGGTCGTACCAATGTCTAAGCAATAGCGTCACGCTAGGAACAGAAGAGAACTTGGTCCATCTTTTACGCCACAGCATCCTTGCTCAGTGCCAATATACAACCTGGTAAACACATGTACACCCAAGTGCAACAACCCAAGATTCAATGACAATTTTGATCGGTACCAAAAAAATTCCCCAGGTCCCATTAGATCCTCCCGAACCATCAGGATGATTCCAGCCCGGAATATTACCCTCTGGGAACGCATTACCCTGCACTAGGTAAGTACCGCACGCAAAGGTAGTTGGAACAGCAAGGTCCGATTACTTCAGGCCTCAGCGTTCACACGAGGGTGCTCGAGCAACAGGTCGACCAACACACACAGTTGTTGTTGGCTGCACCCGCTTCTATTTATATCCTACCTGAGCTAGAGTTACGCAGCCTGATAGAATTCCCTAGTCCCTTACCAAGAGCCAGCAGGCCTGCAGGGGTATATAACCCTACAGGGGTATAACCCTTGGGGCACTGATAATCATTTAGTCACCCTCGTACCAAGAATCACATATAAATCTAGATACACGTAGTACCAACCGAATTATCCCTATGTATACCCACTGGCAACTTAATATTTTCATAAAAAAAGAAAAACCCTAGGGATACAATGAAAATCACTAGAGAAAGGCTTGGGTAAAGAATTCCAGTGCGGTATCGATATTTCGCGATTGAAACGTCCCTCTGATCGATCGGCAGCATATAATAACGCGTATTACCGCTGACGTGGGTCTCTCCTATATCATATCTCCAGAAGAGATCAGATCTGCACCCTCGGGGCCGGGATGAGAGATACGGATCGTGCCGTTCACCACCGAGTACCATGTGATACCCTCTACCGTATGGATGATACAGGTACAGAGGAGGACGGTACCCTGAGCTATACGTATACCCTGTACGTACTATCGGGTATGGTTATGGATGGCTGTAGATACTAGTACGTATGAGATAGTACGTAATAGTGCGACGGTGAAAGGTAAGGAAGAGTTAGGAGACCCATGGCGTCGGATCGCGGTTTATACTTAGCCGTACGTGGAGCCCGTTGCCACCATACAATTAAGTCGATATTATTACCACGCACATAACTCCGCCATAACTTGCTTGTAACTCTTTGGGTTTTCTATCTGATGCTTTTATCTCGATGAAAAAAAATTTATATGATCAAAGGCTGAGCCACATCCTTCCTTCGCATTGGCGCGTCTTTCCTTCATTCTCTTCGTTTTTCGCGTTGGTATTGCTGTACTCAATTTTTTTTCTCTTTCAAATTTTTTTTTATTACGATGCTTTTATCTGCCCCTGCAAAGTCGTTGCTCTCGTTCTGACTGCCACAGTGTTTTCCTGAGACGTCCGGCGGACTCGAATGGTGCGGAAGTCGAAGATTGCTTCCGGTTTCGTTATCGCTTCTATCGTTGTGCAAAGTTTCTTGATGCCTGACGGTCTTCTTTGACTGTGTTCATTTTCTAGGGTTTTTTTTGTGGTTAACAAGTCGAATAGAAGAACGTGTCTGCGGCTGTTGGGTGTGATTTAGTTTTTTTTCTTTGTTTTTTTAGGAGTTTGAGCTTAGACATGTCGACGTTTAGTTTTGTAATAAAGTCTCAAGCACCGTGAGGTTGTCGTGTTTAAATTGCCACCCTTAATAATAATAATGATCGTATCATCTCTGTAATTAAAACTCAGTGCACTGTTATCATGGACCAATTAAACGTTATTAATTATCAAATGAACGCCATCTAGAAGCCCAGAGGGTAATCGCCTCGACAGGAATAATAACTCAGATTATAAGTTCTAGAAATAAGTAAGAGCAACAAGGCCCCCGTCTCAGGTCCCAATTTCTTATGAAAAAGAAAACAAGGAATCACTGTGCACGATACCCGAGGCACTGATAGCGGCGATGATGGGCCTTATGGGACTTAAACACTGCTCAAGACTGGATGTGCCGGTCATGCTGAAATTACTTAGCGCGTGGAACAATGCGACGTAAATCCGACACCGACAGGGAGGCGTGGCGCCATGATGTACGGCACTGACATAGCAATGTCAAGTTCCGGACCTAGGACACGGTTCTTTTTTCTTTTTTTTTTAAAGGATCTCAAAAGCTTTTCTACCAAAAGTCCATCCTAGGGTCTGGACATTTTTTTTAATTCACTTCTGCCTCCACCCTCCAGTTTCATCTTTACTCTGTAAAAAAGTGATCCACGTCCGAAAGAAAAAAAGAAACTCGTCGACAAGAACGGGACCGCCAATATTTGCGTAGTCGGAAAAGAATTTCCAAGAGAATCGTATAGGAATAGAAATAGTGACGGCCCTGATGGTCCTGCCGACGGCGAATACGTCCTGGGTAGGTTTCAAATGCGTGGGAGCAGGCGAAGCTTCTCTTGGGACTCCTCGGCTATTATTTACACGCAGGCAACAGCCGTCTAGCGCGTTTTATTTACACTGCGTTTACACGGAATCCTGAAAAATATCGAGTTTACCCGAGTGCGAAGGCACTTAGTCAGGACTCGCGGGTAAACATGGCACAGGATGATGTTTTAAGGAAACTTCGTCGTCTCCTGGGAAAAGAAGAAAAAAGAAAAGAAAAAGGAGATATGTACATACGAGGTGTATACGCGATGTGTGTATCAGGAGGAGACAGAACGAGCATCGAGAGAAGGTGAATCTTCTTTATTTGACGTTCCACGAGATTCCTGGTAAAGCAGGATATCCAGCAAGGTCAGAAGAAGCTCCTTAATGACCTGGGGATGGCTGACGATGGTCAACCCGGTAGGATATTCTCCTAGTCGCCCCAGAAGAGAACGAACACCTGTCCAGAATCCCCTTTAGTCAGACAGGAATCAAGGCTGGCTATCTTCTTGTCAAGCTTTTCTCGATCGGTCACGGTACCTCACTAGGAAACTGGTCCTATTGGTATTATCATCAGGAGGTTGGTACTACCACTTGCTACCGTTTGGTCGGACTAACCTCTAGCTGGAGATGTTGGTCTGGTGTAGGAATGCCGGCGCCAGTAAGGCTACAAGAACGTGCGTGACACGCGCCGTCTCGGAGCTATTAACCTTCTATGCGCTAAACATGGCAGCGCGTTCGTGACTCCCGAAACGCGTTAGCGTCATCGGGGAAAACCCTATTGGAATCATCCAGCATTAATAATCAACGCCTTCTGCAGGTAAATCTAGAATGATCGAGAGATTCGGAACGATTAAAAATTTGAGTAAGCTAATTTGACAATTTAAATATACATTGTCATCGTATACAGAGTGTCCTATTGGCATATACTGTTAGATTCGTAAAATGAGTATAGAGTAGAGGGAGAAAAAGGTACCGTAGTCGTGCACGAGCCACACAGCAGGGCACCGTGTCTCCATGGTCCAGGTGGGCCCCCCATGTCCCCCTATAAATAGCACGAGCCTGCCGAGTATGTACCAGTAAAGATCAGCTCCTTGGCCGAGGACAAGGCACGGGGGAAATAATGTGGATGGCGAACCGGATGCAGGGGCCACGAAGCCACCCAGAGAAGCTGTCCTACCCCGGACAACGCGATACGATCTTCGTCGACTTCTGTCCCCGGAGTAGCTTAACTTAAGGCACGTCCACACGAGAGAGAATTCACACCATACAGCGGGCCCTTTGGACACCCAGTACTAAATGCCGATCAATGATATAGAAATCTTCTTGCCAGATCCCAGTGCCCTCTGTGAGAATATTTGCGTAACTCAACCTAAATATTCTTTTGGACAAGCAGCCGACGTGCTCCCGCAATCCAGCAGGCATGAGCTGCTACGCAAGAACTGTCTGTTAAACAGGAAATGGCTACGTTGTTGAAGCTTCCTCTGGATACACGTATGTACCTATACTTCTTGGTTTATGCTATCTTATTACGAAGCTCCGCAAATGGTCTTCATCAAGGGTACACAAGAGCGTAGCAACTGTGTAGCCGGCCGTGGGCTTCCTTTTTCCACGCGAACAAGAGACCACGGGACTCTTACGTTGGCAGTACTGGCTAAGACCTGGGACTATGCGAGGAAGAGGTAGGACATTATTAATCTCAGAATGGCCGTCACGCGCGACGACGGTCGTGCGCGCTAGCTACGGCGTAAAGATAGATACTGCGAGCTTCGACTTCATTCTTCACGGTCGAGCGACTTTTGTGTACAAACATTATCCCAGCAACGAACGGTTAATGATCTCCGGTGCAACCCCGCGCAACCCCAGTGCTCAGGGGGACCCTCGTTAAATGACAATTTTTCACGCAAGCCATTCCCAACCGGCGAATAATGGCGAATCTTCATCCTGGGAGGTTCATCTGCTTGATCTCACGTATCAAGGAGAGCAATCTCTCTCTCTCTCTCTTTTATTCCAGTTGCTCACTACCCCTTGTTACGTTAATTTATCCCCTTTTTATTCTTTATTTTCTTTCTATTTTATCTTTCCTCATTTCTATTCCAGTGTCCCTCATAACGATCCAGTCCATTCAAACCTTAATGCAAAGGGGGCAGAAGGAGGATGCAGGAGCCACTCACCGACAATGAAAAAAGGAATGAGAGAAAAAAAATGTCGAATGGGAGAGGAGCGAGAGAAGTTCACGTGAGAGCTAATTACCTGGCGTGTAACATAATTAACAGCGCGGGAGCCGCGAGCAACCCGGCATCCCGGCGCGATCGAAAATGTACCGTTAAACCAGTCGGGTAATGGAGATTAATCCGCGGATAAAGCGATGTTTACATTTTTTCGCGACGCGACGACACGAAAGTTAATTTAGTTACCCCCGATATGGAAGTCGATAATCAATAATATGTTATACGCCTAGTAGAACCGAGCAGTCGTGCATCTCAAGATGAGAACACCCCATCAATATACCATGCGTGACAAATGCCAATGTACAATTAAAAGCATGGCTACCGCAACATCCTCTGAGAGCCAAAGAAAGAAGAGCAAACAGAGGAGAGAATAAATAAAGAAAAGAAAAAAGTGTAACCGGCTCTGGATGACAAAAGAGAAAGGTACAATAAATTATTAATAGATGCATTACCAATAGGCCGGTGGTACCTGCGATGACGCATTAGAAAATGGTACATCGATATATATATATATATCAGTATACAAGGGTATACCCTCCGGGACATTAGTCACTTAATATGGACCAGTATAGTAGAACCTGTTACCCGTTACCAATGATTTGGTTAGGCATCCCGGGTAAGCCCGGTATAATAATGTCTACCTAACCTATAAGACCGAGTTATGACTTATAGGTTACCCCGTTCCCTGAAGAGAGGCCGGTTGTGTGAGGTTGAAGTCACTGGCACACGAACTGGAATGGACATTATTACCGACACGCGGAGACTGGATCTAGGCCAAGTGTGCAGGTTCACTAAACGCCAGGTCCTCCTACCTGATATACAGTCACCAGGTACTACGTACATAGGTATACGCATATATATAATTATGCTTATGCTCATTCCATTATATTTTTTTGTAGAACAATATAAACTGCGTGTGCGCATACCTAACGTGATTGTGGACAAACGAAAGTAGCAAAAGGGACAAGAAAATGGCGATTTGTGCCACGACCACACCTGTGGTTTTTGACCCTGTTCCTGGTGAGCGGTAACGTCGTACAGAATTACGTGCTACGTATCTTAACTGATTCTGTGGAATCCATTGACAATTCCCTGGATCCAATGAGAATTGATTTTTATCCTGGCGAGTGTGATTGATGTTATACACGTAGAATACTAAAGCCTCGATAACAACTTTATGGCGTCTATTGATTTTTAATAAGTACTTAATACTGTCAACTGTTTCTATGAGATCTCTAGCAAACCCTTAAGGAAACGTGTGAGCTAGTAAATGGACGTTTCTATAAATACTGTGTAAAACTGGTTCCTGCTAACTTGTGTATTCACGAAGACCTTTCGTTAATCACTCCTATAAATATTGGCACGTCCAGCGAACCCGTCTTAACGTCAAGTTCATTAACGCATCTTGTCCGTATAATACCTTATTAGGTGTAATCTGTAATGACTGGTCCATAATAATCAAGGAGTCGAGATCGGAGTCGTCTTTAATTTTTTTGACTCCACTACAGGTTTCTGTACTTGGCAAATATTTTTTTTCATAATTAAATATCTCATATACATGCGCATAAAAGAAGTCATTAATAAACCTATGTTTCAGGAGCAACGAATCCTCAAAGTATTTCCGTTCGGATCTGGATCCAAGAGCGTTCTGGTTCGGATGAACGTGTCTCTCGATCAAGGGATGAAGTGGGAGGATAGACGAGGAATTATGGGGAGGGCCGAGGGGGACTCTTTACCGTTCCGAATCTACGTGATTCGAAGACTCGTTCAAGCGAGACCCCCAGGAAATCGTGGACCCGGTAGCTACCTCCGGGGATCCTGGCACTCGTGTATTACGGTAACACGTCGAAATTATGTCTAATGAGCGAGGCGATCTGAATTTATTTTTTAATTCTTTTTTATCACACGCTGGATACATCCAGTCAGCTATCCACTGTACAGATATTCGCTCTAAGCTTGTAGTAGAAGCGACCAAGTATTGGTATTTGTATCCGTTCTATTGGGATTGGTCCGTTGCTTCGACACGCGGTAGTTGCTCCCGATTAGTTTTATCGCAGATTGTAATAGATCCCAAGCCGAGACGGACTCGAGTTCTGAGAAAAAATTTTATAAAAACTTTCAGAATTGTACGGATCATCTTTTACTAAGTGGACTGTACCTATCCAAGGAACGATCAATTATCGCGTATCATTCTACCGAAGTGGACGTACGAAAATTTTTCAAAGTGGATACCCACCGCAAAACGGTCAACTCTAAGAGGATGGAGTGAATAAAAAAAATTCAAGCTGTACGATAACCTCACGTATTCAACTGTGAAGCCAGTTGTGCGTATATATATATATATATCCAGCACCAGCTGGCATAGACTACACGGAGCACTATGTTAAAGAAATTAATTGCGTTACTCTCCTAGACTTTTCTTAGGTCGCAAGTTAATGGAGCAAGAAATAGCGTGGACGCTAGTAGACGCTGTGGATGACGAAGCGGTGGTGTAAGGAAGGAAAGGACGTTCGTAAAAAAAAATTGTTAAAGAGCGAGACAAAAGTTGACGAAGGGGAGGGAGAAGATCGATTACCGTTCGAAACGATCGAGTTTGCCAATGAAAAATTGCAACGGTTCAACTTCGGAATGATCCTTTCTCTACACACCAGTGACATGAATTGCCGAGTCACCGACCGAATTACAAGGAACTTTTCGTACGTGTTACATATGTATATATACTGTTACTGAGCACGTATGTTAACGCGTGGTCTGGATACGCGTGTTCTTAGATATATCTATACTGACTTGAAGTTTATATCTGCGTAGGAAAACCAAGTGTTGGCCGTCGTACATATGTGGAATACGAATTAGACGCGTCTTCGCGTTCAGGATCGCATTAAAGAGTCTGATCTCGCCGAATTTCTCACATACCGATATATAACGATATATCAAGACCCATGTGTCACATATGTATATACCAAGAGATGCTTAAGAGGAAAGACTGTGTCTAGGCTCTGAGGGAGGCGAGACCTCTTATGTAGAAAGGGTTCATTCGTTTTGAGACTTCTGAGAAAATTTACATATCGATTCTTTTTTTTTGTATATGGGTAGATGAATGTCTAGGCCAGGGGAGGGAGGGCAGAAGAAGCTCTATATACTATTATTATAATTTCTATTCAGAATAGCTAGGAATTCCAAAGACGTATGCACAATGGAGGGCTTGGGAGGATTCGAGTATGGTTTTTTGAAAATGCGATTATGATGAACTTTTGAATTTTTTATTTTTGTCAGTGTCATTTGGTTTTGAGGCACTTTGGGCATTTTGCGAGTATGGAAATTTATCAAAAAAATTGGCGTTTCGTTTTGAGCGAAGTTTTTCGACTTTTTCGATTCTGGCGAAATCCTTCGTGTATCCTCGCGTTAGCCTTCTTTTTTTTTTGGTATTCACGCTCTGCCGAGGTTCCTCCTCGCTTCGGTATTCAGTCACTGCTTAATTGTACGAGGTGTTCGTGCACGTCCGACCATCGCTCTTTGGGACCGTAAGGCCCCACGAGAGACACGCATACCTATCGCACGCCGCGTTGAATTATTTAGACGCTAAGGCAGACGCTAAGTCTGTCTCTGAGGGACTCGTTATGTACTTCTTTTTTTTATCTCTTGCTTCCTCTCTTTATTCTGTATTCTTGTTTCTTTGAGACAAGTCGCGAGTAGTTTCTACTAGGTGGTTAAAACGGGCGTTTTGTGAACCAGCCTTTATGAGGGCCCGATATCTGTTACGTCTTGAGTCAAGATAATTTTTATAATCATACAATGGCCCAGAGTCAGTCCCTCTGTATCGTTATCTGCTATCACCCTTGAGATAAATCAAATGAATTTTTGACTTGTATACAAATTTTGTGGTATATTTTCAAAATATTAATTTTTGCATTTCCTACTTACAATTTACTCAATAAATTGCGTCAAGGGACACTCGTGTCTCTGTCTGTCTTTTTCTTTCTACAAGATTCGATTTGAATTTTTACACTGGGTCCTTGGGGGGAGGGTTGGGTGCTTGATCGTTACGTCCATTCGAGCAGCATCACTGCACAAAATTCCAGCGCGGGTAGTCGCAGTAAAGGAAAAGAACCGTAGGAAATTTAATGATCGATAAACACATATATGTTTTATAACCGAAATTCGAAAAACGTCGCACTGATTTCATTAAAACTCACTTTTTCGACTCACACAATGGTACGTATCAGTTGTCCTTCCCCGTTAACACTTTTGTATACAGTGGGCAATATCATTGCACGCATTAAACTCTCACGTATCATCGTATGATCAGCTCATGGGATCATCATCAGCACATACGTCACTTACCTATTGGGTCTCTTTCTATTCTGCGTGGTCGTTAAGTGCTGCCCTGGTCGTCGTGTTGCCAATCTGATCCGCTCCCTTGTTTTTTGGTTACCCTCCACGAGTGATTGCCAAATTCAGATATTCAAAAATGATTTTATAATTCCTCGTACACTTGGACCGATTCAAAAAAAAAGGGAATCTATTAAAATGTCTGGTATCTTTCTTTTAATTTTAATATCGCTCTTTCTTTCTGCCAATGTCCAGGATACCGAGGATGCTCGATTGTCACTCGCACCCTCTTCGTGGCGCGGTCTTCTCGCACCACCGCACCAAACAGAAGTGAACTCGTGCGCCGCTGCTTCACGGTACCTTAAATACCTTGCCGTGCCACGGCCCCTACCTTCATGCGCTGCGCTGATTGGCGGGGGAGCCTGCGATGCCCGCGGCTACAGAAGAGTCTCTGGTTCTCCCTGGTCCTCCGGATCCTAGGATGGACGGACGGGCCGACCGAGGGACAGACGGACGGACCCAACTAGAAGACGGACGTATGGACAACGTCGTCGTCGGGAAGAAGAAGAATCTCCTCCACCTCGTGAACACATCCTCGTAGTCGAGCGCCGCGCAATATTCGAGTGCTCTCTCTCGCTCTGTCCCAGTGCGCATGCGCACATCTACCGGACTTCGCACTTTCGGTACGGACGCATTCACGCGACGGATCTTGAGCCGAACGGATCTCCTGTCATTTTGTGCCAAGGGATGATAACCTGGTGGATGAATATTTTTTTTGAGCTTAATTACATTTTTTATCACTCTTCTTTTAACTTACAAATAATTCAAAGGTTATCTTGGGCACCCCAGATTTAACGGGTCGATGAGAATTTTTTTTGCCAGTTCTGATTTTTTGAGTGCTACGTCCAAGGGTCCTTTTTTGGGGCTGACTAGATTTTTTTGACGTCGCGTGGAATTACCTGAGAGGTAAATCTAGGGGGATGCTTCCAAGGGTGTGCTTATTCTTTCTTATTAAGGAGTTTGGATTTCATGGCTGATCCGATTCATGCGTCTCAACTGGAAATTTTAACGCTTGAGCAGGAAAGTTTCTTCTACTTCGTGACACGTAGATCAGGATATACTGTATTCAATGCGGTATCTTAGCTGGTAATCGATATTGCGTAAAATTACGTGAATCGAAGATGGACATTTCATAAAATTATATATTTCAAAATAGTCGTACAGGGGTGTGGCAAATTCGACGAAACTTTTCACTAAGGCACATCTTCCACGAAATTGACGTGTAGAATGATTTCTAATGATTTTCTTCATTCGACAAGTTCTTCGTTCACGTATTTATCTCATCATCCAATAATATACCAATTCATCGCCAAGTATCATTACTTATCGATACCTCGCTATAGTCAATTTGAAAAAAGTCTCATTATCAAAATCATCATCTCCCATTAATAACAGGTGGTCCAACGATTACCTGATCTCTTCTGATCGTATTGATCTCCATTTTTACAGGATACAAAATCTACAAAGATCATCCTAATTACATAAATCTGCAAAATCATTCATCAGTCTTCCAAGAAAAAGTCAGAAAAGTCAAACTCCTCGCAGTGGGCGAGATCAGTGAGCTCGATGCGAGCCAGACCACGACTGTCATTGACACTGACATAATCAGCAGCCAAGAATAGCAATTGCTTGGTAACGTAAGAGTAATATGGGTGTACAGGTAATGGATCTTGCATAAGTAGAGAGTGAGTAGAGGGTAGATGGAGGGGATAAGGAGAGAAAGAGAAAGAGAGAGAGAGAGAGAGTTAGCAAAGCTGTGCCTGGAACGAACAAGACAGAAGAAGATGACGCGCGCAAGAGAGCAGACACTGAACTTGACCTGAATCCGGAGAAAGAATCGTGGTCTGGAGAAAGGTGAAAGGAGAGAGAAATGACTTTTACTTTCGATACGCTTTGGAACTTCACCCAGTAATATTTAAACACGCTCTTTATATATATATACACACAAGTTTCTCTTATCGCTTGGAGAGTGTATGAAAAAAAAGAAAAATTGAATATTCGAATTACGTTAATTGCTCAAGGCCAGTAAAGGTCGTTTACGGTTGATCGATCAACGCTGTGCCAAGTGCCAATTGAAATATCCTCCTTTTCACTCGAATCTACGATTATGTATCGTTGCTGTTATTATTATTTAATTTTCATAGTCAAGGATCTTGACTATTTATTTTTATTCTTATTATTCTTAATCGTCGTATTACGTTCATGCCGTTCATGACATATATTCTTTCTTTATTACCGGAAACACGTGGTTTCGATGAAGCGCGATCAGCCGAGGAAACGACCTTGCGACTTTCTCGAGCGTTGACTCGAGCGACGACGGAGGTTGAGGTCGACGCGATGCTCTATTTGCCGGCGCCGGCTAGTTTCCAAGTTACGGATGAGAATCGGACTCTGGAAGTCTAGACGTTAAGACGAAGAGTCCTTTTGTACGGTACAGTAACATTTCGGATGACTCCGGAGAGGTTCGGCCGAGCGTGGGTATATTTGGCTAACGTGGAAACAGAATGAAGTGTAGTACAGTAATATCTCATTTAACAAGATAGATGCGTTTTGCGAAATTAGATAAAATAGATATCAGATAAAATTTATTTGTTATACGAGGATCAGGAATGTTTTTCGTGGACTTAAAATTAGAAATTCTTCAAATTTCTTTTTTTAAGGACTATTCGATCTTTTAGGATTCATTAAATGCGGTATTACTGTACTGTTACCGTTAGCGACAGTACTATTATTTAGTGTAATTTTATTTCTGATATTTTGTACTACCATTTTTTTTAAAGGAGCAAAGCGTGCTTTTAATATATTTTATATTAAGGTACTCCTGCTTTGATATAGCGTTATCTCAGGTATTCGGGTTTGGTTGCTTTTCTGGATACTTATTCCGGGCTTGTTTTTACCAGGAAGAGGGTAAATTCCGTGAGATAGTTCTCGCAAAGGGGACCAAGGAAATCAATAGCGTTGCTAGGCTAGCGTGAGAGAATGGGATGCCGTTAACCGAGCCAGAGAGAAGCCATTAGATATATCGTATAGATATACACGTGTACAAATTGAATTTGTAAATTATACAGATATAATTTTATTATAGGATTTTGGAAAAAGGGATGAAAAAATGTAGAAATTTTTATGCAATTCTTCCATACCAGAACGTTCATCCTCAGGAAGAATCACGTAGTGGGTCTGTTGGTGGAACTACAGTGGAATCACCCCCCAACACCCCTGTTCGAGAGGGGAGCTCAATATTTGAGCGAAGGAAACAAATATTGTACATCGAAATGTTTCTAGAGTATCTTTGATCTTCGTTAAAGGCAATCCGATCGATAAGAGTTCATCCGATGGACAATTGGTCCAGGATCTTTTCCGTCTTTCAAGTGCTGGATACACTGTGGATTCTGTTTAATAAAAAGGGACGTAGAGGAAAAGTCGTACGTGTCTAAGTACGGCAGCAATTTGTTGAAGGTAAAAAAAGAGGCTCTCGGCCTAAAGTCATTCATCCCTTAAACGAGAGGGTGCAGCAGAGGGTCCCTCAGGACCAAAAGATTCGCTTGTTTAGGGTAAGTTTATCCACGTTCAGTACATCAACGTCTTCAGCTAAGGAGACTTGCGGATTACGGGGGTTGGCCTAAAGCTGCGTTTTCACGGTACCACCCTCACCCTTCCTACCACCTAATTGGAAAAGCACCCTAGCGCAGGCTTTCCTTTTTTTCCCCTTATGCTTCTTCTTCTCTCTTCTCGCCCGCGACGACCCCTCACATTTGTCAAACGTCATTCGGCCGAGACTTTGGGCTTCGCGGAATGAAAAACGGATTCGGGGGGTTCAATCTCTCATCGGCCTTTAAATT
This sequence comes from Trachelus tabidus, assembly GCA_030142655.1. Lineage (NCBI taxonomy): Eukaryota > Metazoa > Arthropoda > Insecta > Hymenoptera > Cephidae > Trachelus > Trachelus tabidus. The sequence goes on from JARQTI010000144.1 coordinate 58,816, forward strand.
CAGGGCCGGTGAGTGGTACAAGAAAAAAGGGGATGAAGTAGTCTGTACAGGGTTATAAGGCTCCCTCGCATTAAAAAGAATATTTTGATCTATATGACGAAAATAAGGGTAGAAAATAGGAAGAGCTTATCTCATCCCTTGTATCCATTAATAATAAATCGATACACGTATTGGTACCTGTTTCTTTATCGGAATAGGGGATGAACGCTGAGATAAGATTAGACAAATACATTATGGCTGTGTGTATATGTATAGTAAATTCTGAATCTGGGATAAACGAAATTATGTGTCGGCGACCCTCCCCCCTCCCCCCAATGTACCCCACCCTCTGGAATCCTTAATCCGTGCACCCCAATTCAGGGTCAGCTGTCCCAAGGGCTGATTGATTTCTATTAATCCGTATTGGAAGGGTCTACAATAGGTGCACGCGTGGGTGGCCAAGGGTGGCACATGTGTCCAACATACGGTGACGTCATATCCGTGTATTCATCCTAGAATCCACAGTGAGCAGTGGGAGATTTTTCGTACGTCGGGTGAAGGCACCTACTCCCCAGTAATGTTAAGGGATGAATGCGAACCAGCCGAGAATATATCTGAGATGGATGACTGGATAATTTATTAGACACAGCCTCCTAAATATATTCCACGTAGGCAGCCGCACGTTTCCCGGTGCACGTGCAACTTCAGTAGCGAATCCTTATACGAGTGACAGTAAAAAATATATATATATAAAGCCCCATTAAAAATCTGCCATTGCGCTGTCTATTTATATTAAAATTATCCGAGCTCAATCGTTTCAAATTAATATGATAATTTTGTAGGTTAATTAATATTTTTCCACGAAATCAAGTCAAAATCACTAACGTACACAAAAATGACGACTTCGATTAACAAGGGAAATATAAAAATCCGAATTTTATGCATTTTCATGTAATTTGAACGTGTGCGATGATACCCTTAGAAAGTATAAGGTCGCTATAAGAAAAGTATTGAACCCTATAAAATCCTTCTAGAAGGTCTCGGTCCTTGAAATGAAATAACCTGCCAGAACAGGCTGTTTGGTGTCAGGATCTTCTCCATCTTGAATCCTGTCTCTCTCTCTCTCTTTTCATCCTCTTACATCCATCTCCCTCTCTCTCTTCCTTTTACTCTATCGGTTTCTGTCGCTTGCACCCTCCTCCTCACTCTTGAGAAATTGATTTGTCTTTGTGAGCCGGAATGCTTAGGGCTGAAGTGGGGAGGGCGAGAGTCAGATTATTATAGAGCCCTTTGACGTGAAGTGGCTCCACTTCAAGGAGTCACTCACACGCCCGACAGCGTCAACGCGCGATGCACCGAACGGTGAGATGCATCACTATACACATTATGCACTATAGTGTACAGTGCTTTACAGTATGCACGTCTATATATCTATATACAGTTCTCCCTAGAGTTTACATTTCACGGAATTTTCACCCTCGGATACCTGCCCACTTAACATTTGATTTTCCAGGGGGGTGACCCCTTGCACCAGCCCTTAACAGAGCCATCTCATTCCGACTAAAGTGCAGTCTTCCGATTGGCCGCTTTTTGCAATTATACAAGGAATTGCGCAACCATTTTTTTACCAGTTACATGATATAAAATTTATGTAAAAAATTTAAGTTTAAATTATAGAAAAGACTGTCCTTCAAGACAACCCAACTTTGTGGAACAAGATAAATCATCCCTAAATTCAATTGTTTCCATTCGCACCAGGAACTGGATACGAATTGAGTGTTATATACAGGGTGTATTCCTAGCTCCTGCAGGAACCCTTCGTATCCTATAAAATCAATACGCAGTTATCCACCCTTCCTTGCGGTAGGTCCTGTACCAGACTTGCCACCCCCAGTCTCGATCGTTCCCTAACTTGGCACAGGATTTGGCTGCCTGTTGGATTTTCCAAGGATAACTAAATTCCATCCCAACTGTCTCTTGCGGAGACTTGATATCCCTGCAGACATAAAATCCTGATTTATCAAGCACTCTATATGTATATAGAACAATCACAGTATATGTATAAGACTATATAACTTCATACTGTACATTAAAAACCATATTGTACGTAATAATGTGTCTTCCGGTGTGTAACAAGGCGTTTTATTGTACGTTCTATTTTTACGCCGTGATAGACACATCCTTGACGAGTCCTGTCAGCAGAGAATAATAATTTCAATCTGTCAAATGTAAAGACACTTGATTTTTCTATAAATAAAAAAAAGCACCCATTTTCAAACACGCATTATCAGTGGAATTTGACGGGAAATTTATAAAGTAACAGACGCTCCTACCGTATCAAGGTATATTCATTAGCATCATAAGGAACTCATAAACACACCGAGTTAACGTAATCACAAGAATAACAAGCTCGTTAAGCGGCCTTCTAACTTCTATCTCTCCACTGACTTCGTCAATCTATACCTTCTTACTTAGCTACGAACAGACAGTACAGTCTGGTATATCACTGCACGTACTATAGATTATAAACTAGGTGCACACAGTATACACAGTCAGAAGACAGAATTGCCCAGACTCCGTATAACAGAGTGTAATGACCGAGTTGTGCAACTCCCATCGAATGGACCAGTTCGTCCTCCTCTTTGGTTAGACCTGAAGAAAAAAAGATTATGAAGAGGACCTTGAAAGAAGATACAGGAAGTTCTTAAGTCAGCATCACGATCTTAAACTTTCATGTGTTACCCTATCATTATTATTATTATCATACACATTTGTTCATCCCCCAATCGATAGGAGAGTGACCTCAGGGACCTTTAGCCATACCATTATCTACCTTCGTATTACGTCTCCTGATCTTTGACCCTGATTTTTTTTTAAACATACAAATTCCTTACATCATATTTTTTTCAATGTATTAATTTGTCGTTTATTCATCCATTATACACAGATCTTCTTTATGTACTCGAAGGCATGCTTCATCCAGGAAGGAAATGATTGTAGAAAAACAAAATCACAAAGACTTATCGCAACATGAAATTCTTCGGTGGGTGGTTCATATTCTTCCAGGAAACTGTTTAACGATGGATCGCTATCGAAAGAGCCATGTATCCTCTTCCTTCCGTGGAGAAGAGATTGCTATCGCGTCGATCCTGGCAAGGATGCTTCGGTAGGTAGGTACCTACTCGAGCGCTCTCACGAGAAAAATGCTTTGTAATTCCCTTTACTTGGATCGTATTTCTCGCCGATCCGTAATAACCCCTTCGGTAGACCTTAAGAAGGTGAATGTGGGTGGAGACGGAGGTAATGTCCGAAGTGGGGGTGATATGGCAATTCCTTAAGATAATTTTTCCTGTTGGTCGATATCGTATCTGTAAAATTATGAATCATTAAAATTACATTGAATTGCTCGTGAAAGAGTATACTTACAATTTGTTATTGATATATTACCATGGAATTGCTGAAACCGTATGACAATTCCATGAATTGCATACCGGACGAGAGGCTTGTGAAATTGTGATTCTGTGCCAAACGTAGGTGGCAGTGAAATACAACAATGGTGGATCAATTGCCAAACTCGAATTAGTCATGGCGCCATAAATGGCGATAGATCACTCAGTGTGTTATGTGTTGTTCTTGTTATTGTATAACATTACGTATTATGCCGAGGAGAAGAATAAGATGGACGTAAGCTTCCTGTTTAGAGAAATCATGTTGATTAATTAATTTTGATCTTTTCCTTTGTTGGGGAAGGATTTTTTTAAAATCAATTTTGTACAGTAACCCCATGAATCATTTATATAGAGAATCGTATTAGAGTAAATTAATCTCTGTTCTTTTTTTCTTACTTGATACGAAGAACATACGTTTGTACTAATGAATGAGTTTCTCTTTCATCCATTGTATCGATGATCATTCAGAGTCATTTATACCAGCTGTAGAGTCGATCCTTGTATTAATTCTCTATTTGCTTTATGACTCTGCAATAATTCTCGATTCGAATCTCCCGCCAAGGGAGACGGAACGGACATGCGGTTGTCAAAGCTTCCACTCTGTATAAGCAAAAGCAGTATAATAGGATAATCAATAACGGTAGGAAGATCAAGCAAGGAGTTCAGTCAGCCAGTCGAGTCCGAGGTAATCGTCCTGGCTCGGGGCGCAGACACGTAATACGTAAATTAGCCGTAATACCTATAACACACAACTAGCATAAATTATCGGTCTCTCGAGCGTCGCCTGTCGAGAATTAGAAATGCAAATCGAACGCCATTCACATCTGTGCGGCGTTCGCCTTGAAAAGGCAAATGCCAAAGAGCCCCTGCATTTCAACAATGAACACTTTTAGTCTCCAACAAATTTTCCTTGTGTCTTAACACGATCTTCGTCATTCTGAAATCTCCATAACCAATCACTGTCGTCATTATGATTAATCGGAGTACCGATAAAGTTTCCTCCTAGATACGGAACGATTCATTTATATTTCCCAATATTTCAAGAACCGGTTCTTTCCCTGAGTTAGAGAATTGAAGAATTCTAAGGATAATGACGCTCCTTGATATCACACGAAACACCATAAATGATCAACGGAAATTCCAAAATCGTAACGATGAATAATTACTGGCTCATACGCACTAGAAGTTTCTAGCAAGACAAAACCATGTACACGTATGCGAATCATACACTATATAATACACAGATACCTATATGCGTTATATATCCCAATATGTGTACATACTTCATACGCATGTATTCTGCAATGCATTTCCGTACAAGCATCTCGCAGACAGTCGACAATGACGAAGCGTTAGGTAATTCAGTCTCATGGTGCCAGGGTTGCCACCAGTGGGACTCGACATTGGCCACGCAAGAGTTACCCAGGAGGCGAATATACAGCGGTTGCGAAGTGGTAGCCGTGAACTTGCACGCTGCGTAACACTTTTCCTTCCAGGTACCTATAAATATATATATACGTATATCAGTTGGTTAGTCAATCCTAACCTATCCTTCCCTATGCGTTCCGGTAGAGTCGCGTTGCCCTACGAGGATTAGTTCGCAAACGGCGAACGCAATGTGTCTTGCATCTTGCATATTTACGTCACGCTTCGAGGAGTGCGGCCAACCTGGCGCCAAGCTTTACCTACTCTGCCATGGAGTCCGCAAAGAAGATCGTGGATAAGCCCGGTACTCTAGGAGATCGGTGCAAGGTGACGCGATAATGCGTTTCGTGATATGCAGTCGGTAAAACCGGACGGTGCAGTTAATTTATGGTACACAGTGAAGAGAGTTGAAGAAGAAGAAGAAGAAGAAGAAGAAGAAGAAGAAGGAAAGGATTCTGATAGCCGTGTTATTTTTATAATCGCCAAGAACTGTACTTACGTACATGCTGTCTTGTCTTTTCGTTGCAATTTTCACATTAGCGCCATCTACATGCAGTTTAGTGTATTTCTTACAGGATTTAACATACCTTAATGTCCCGACCGTTGGGCTGTAACGACTTGGCATTTCATTTGACGATTCCAACCAGTGACAAATCATTCATGGAGGAAAGATGAGGCAAACCTATAAAAATCAAGAATAAATTGTTACCGTACGATGGACGCGCCATTTATGAAAACGGAAAGTGACACTTTAATACCGTGTCTCTCTGATTTATACATCTTAAATGACACTAATGAATCTTTCTAAGTGCTACCGGTTCTGAAAGTGTTCGGTATTCTCTGAAATACCAAAAGGTTCGTCTTGAAATATTTACACCGAATTTATTCGAGCAATGACATCCAAGTACTTAGTATCTCACGTATGAGCGTTACTGACAGTTGAAAAATTTGACTTGTACCACTGAAAATTTGTAATTTTTTCTTTTTCTTTTATATTTAATACAAATATTATTCATGTATGCATCTGTAAGAAGACTCAATTTGTTATCCAAAGTACTCTGTCCAAGTTATATATGAGAATAACTCATAATCCTATATGAGTTATTCACTGGCGAGTACTTTATCATATGTGGAATAGCAGTGTGAATGTAGCAACACGTAAGGCAGTACTGTTTTCTGTCTACGAGTCGATTCCACTTCGCTACCATACCGCAAAGTGGATCGGATTACGTGGCGCCTTGAAGATCCACGTGCAGTCCAGGGTGTACAACCTGCGGAGCTAAGAAAGTAAAGTACTTCTTCGTACTGGATTCTCATATGAATTTGAAGCACGTGTGACACACATGTTCTTGAATTTGTTCCTTTTATAGAGACAGCAAGAGCATCACTTTTTATTTACATACAGATTCCTTATACACAATTTAGATATTTTAGATCCTGGTACTTCTGATGAATCTTGCTGCTAATGAATTTCATAATGGCGAATTTCCAGCTACCAGTTCGTAGATTTGTTTTGCCGGTGTTAATTCAGGTGAGCAGTAAAGTACTTCAAGTATTCTACCTAGCACCGTTACGAAACCGGTCAATTAATGCAAACTACGTTTAGAGAAAAATATAAATACAAAAAAAATGACTATCTGTTGAACGAAGAATTCTTTACGAATTTCTTTACAGTGCCCTGCACGCGATACACGTGTACCTTTACTAAGAAGAGGAAGAAGAAGAGGAGGAAGAAGTGAATGGAAAATGTTGTAAATCTCTAAGGATCTTTTCTATTGCTTTTAGAAGGAAAAAAAAAAAGTAAAAAAGAATCCTTTTCACAGTGAGACTATTCAATTTCGCAGAATGATTATGGCCGCCATGGTCGTCCGCACTGGCAGTCAATAATCGAGTGCATTCAATTGGCGACTGAGTCCCGGATGCTGGAGAAAGTGTAGAATAAGATGATATCCAGTTCTTGGTGCTAGTGGATAAAATCGAAGGGAAGGAAATGGCGGAGTATGGGTAACCTATCCAAATCGAATTCCAGTCTTATTTCCTGTCGACTGAAACCGCGCATGCGCACGTGCACGCGATTCTCTCCTAATCTGTATATATATATATATATCTACGTAGACACGGATTAGAGATGGAATGGATCTAGCGTGGATCAAGAGTAAGAATAAACTGAATAAAATATCCAGAGAGTAGATGGAATCGAGTGAATAAAAAGGATGAGAAGCGGCAGAGGGAACGAGTCCGGTAAAAGGAGATTTGAAGAGGTGTAGGACGAGTAGAGAAGCCAGTGGGCACAGCGCAAGATGGAAGGCGTGTTGCATTCAGTCTGAAAAATTCCGCGGTAAAAAAATGAACGGGCGCACTACGTGAGGCAATCCGATGCTTGTTTTTGTGGGAGTCCGACGTTCCGTCTAATAAGTGAAGTTTTTTCCTAGGTACCGTTACCTACCGAGGACGAACGGCGCAATCTTTCTCTCTCCCTGCTCTTCTTGAGCCGAAGCTCCGTTTCTTTGCTTCCCAAAAGAATCTTCCTTGTGTTTCATCAACTTTTTAGTCTCCTTAGCTAAACAGTCTTCTTGCATACTGACTCGTTACATCCGAAACTCGATTATCCCCTGGAATGACGTAATAAAAATTAATATTAAAATTACAGACTGGAATTACGATCTTTCGAGCGCCACAAGAAAGTCACAGTGAATTAAAACGAATTAAAAAAAAAGTTCACGTAGAATACCCATATCGAAGAATTGAATAAGTCTCCTTATCTTGAGATAACACCGAACTGATTTATTCTATCATGTAACGATACAACTACCGAACGGTTCGTCGTAGCCGTGTACTTTTTTGTGGCTCTTGACCATGAAGATAATAAAAAGAAGAATAATTCTGGATGAGAAACCAAAGCAGTCCGGATGATCTTAGTGGTCGGCCGTATTCAAGATTGTGAGGAAGAAGACTCGGTTGGATGTTACAGCCGATGGTACTGGCACGAATCTACTGATGGGATGGGACTGGTTGGGATCTGGATAGACGGTGGACCAACTTCTTGGAGTCACACTTGATCCTTTAAGCGTGACAAAAAGTTGAACGTTACGGCACGCTGACGGGGGACCTTTCGTCAGGGTCTTCGCCTGATGCATTATGCAGAGTTTCTCCTGGTGTGAAACCTCGTTTGGCATTGTTCATCTGGTGGAATGATGCTGCAGCCATTTTCTGTTATCCACACTTTGGATAACCCAGCACCTCGCGTGGCATTCGAAGCATTGCTGCACGTGTCGCTCTTCCATGATGACGTAAAAAATTTTAGTAGATCCCAAAGTGCATACCGGAGTAACATAAACAGGCAGCCTATTAAAAAGGGCCGGTGAGCATTCTGTTCTATTAAAAAAAATGAAACTCGCTTATAATATAAATCACAGTTTACCTTGAGAACCTTTCTTACAGATCCAATTTTTTTTTCAAGCTCCCATCCGTCTTTTGCCCACGTGTCGAACTTCCTGCCGAGATTCCGTTGCCTGAGGAAATTACGTGCGATGAGTGGGTATGGATGAAAGTGTCTGGAAAAGAAGGGGAAAGTATCAGGACAGTTGAAATTGGTCAGAAGCAGTATGTCATTGCTGAGTAAAGGATTCCATGACTTTTGTAACGCACTGTACGTACCCGTGGGGTCCACCGTATTAATATGGGCAACGCGTGCGGATGCTTTTACCCATTTTTATGCATTCTTTGGGCGGCTCACACATCCGTTAGGATAATAATTTCAGCTGGACATAATGACATTCCAAGCGTGCTGACAATGGCCCATCCAGAGCATTAACGGTCTCGGTACTGGTATGGAGTAGCAACACAAGAAGAAGATAGCTAAAGGATAACTTAGGTGGATATAGTATATATGTATACGAGTAGTGATTATAGGTAGGAGGATACTCTGGTGTATATTGACGTAAGGCCCAATTTAGTAAAATTTCACATACTCCCTTCGCCTGCTCGAATCCGAAGCTTTAGGGCAGGTGAATCTTTTGGTTTTTTCTATCTTGAAGATATTAACTGTAAACAAAGGGAGTGGGTCTTTCGCAAGACCCATCAATGGAGGAGAGATGGGCCTTATTATCTTGCGAGCACACGCGCTACTCTTTTGGAATTTATAAATTACTCGCGCTCAGGGGCTCAGGCCCAGAACAGTCAGGGGCATCGGACTAGGTAGACTAGGTATACATGTATATACTAGAGAGTGAGTAAGAGAGAGAGGGATGCTGCGTGGTACATTATTCCAGAGATCCTTCATGAAGATCCACGTCAAAAATCTCTGAGCCATTAACATATCTCGTGTCAGAAATCGAAGGTAATTACCAACAGTCCCTGCTGCCGCGTTTATAAAGGCCCGATTAAGTCCCAAGCGTGATGCAACACGGTACTAAGTTTTCTTCTTCTTCTAGAACCGAGTCGGATGGGGAATTCGACTTGCTTGAAGATTCTTCTTGTTTCACAGCATCTGAAAAGGTACCTGGCGATAAGTTCACGAGATACGAAGATATGTGTGGTTTATAATTTTAGTAATTATTTAAATCAGATTCAAATTCATTGGATTTCCATATTTGATCTGGTTAAATTGTTTAAAGAACTCCTGCCTGAAAAGAATTTCTATCATAAGATTATACCTGGTAAGTGAAACTCAGTCTCATAAGTCCCTTAGTATAATATTGGGACTTATGCAGAAAAGAGGATTGGGGCAGAAGTCTGGTTATAATTCTTACGTATGGAAATGAATTATCGTTCCTGTTTGTTATATATATATATATATATATATAGCTACTGTGTATAAGTAATGGAGTCTTAAGACAGGGCCCTAGGGCCCAGAATATCGACGCTCCTGATCCGTCACGGCTAATTGACAGCGTTTTGTGTTCGCGCGAACGTGACATTGCTACGCGGGACTTCTCGCACTCGTTGCGTCATTGGATAACACGTGTTCGTCTTAGTGCTGTTGGTGTTAACTTCTTTGGGTCCAATGATAGGTAAGTCCCCTAATGCCAACAATGTCCTAACTGTATCTTCGACTGAATCCCAGAAATCCTAGATTTATACAATATATAGTAAGCTGTACACCGACCCTACAAATTGTCTAGGAAAATTTTGGGCCCCTTCCGACAGATTTTGGAGATACTGAAATACAGCCCATTATACGTTGTCTGGATAAGGCCCCAAAAAGTGTCAGCAGATAAATTTTATAATTCCCAAGTGAAAAAGGGTTTCGCGTTTAACAGGGTCCAACGACCCGAAGAACAGGGGAACACCTTGGTCTCGCGAACTCATTTGCCCCGGGTCCATTAATCGAGAGAAAAAAGGCGAGTAAAAAGTGATACGGGCCCTTTTCGTATCCCCAGGAAGAGATTGAGGCCCCGGTGCTTCTGGTTGGAGTATAAATGGCGGCAGCAAAGCAGCACGCAGTAACGCCGACCGAATACCAACGATTTATATAACGATTTGAGGCCCTAAGCTTCTGGGTCCTACGTACGTCGCAAGGCCCCTTTGATGCGCTCCTGATGTGGTATAAATAGAACCTGCTTCTTCGCGGCTCGTCCACTCGACAACGACAGTTAACCTAACCTTACCAACTTCACCTACCTGTACCTACCTACCAACCAACCAATGTACCAACCAACCACCACGACTTCTTCTCCTGGAACTTCTTGCGCCGTAACCTGTTATTTCAGGATTGCGAATCGGCCGCGGTTTTTTACCAGTGTCAGCTCCTGCCACTATAAATATCGAATTCACTCGACTGTCCAGGACGACGATGAACCCCTTTCGCATCCTTTCCAAGAAACTTCGAGGCGCCTCTTCACAGCATCTGTCGCGCGCCACTGTGTCTCCCTCACAATTAGACAAGATTGCCAGGGCGATCCTTCTGGGACCGATAAAAACCTCAGGGTGCCAGTCACTCGGACGATTGGGACTCGCCTCTTGAATTTATTGGGCTTTCATTTTGGGCAGGAAGTTCACTTCAGACATGGACGATCTTTTTTTTTTTAGGTATTACCTGGAATTAATTCAAATATTAAAAAATTAATCTGACGGTCGTTCACTTCTATAATTATTATTTTACATTTTTATATCAGATCCTGATGAACTTTAGTCTTATTCGGTGTACGTACCTGGTCAGTGCCTACTTCAAGGATCCATTCACCGTTACATTGTATCCTGGGTCACGAGCTCCTTCTTCCATTTCTTCGCACGGGGTTCATCAGTTTCATCAAGAGGGTAAAAGTTCATCTGCTAGATACTAACTACATACTTACCTGATACCTGATACCTAATTTATATCTAAATAAATTCAAAAAATTCTTATAATCAAATTACAGTTAATAAAACGGATTTCGTTCCAGTTCCAATGATCCAGATCCGTTTACCTAGTTTCAAGAAAATAATGGTGTTGGCCGGCATAGCAGACGCCGCCACTTGCCGGTATATATATATATAGTACTATGCATGCACTAGTACTAAAAGTACTTTACGTACATATGACTGGCATGTAAGCAACACGTTGTCGTATGAGCTAGTAATATACGTATATGAAAAAATTTAAGAAAAAAGGAAGCAATTAAACAAGTTGAATAAAAAAACCGCTAGACCAGTCTAAACGTGATCTAACTAGTACATCGTATCTTAAGAGACTGTTTACCAGATTACACGAGAGATTGTATTTTGAATCATATGTACCTATTATAGAGATAAGTAGATTCCTTGTACATATGTAACATATACTATTGCTTGATGGAAGGTATATATATGTATATGGCTTATGGAATTTTTAATGTAAATATTTTGGTGTTTATTATTCAAAATAAAATTGTCTCATCCGGACCCGTTAGGGATGCTGCGAAATATCCTGCATGTAGTAACTTCGTTTAATGACCTAATTTTTATTTGGCCAATAACGAGCGACCCCTGCAAGGGCCAGGGAAATACAATGGAAGGCATTTCTCGAGGGACTGACGTCATTAATAGATCCTCTCACGGGAAAGCTTCTGGACCCATCTGGACCCGATTGGCACTTTCTACCGGACGTTGACTAATAAGAGCCACAATCGCACGCTCCGACTACACTCGGGAACTAATGCGTGCGTGTCCACCCTGTGTAACCTAGGTCTATGGGGACACGTTGTATGGGGAGGTTAGGGCGGTACGCATTGAAAAATGGTTCTAGAACTTTCCAGACTCCCAGTGTGGAAATGCTCTTATTGAGGATTAATGGCGTTCAAAGAAATTGATGAATTTGCTAGGAAGCAGGAATCATCGAATCCTGGAACCAGTTTACTACCCTCCTGTGACCCTTCAACCACGTGCTCACGTGTACATACGTACGTTCATACTTTGAAAAACATATGGAGGTAATTATACACATGTGAATAGATCAGTCTGCGCGACTTGAAAATTAAACATTTTCTTTGAAGACATGAAGCGATGAGTCCATATGGGTCTTCTAGAAATTTTTCAAAGGGCCCATTGTCCCCTGGTGCTTATTCCGCACCAATTACATATCCACTGTAGGCCGCAGCATCCCGGCGTCCGATTGGCTGATAAATCTTGAACGGTCGTGGGAATCGAGCAAATCTATCGAAAGGTTATCGCGAGAAGATTCGCGAATAATTATTCCCGTTGTCTCGAGGAGTCTTATCGTGCGAGGATGTGTGACGTGTGCGCAATTAGTACGTCTCAATGGCAAGGCAATGATAAATCTTCATGAAGAATTCATTCTTCATGAATGAAAGTGGCAAAAGTTCTAAAAAAAATATTCGTATAATTCTGAGCAGAGTGTTGCCAACCGAAGAGCGATAAAAAGAAAAACGTTGATACAAAGATAATCAAGATACAAATTTACATTGTTTCTCGTGGGGAAAAAAATTCTATGAAGAATCTCAAGGAGGTTAGGTTAGGTTGGTGTCGGGACGTATACTTGTGTAGGGTGGTCGATTACGAAGTCATTGTATTCGTAATTTGCTGTCGTAATTAGAAATTATTAGTAGGCAAGTCGTGAGAGAATAATTTTACCGTTCTACAGACGGTAGCCGTGACTGAGTATACATGTGTACCTACCATTAGATAATTTCGAACACACCAATAATTGGTATGTAAAATTATTTTACAGTGCTACAAACGCGGATCAATATTTCTCGTCGACTGATTTTAATAATTAATACTGACCTACTATCGAAAAATAGCTCACTAACTAATTGCTTAGACTGGCTAATTAATCAGAATACAAATTAGATACTTCGACGGTCAACACTTGTTGAGATAACCTCAAAAGTCATCGCAGACTGAACTAGCGAACGGTTTTTAACTGGGATGCATAATATTAAAAGGTAAATTATCCGAAAGATTTCTTACCCTATATCGGCAGTTAAAATTTCGACAGGTTATACTAAAACTTGCGATCCAGACACTGGAAGTATTTTATAGTTAAAGTCAGATCCACACCGGAATTCGCGAGGTCGACCGTTATAATCGAAATTGGTACAGTGATATACGCGGAGCAATAAACCTGTCAAAATTTCTCAATGAATTGCAAATTCCATACGGTCCACCAGATCTCCCTTCTTCCCTCACCGCTCCAGTCGCTCGATTCAACGTTATTATTTTCAACTGCTCTCCTGTCCTCACCTGCTGCTACGTTCAGACCAATGTGCGAAGGAAAAATGCGCGCGCAGGTCTTCCTCGATTTGAAATAAACGCTGTTATTACCACGTCAACCTGACTATAACTGGACGTGCTACTTGATTGTTCCACTTGTTAACTAGAAACTAGTTAACTAGCTCCAGAAGGAAGCCGTCTCAATTTATTCTTAGGTTGGTAAACCCACAATCGTGGGCCACGAATAGTTCAAATATTCAGGGAGACGCGAATTGATCTAGAGAAAAAACAGTTTTTTAAACAAAAATCAGAGCCAACTTTTCTATAATTTCATTTTTAAATTTACATAGTTACTTCGTCCATCATTGAGCAAGTACTTGGGCTTCTTTGATCCTTTATATAAAATCACCTCTATACCAGCTTGTACTGTAATACATTTTATACAGCGCCTTTCATCCTGCCTTTTATAGTGAGTAGCTGATATACATATACATAGTGCTATATAAAATCTGTATGTAGGTATATGTATATATAGTGCTTGTCCAAAGGGCCGACAAAAATTCATCTCATCAATATTCTAGAGGAACGATGGTGCAAGTGGGAATATATCCCGTATCCTGGGTAATGGCTCCCAGGCACACGTGCTCGTCCTCACGTCGACGGTCCTGCAACGATTATTAACGAAATTACACCTTAAATCAGCCGTGACGGAATATTCCCAGAAACGAGATGATAAATTTTTAATTCGTTTCAAGTCAAAATTGCATTTACATGAATAACAGTTAACTCAATTCTTTAATCTCTGTACAAAGATATTGATATTTGATTAAAACTTCTTTTAGATCCCATAAAAAATTCTTTGACCCCCCACATAATCTTGAGAGTTTAATAAAAATTATTCAATCACCATCTTGTACAGCAATAGATCCATGGATACCATTGTCCGTGACAAAATTATCATATAGGATTGAGATAAGACAAGGACGTACGCATAAATTAATTCATTGCCAGCAACGTTGGTAACAGATAAACCAAGATTCAAATATAATTTAATTCGATTCCTCACAATTATGTTCAATCAATCTGTAATAACTTTATCATTTTCAAATTGCTTTCATTTTACATACATTTTTGCATTATCATAGGCATGTATCGCTGTACTGAATATCTTTATATATTACATACATAGATGCAGGTAACCATGAGTCAGAAGGTAGCCACGCAAGTCCGTGTATTTAAACAATCGCACGATCTTCAGGTAGCATAAACTTAAGTGGCGTAGAGGTTCAGCACAGTTGCCGTGCGCCGCGCTGTACGTAATTCTTACTTATGTTGGCAGCCCCAGCATAAGGACCTGCATAAGACGACGTAAGGTCTTCCCCTGGGACTGGTTATGCTAACGGACCCAATAATTATAGGTGTTTATGGCGCGATGCTATTTCACGTATGTAGAGCCTCGAGTAAATACATCCAACGACGGTGGAGTATCTTACTATTGAAAACTGCAACGGAGTACAGCAGAGAGCACAATTCTCAATTGATTTGTTATGGTTGATTTATCGACCTAGGTAATTGCACGATTTCCTTCCTTACCCACGCGAATCACGTTTTCACGTTTCCCCATCAAAGAACAAGGGTCCCCATTGTGCCTATGCCGTGTCGACGTACATAGGTGTAATCATTGGATCTAATCATTTTTTTTAACACGTCATCGTACAACAGGAGATGCTAAAACACACCTGTGCCAGATCGGTATCGCGGGTCGAATCCCGTTGAACTTCGTGGAAGCCAATGGGATACGCTTGTGACCGGTTTGTGATGTCACTCAGTATTTCTGCCGTGAAAAATCCATACGCCGTATATTGCCTGTTACATACAACGTATGAACCATGAGACTCAAGGCGATGACGATGACCCGTCGTGACGTCATTCGAGTGCAATGCGACTTGGGTGAGAATCAGGTATTCTTTTTCCTATGATTTAATATCAATAATATTAATTTCGCAATGAATTATATATATTAATGGGTATATTGGTCTATAGGGTTACTGACAGTGGCGGGAAATTTGAATAATATTAAAGCGTCTTAGCCTTGTTACACGCTTCTGGATGACTATGTGTGTTCTGGATGCGTGTGGAGGCGCAGGGTGAAGATTGTCATTCACGATGACAGGAAGATCACCGGAAATGTCAGTTCATCCTCCCATGATTGATGGCGTCCCATAAAATCAGCGGCTGAACGTCGATTCTCATAAATCAGAAGATCATGTGTGCATCTACGCCATGGTGCGTTCCTGTAATGCAGTTGATAACGGGTGCGTTATTATTGACAGTGTTATCGTCATTATTGCATGTACTGTCCATGACAAATAATATCGTGACTGGTTACGAGACGCGCTTCGTTGAATCTTTTTTGATTATAATGGAAAAATAGGCTTTGTGGGCATCGAGAAGACGCCATTGTTGCCAAACGGTGGGACTTGACTGTTATTAATCGTTAATAAAATATTGAGTCATTCTTAGGATCACCGTAGATAGAAAATCGCGGTGTATCGTCAGCGAAGTGATAAATATATATGGTGTCCTGTACTGTATTGATCCTTTCTGAGTCATTGTTCAATTTAATGGAATCTTATTGACTGGGAACAATGGCGTTTTGTTTAGTATGCTTTTTTTTTTCTTTAAATAATTTTACCAATTGGCTGCTGGAAGTGATGTCATAGCTTTGAATCTCTGCGCAATTTAATTGATTTGGTCTTTTCCTTTTAATTATTTATGCAAAGGCTTCAGACCATTCCTATCTAATGTGTTTACAGGTATCCAATGATATATTTCCTTCGGGATCGTTGTGGACGTCGCGCGATGATTCACGATGGGTCCCAAGAAAAGGATCCTAGGGTATCATCGCCTATAAATACATCTAGTAGCCTCCGGCAAGGACGTCGTCGTCGGTTCCTGAGAGAAGAAGAATCCCTAGGTGGCCTCCGCGCGTCTGGACTTCGTGTTAATTGCTATCGCGTGTTTACGTCAGACTGAATCTTCATCTTGGATTTTTTTATTTTTCTGCGTCTTTATCTTCCTTTCTTTCTGCATATTCTTAACTTTGTCAATCCTTTATATGCCATTTGATTTTCTTTATTATACACGTACATACATTATACTGAGTCTTGTGGCGTATCTTTTACTCATGATCTTGGTCCATTCTTATTTATCCCTGAATCTTCTTCTCGGAAGTTTTCGGGTTAACGAATTGCACCAGAGTGATTTTTCCCTTCTTCTTCTTCTTCTCCTGGGAGATCCGATCCGTACGTCCTTTTTGTATCTCGGTTTCGCCCAGCTTCTCTTTCCCAAATCCGTGCAGGACTCATCCGCTTCTTCACGGTGTTATCTTCTTCTTCTACCGGATGCCAGGGACGCCGACGATATTCAGAGAAGAATTATAATGCGAACCAGACTTGGTCTCTTCTTCTTGAGTCTTTCGGCAAAATAATGCCACTGTGATTTATGCACTTTTAACGACTCCTGCTCTTCTACTCCACTACTGTATCTATACCAGCAGGATAGTAGCACAGTCTGCGGTCTTTTAAAGACGTCGGCTTTCTTTTAAGGATATCCAAATCCTGGAAAGACTTCTTTGGCACGGATTCACTTGGACTGGTAAAATCTAAGATAACGGATGAATGATAACAGAAATATTAGTAGTAGTAGTGGTAGTATAGTACTAGTAGAAACGGCTGTTAACAATCAGACAGTGTATTCAAAGTAAATTCAGTATAATATATATTTTTGATTCACGGACTATCTAAAGGGACACGCCAGAGACATTCTGTACTGCGAGAGGCTTTGCGCATGCGCCGTCGATGGCCGATGAATAATAATTCGCCTTTTCACGGTTCGCACGCTTCCGTCAATGATAAATGGCACCGTCGATGTCGACTTTTGTCCCTTTTCCTTTCTTTTCTTTTTTTCCTCCTTCTCTTGTACGCCGAACAAAGAAACGCGACTCTGACGCAGCGACAGAGCCGTTACGCGAGTCTAGAAATCTTGGTCGATCGATCGATACACCCTCCTTAAATTTTATCGATATCTATGATTCTTATTTGTTCGATCGTGCATAATCAGCACGAGGCAAGATACATGAAATGAATGTATAAACGTACTAGTAGGTAACGCGGGTAAATGTACAGACAAACGTAATTGGCCCTGGGCCTTAAGGTTGTGATATTCTAACAGTGTAATACGTAATGTTCGGTATTGTGCGAGGCTAAATTCTAGCAATGGACTGCTACACAAAGAGCGTCAATCAGGATCTTAATTAACAATTATGCAGAAATCATAATTAACAGACAGACCTCGGGCCAGGGCGAAAGTGACTTTGGCCTTGAGAGCTTGGAATGGAAATCTATTCTTTTTGTGTAAACAGCCTCGGTGATGATCAGGGGACAATTATAGTATCTGCAAATGATGATGATGATGATGATTTCTTAAGTGACCATTATCGTCATTTAATACAGTGGCCACGTCAAGGTTGGCAAAAATTCAAATTCGGTGTTGACTTTTATACACATATATATATGTGTCATATACTTACGATTTCCCTTTTCTTAACAAGGTTCATCCTCGGGTCTTCTTAAAGGTCGACTCGAGCGATGCGAATGCCGCGAAGGAATCGAACGATTATAAAAAAAAGCCATCAGCGAGGAAGAAGGGCACGTAGTGCGTCGTCATCACGACTGGGTCCCCGATGGTCGATGCCCGTTGGGTCCGTTCATGCTGTTCCAGCCGTTCAGGGCATTCACGCTGTCACGCCAGAAGATCCGATTATTCGAGAAAAAGGCACCTGAAGCACGCGTCATAGAAACTTTCCCAAATCTTCATTGTCTTCACGTGTCGCAGTAGATCCCAAAAATGTCCTTATCAGCAGCAATGATGACAGAGATAAAGTAAACGACTTGCTCTCCTAGCAGGAAAATCAATCTGATTAGCCTGAGTCTCAATAAGAAATGCGTTGAAAAATATTTTAGCGAGTAAGCCAAAAAAATGGCGACGAATTGTCATCATAAAAAAGAGCAATATAATTGAATAGAGATCCAGGAAAAAATAAGATGCTGTTATCCGAACAAGCTTGTCTCAGCCACTGGCCGATGAACACGTTCCGGCTGTTAGCGAGAGACAACGGTAACAAAACGATGTCATTAACAGTTCAGTAGCCTATACTCGTAAGGTTAGGCGAATGATATTATAAAATTGAATTTAATCAACTAGAAAGAGTCGATTGGATCCAGAGAATTTCATTATGTAAAAGATGCTGTGGATGACAGTTTGATTGGGTGAATTTCTCAGGATTTTGATTTACTATTGAAACTGTACTAATTAAGGATATCAAATTTGAAATTCTATATAATGACTTATAGAGATACCGTATAGCTGGTATACGCGATACGTGGACTGTTACGCCATTCTCACTAGATACATACACTAGGAAGACGTGGTTCCTCGACCCAAGTGCTGAGATAATGGCGTTCTTGTGTTACTGCCTGAAGATGAAACCTGAAGGACCCGCCTGGACTTCCACCCAAGAGGTATCATTGACCAAGACACGAAACGCGCGATCCTTCTTCTTCTTGTACTTCCTTCTTGAGTCACTGAGACCCTCTGCACGTCTTCTGCGAAGCACAGCTGAAGTTCACGTGACGCCACAGGATTAAAATGTTAAAACGTTACCGTCTTGTTATACTCGGTATTCCCAACAATGTAACACGAACCCATGAATCCTGATCAGTAAGAGAAACATCAAGACCCTAAGTCAAACAGTCTGTTGGTAGACCTGCAAAATTCTCTTCCGGATAAGGTTTAGTCACCTCGGTTTTAAACCAACATCGTCCGGCTTGTCTTGACTGTTTGCCAGTAATGTTGGCACTCTTGTATGTCCATCTAGTTAAGACACGAAGCAAAAAAAAATTCAATTACAGCTAAGAGAGGTCAGTAACTTCAAACTATAATCCAATGTTTCATCACTCCAATATAAAGTTACAATAAATTTCCTTTTTCACTGACGCTCTCGTACCATTACACCAAAATAAAATAACCTTCTATATTTCTTCACGGTATGTAAAATGGTACCTAACGGTCGCACGTTTAGTTCACGAAATAGTAATCAGTGTCACGTTACGCCCTTTGAAGGGCCCCAAGAAGCGAAGGCCCATAAACTTCCCAGCGGCGCGACACACGGAGTCAAGGTCTGCTGAAGTTGCGTGAAAGCGCGTCTACCTAGAGAAAAAAAGAGCCGGAGGTTCCCTGGTTGCCAACGTGAATCAGAAGAGTCCTTTTATCTCTACGAGAAAGAAACAAAGTGGATACATTGTAGAGAAAATTTGGGGTTGAAATAATAAAAACAGCACAAAGTGGCTCATAGCAGCCGTCTGCATACGTACGTACTACAATTCCATGTGGGGATGGGTCATAAAACGTTTCCGTGAACAGGCACACATATATACATATAGTCAGTGACCTGACTTGCAGAAGACCAGGATGGTACGAAGATGCCCCACGGGAGTCAGAAAACTTCCCAAGCAATAAAATTCTCCGTATTTTTATTGCTCGTTGGATTCTTCGCCCCGCCTACCCTTGTCGGTCCCGTTTCCATTCCGTAGCTCATCCCCTCTTTGGAGAGGCGTCGAAGATTTTTGTCCTCCAGAAAAATCCGCATCAGGCATTCAGATACGCCGCAACCAATTCGAGGACACTTGAAAGATTGAATAAGGACGTCACGTGAATGTCGATTCCACCTGCGTGGCACCGACCTTTCAACGTCCTGACCTCTTTATTTCGGCAGAGACGTACGACTGCATGGAAATTGCCGCATATAACGATCTAACGTAAGTACACACGTTCAAATAAAAGCGCATCCACCTACGTGCACTGCACAAGTTGAGTTGACTAACTGCACACACGGTATATAGTTTGACTTGCAGGAAGCCTCATACGTGACAGATGATGGCATTAAACTCAAAAAGTTCAAGCCTGACGTTGTCCCTTTTTTACAAGAATTAAAAATACCAGTATGAATATAAATGGTGAATTTAGAAAAGAACGTCACGTAAGAGATTCTCGATGAGTGCCAGCTTTACTTTTACGGTTCTAACCTCTCTCGGTATACTCGATGAGCAATATAAAAATACAATTATTCTTTAGAATTCTCCAAACGATCTTATTTACCCGTATAGCAGAGCTTCCTGACAAGGCACCACGTAGATCTTGGAAGTGGTGAACAAGGAGATGGTCCAGGTACCTATGCATGTTTCTATCTGGAGATATGTAGGTATGAATAGACGGACGTTAGGATAGACAGACATACATTGGTACGTACTCAGTGTATGGCTATGTTCACGGTGGAATGTCGATCCACGCCGCTACCGGCGAACTATCTAACTACGGTAGTCGATGCGTGTGCCGCAAGGATTGGAGGTATTTAATGGAACCTAATGGTTATGGCTTCGGGGTTGAAATAGTTGGTTGAGCTGCACGTTAACTCTCATATATCTCTCTCTCTCTCTCTCTCTCCCTCTCTCTCTCTCTCTCTCTCTCTCGAAGGATCAGCCGCGAGTCTATGGAAATACCGATACCGTTAGACACAGACTATCACTCGATAGAGTGACTGCATGACTTAAAACGAACCCCGGGAACCCTAAGAGCATTAGCATCATTGACAGGAGGAAATAAAGAATGTCAAGATTCTTAGAATCCACGAGGGTCAACTTTGTACACCGCCAATTGTCATTCGTGAAGCTCGTGCGAAAGGCGCCTTCCTAAGCAACGACTAACCTGGCCAGTGGCCAAATCGAATGGTGACATTAATTTTATTATCTAGGGTTAGGGTCACTTGGGAAAAGTTAAACTATTTTTAAAACAATTTTTATCTTCTCAACTTGTTATCAGGATTTTATCGATGACGCATTCCAACGATGGTCTCAATGTACCTTCTTCAGCCTCAGGGTATGTTAAGGCGGGAATGCGCGTCCCGTTTGTTCCAAGGTTTACGAGGCTGTCGCGTGGGTACTGTTGTTGATGTCTCCTAATCAAGGGTTCGTCATTAGTACCTGGAATGGAACTACTCGATGCAGTTGCGAGGGTCAAGCTGCGTGACAAACCCACGCGACGTCACGACGCGATGCATCGCGTCGCTGCCACATGTGGACGACGTGGAATCTGGCGAGCACCTACCTGGAACGCATCTCTATCCATTCCATATAAATTGCGGCTATATTGATGATCTGCGTTAAAGTCAATAAACCTTTCGTATATGTATTAAATACTGAGTAATTAAAAAAAATGTATTAGATTTTAGTCCACATTTATCACAGGGTCATTTCACTCTTAATCGTACACCGGATATCCGGTGGACAAACTTTTTCTTGTAATACATCACAGGTCCTCGGCTACGTTTAGTGTCTTAGGATTTTTGAAGATTCACCTTTAGGCTCAGCCAATTACTAATTCAGCAATTCCCATTGAATTTACGCGAGAGTGACTAAGTCTGTAAGATTAAATGTATACAAATGGGCAATTGGGTAGCTGACACTGAATGATAAGCGTCTTCCTGTATTCTGTTAATGCACTACACATGTAATTACATACCTATGTCATGTAAATAGATATAAAACACAAGAAGCGAAGTAACGTAGCGCTGGTTATTCCTTGTAATTTTTATTCTTCACTGAAATCAAACGACTCCCCTTGATCTTAGTCTTACCTATGTATATATATTCAAAGAAGTGTTACATACATTTTTTCGGTTATTCGCTCATGCCCTGAAGTTCCAGGGAAACGATTCCCAGATCCCCTGTACCGTGAAGTTGGCTAAGTAAGAGAAGGAAAATACAATGTCATTCTTTAACCTGAGTCAGAAGTTAATGAGACATGCTAATCTTGATTTTCAAGGCGTAGCGTTACCACCGGAGGCTGTAGACTTTACTGGTCCTAGAGCCATCTTTCTCATCACTATCCTCATCCGATATTCATCCTCGTCGTTGAACCGATCATCAGGAGTCATCGAGGCGTTCATACCTTGGGCAGTAATCGACAAAAAAGTTTGTTTGTTATTCAGGCGATTTGGCCACGGTGCGCTGGATATGCCATGGGCGTTGCTCATTCATTCTGAAGGCATCCGGTCACTTTTTACTTTCAATTCTCTTTCTCTCTCTCTGCCTCTCTGTTCTCTCTCAACCGACTATACCATTTACAGTTCGACACCTTAGATACAGCTCCAAGATTGGGACCACAACCGAAGGTAGGACTGTACGATAAGGATCCGTGGGATAAGAAGCCAAAAATGATCCTGATGATAAAAACGTGAAAAGGGGAAGAGTCCATTTGCCTGAAGTAGTCTAAGGACGCCAAGGGAGTAAAAGAGACGGCGAAGTGGATTGGGAAAAACAAAGAAACGACCTTGAGGAAGGCGTCAAAGGAGAACAGTCATCGGTGGAGTCATCGCGATTGTGCATGGCGTGCAAATGATGAGTCTGGGTAACGAGAGTGATTTCCTTTGTGGCTGAACTCTTGCAATCTCTCTCCTTCTCTCTCTCTCTCTTTCTCGTAGACTGGTTCCACGGGAGCAACAGAGAGAGAGAGAGAGAGAGGGGGTATTGGTATCGGTGCCGAGAGCGACGTCTCTCCCAGGTTCCAGTCGACGCTCGAGCGTCCCCGAAGACGTCGACAGGCGGAACGAACTCTCGAAGATGCATAGAGGACTACGAATTTAAAAGAGGTTATGTCGGCGCAACGTGCAGGGTGGATCGTGCAACGTCCACCGTGTGCCAAGACAAGGCCAGGACGAAGAGAAGAGATGCACTTGACGTCGCTGCACGCAAGGCGTATCATGGCGTAATTGCGTTATCGTCCATTAATCATGTTACTTATACCTCCATCGTGTTCTATATATAGCGTGTAATTGTATCGTCGGTCTTGGAACCCGTTACTCTTACTTGCTCTTCTTATTCCTCTTCTTCTTCTTCCTACTCTTAATCATCCTCCAGTACCACCTCTCGAATTAAAGAATCGTTGGTGTATACGTACGAAAAATCCAATTGATATCGGAAACCATGTTAAACTGAGAAAGATACCATATCCTACTCCACCTATGGACTCCGGACTGGGTCTTATCTCTTGATACTCGCAAATGTCTAGTAGATATCTACCCGACCATGTCAGACCTGAAAGAACCAGCAATAAGGACGCACCAGTCCACTTGGATCACCCGATAAATCTTTTACATGGACTTTTTACGAGCTGTTATTAGGTGCAATAAACGATGGCATTCACTTACCATAATGCCCGATGGCTACCAAGTGCAACAACTGCAGGGAATTGCATTCGGTGCAACGAGTTCAGTCTTTGTGGCTGTACGTTAGGATCGTGTCTGCACCGTAGTGGATGAACCTGTAATATAAAAGAGTGGCTGAAAGAACTACTCGATCATAGGTAATGAAATGGTCATAGGGATAAGGTAACGTACCTCACGAAGTGCCGAGGTTATATTTAGATGAGATACCAAGTATGAAGTGTCTCTACTTGTTAAACACGATATGGCAGCACATCCGTAGAGCATTGGAGCATGACCGCCATCTTTATTTGTCTTTTTAACCTTTTTATCCTTAACCTTCTTTACTATCTTCACCATGCCACCTTCTTTACCTTCCTCTTACCTTACTCAGATCTCTTCCTTCTTCGATCCGTGCTGCCTTAACGAGCTGTTGCTGAACGCGTGTACCTGTTACATGAAAACGGTTTAAGAGGTCTGAGCATTATAGGCGCTCGTCTACTGCTACTTTCAATTACCAGGATTTCGGCCAATCAGGCTTTAGGATCTTGCGTTGATTGGTCCTAAGTGAATCTGATCTTAGTATCCAAAGATTGCACTGACAAAGATGAAGGCTAGAGATGGTGGAGCTTATTGATCTCTTGACTTTTTTTACAAGGGTACCAACGGGCAAAGAGTGGTACTTCTATGCAAGTGTTTTTTCATTGAGTATCTTCTGAATATTGTCTGGCAGTTTGTAGGCAGGCACTACTTACTCCTGGCGAATGACGGTACTTGTTTCTCGCGTTATTATCGAGGAAATTGATGGTCCGAAATATGCGCTTCGGGAGAGTAATTGTATCCAAGTGGTTCGGGCACCTTCGTGGCACATCGCGAACCCTCGTCTCCTCGTCTCCCATGCGCGTCACGCTCCTGCAATTTATGCGTTTCTCTCTTGTATGTTTATTTCGCATTCTTATTATTCAACCTATTACATAGCTCAAGAGAGAAAAAAAGGACCCACAATATTTGGCGGCAAACTAAATATTATTGAGATAAATAGTTATCAATTCTCGAATAATTAGATGAGCTAATATTATATAGTAATTGACTATCAACTCACTATATGGTTTACAAGTGTAAATTTATGTCATTTTCTTAGGTATATTATAATATTATTATGAAATAGTGAATAAAGATAACTTTTAGCCTAACGAAGCTCAATAATAAATTGACTGTTTCCCAAATTGGATTGGAGTTTATTAAAACCACATAACGAGAACTTCGTTAAATCCTGTTTTACATGACGGAACCGATCGATATCTAAAACCTATAAGTTCAATTTTCCCTGGTATCGAATAATAATTATCCAACGTAAGAGGCGTAGGGGAACCAGTTCAGATAAGATCTTTCCCATGCTAAATATAGAGAGATGGGTTCTCTAAATCAGTATCGGCCAGACGAGTGAATTAGCCGAGTGGAAAGGGGGCCGTGAAGTTTTCGGCAAAATAAAGAAGAAGAAGAAGAAGAGAAAATAAGAAGAGCAAGTAGAATTGCACGTGGAATTTTTACGTCACGCCCGAACTCTCCTCGCGGCTATACTCAACTTTCGTTACCCTTTTTTCAAGATCCACCACGACCCCGGCCATCCAGAGGTCAGACACCAAAGTAATTCGATCCGATCGATAAAATCGACTCTTCTTCGTTGATCCCATTTCCCGTTTTCTTGTCCAGGTCACTCTCAAGGTATTATCTGACTTCTGGGTGACCCATATACACGTTTGAGTCCGTTAGATATCGTTCCACGCTTGAGGAACGCAGAAAGGAGGAAACGGCAAGAAAAATGAACGTAGAGAAAGAGCAGCAGCAGCAGCAGCAGCAGCAGCAGCAGCAGTAGTAACGGCGGCTGTAGTGCCAGCCATACGTTGTAATGGAAGGAGAAAAGGAGTCCCTGAAGTCGTCACTGAAGTAGCCAGGTATTACTAGTCGAGCCGTTATGTCAAATCCAGGCCACACTCGCATTACAAAGTCGCAGACATAAAGCGCAGTCGCCCTAAAAATAAATAAAAATGCGTCAGTTATCAATCTATGCCATTTAATAATTTTCCAGTCCCACGATGCGCTTTGACACCACAAGGCAAAGCTGGGGCTTTCCTTTGAAGAGAACCGAAGAAAGTTAAAAGTCTTAGCAAGATGAGTTTACACGGTGGCGATAGCCAGCAGGTATATCTAGTAGGTATCTACTTATACGGGCAGACAAAGTATACTAGTAGTAGCGGACGGCAAGAGCACCGGGAACCGCAGCAATACGTAACGTAAGGACATCTGCGTGACGTAATAAATATAAAAGAGGAAAAGGGCACGGATCCTAATTACAAGAAGGTCAAGTGGAGTACCTCGGTGGTACCCAAGACAATTGCCTTGTAGGTATTTACCCAGAGTTCCTTACCAACCTTTACCGTCCTTACCTGCCTACCTAATACCCACTTGGCTGACTCCAGAAACTAGGAGGCTAGCAGACTTTTCAGTTCATTAACCAGACGGCGTAAGAGAGACGCAGTTCAGATCGGAAGATACGTGATCCTCGGGTTCAGCAGGAGTAAACAAAGGCGAGTTCACACGTGTGACAATGAACCTGGAAGCCCTTTACCACCAGCCAAGTAGAAAAGGAACGTCCTGGCCAGACTCACGACTCCCGACACGCAGCGCTACTCCAGACACGGCTAAGACGTCGCGACTTTACGTGACCCGATAACTATGCGAATCGCGTTCATAGAAATGCACTTCTTTGCTCTCGCACCCTAGCCAAGGTGTTACTGGGAACTCTTGAAAACTTCTCAGACTCAGCTTGGACCATCTGCGGAATCAAATTTCAAAATATATCTCGCAATCAGAATCAGTAGGTACTTACTGTACCTGGTCAGACGAGCAACTCAGGATTCACTATTGTCTAAATTATCAGTTTTCAGGATATCCATGCCTATGCTGCATTCAACGTAACTTCCAATATGCTCCTCACGCGATGGTTAGACATTGTTGAATTATCGAGCCAATACGCGTTCTACTTCAGAATCTCTGAACAGTTCCTGACCAATACATTCTCCTTTACTCTCCATTGTATCAGCGCGCATATCGCGATATGGTTATCATTCATCTGGCTAACAGTACTATGGTAGGTGCCTTCTGCCTACCTGCCGTGATAGTATCTCTGGTATAGTGAGTAGTACCTGCTGATATTTTACTGTCAACCGATGCTTCCGAACCGTTGTCCTGAGATCAGATTGCGTCGCCTTGCTACCGCGATCCTCTTCCTATGGGATAACCTAGTAGCACTAGGATAAACTGGTAGTATCAACTATGCCTGCTTGGTATGTACTATAGACAATCTTTATAGTATATATATCATCGCTATTGTTAACAGTTATCATGCACAAGTGTTTGCTGTAGCATATATACACTCGTTGCATGATAAATTCTATTTTTTGTTGTGGTTCATAAATAAGTGAATTAAAATATTTTTTTCTACCTTATACCTCGTCACAGTGATACTAAGAATTTTTTTATAAAATATAGAAAGGCTCCTCTATTGTATAACTGTTAAAAAAGAACTGTCTCGCGTTACAGCATACTCTGTGACCTATTGAACCCATGCATTTCCGTCAGAGACTTCTACTCCAGGGTCAGGAGCTACAGGCATCTGTGAAGGAAGAATTATTGTGATAGGGAGTCGTTGATAATTTTTTATTATGACTTCATAGTTTTTGTTTTTATTTATTACTGTTTTATCACTCACCCGTTATATGGAGTGACAGATTTCTCTCGATTTCTTCCACTCGACGATTCCACGCTCGGTTACGTTCGGCTGACATATTTTTTTTTGTTAAATGGGATTCGCACACGTGGTTCGTAAGACGGTGGCAGCTCTTGTCTGGTTAGCTCGTTAGTTTACTACTAGCTAACTGAACCATAACCATAAAAGATATTATTGAACCATGTAAAACAGGTTTACCAACTACATGTAGAATGGGAATATTATTTAGACATTTTTTTCACCATTAGAGCCTCCATCTTGTTTATAGGATCATAGAAGAAATATCAAGCATTACAAATAATGAACTACAGTGATACAGAGTGATTATTTATATGTATATAAAGAATACGAATTCTGACATACAACCTGAAGTCAGGCACGAATACTTGCTTTTGGCAGATATTTCGTTATGCCAAAGACGTACCGAATTCACAGATCTAGTGACACGTGGTTGGGTCGTTGCTGAATTCTGAATGGTCTGAATGCCCAAGTATACTCGGATATTCGAGTAGTGTGCCAAAGTCGATATTCCATCTTGCAAGATCTTCCTGGCTTACTGACTTCACAGTCCAGGATACCAAGCGTGCCTGGAATAAACTTTGGCACTGCGATCACTGATTCATGCCTGTCGACCAGCATTATCTCGAATTTAAACGTTTCTCAATTGGCACTTTTGATTTTCATTATAGCCACTGCTTAGCAATACCTGTAGATATACAAAATACTATCCCTACTGTGAGTACAGTGAGGATACATTTGCTCCAGTTACACAGCCTCACTATTCCGATCTGAGTCTCATTTTTTGAGAAAATTTCAAAAATTTCATTTCAATCGTCATTAAACGATACGAGAATTCTTGGCTGAGCGCGATTCCGTTCATAAATTTTAACTCCTGAAAAGATGCTCAGTGCTCTGAAGCGCGACCGAGTATTGACCCCGCTTTGGTTGGTGAAGATCGAAAAAAAAGAAGAAAAAAGCTTAAAATTTTTCCTCTCGTAATTGCGTCATTCGAATGGAAAAAATGTCTTATTCTTTAAAAAAATAATAAAATTTTGAAATCAGCTCTTTTGGATAACAAAATTTTCAAGATTTCCAAAAAATATATTCCTCGACAAGAAGAACAGAGGAGGACCACTACTTCCGTGTTTTTGAAACTAACACGGTACAATTTAATTAACCGGAAGCAGGTACTTTTCTATACTAATGATAATTAAAGAGGACCGTTAATGGGGTACCTTATGGGTATCTTAATGTGGGATGGGTACCATGTCAGTTCTCTTACAGTTTTTCTCTCTATCTCTCTTTCTCCTTTTCTCTTTCTATCTTGTCTTCGAACCTTCTCTTTATATCCTCTCTTTTGTATCATCTTTTTTCTCAAACTTCGCGACCGACTCTCATTCTTCTTCCTCTTCCTCCTCTTCCTCCTGCTCCTTCTTTTTCTTACTCTTCTTCTTCCTCCTCTCGTTCGTGCACTTTTACTGCTTAATTTTTGTTCCCTCTCCCCCACGTAAGCACACAGAGACTCGGGCATTTCGTTTCGACGAAGCCGAAACCCGGCATTCTTTATTTCCACATAAAGGAAACGCAAACGTACTCAGGCCCTAATGTCAATGGCCTATTTCGTCACATTCATGGCAGCCTTCGAGCGTAATTCCAACCATCTATCATCCGTACGGTGGATGCACGCAACGGAAAATATCCGTTGGTTAAAAGATGGGCGGAGGTGGTACGTAATAGAGAACTACGTACATACGTGGAATATCCATACAGTATTAAATTAGCGTGCTACCAATATGCAAGGTTAATGAACCTTCGTAAGAATATTTCATAAGGGTACACCATAGGTTAGAAATTTTGCTTAGGTTGGACATACGATAAAGAAAATGGAAAACAGTGATGATTTTTTAATTTTATTTAAAAACATTTTATTTCGTACTTACTTCTCGCCAATTTGCGCTTCATTAAATTCGCGAACCCACTCGTTACCATTAATAAGGGACTGTGTAAGGGTCTCCGTCGGGAGGACTAATAACGGAAGCTCCAATGGTACCACGAAAACACTTATGCGCCATATTAATACCGCGAAAAGCCTAAAGGGTCCAAGTTTAACGGAGCATCGAGTAAGATGGTTTAACGGTTAGGTACGTCGTTTGGACTTCCGGTAGTTATTGCGTCTCTGTGTTATTCACCTTGAACGGCAGTAGCGGATTTTCTGGGAGATATTTGCGGCAATGACGAAATTATTATTGATTCGCGAATTCGACTAGAGGGACGTTGAGAAGGCAAGAGTAAGAAAAAACTAGAAATTGCAAATGTCAGCATATGATCCAAGAAGCACGTAGCGATGCAGGTTCTTGGGCCACAGAGTACGCGGAGCAGGTTAAATATTTGAGAAGGCATGTGGGCCAGGGTCCCCGAGACTGTTTAACTCAAACACTCGTCGCCATTTTATTTTTCGTTTAACATAACCGTGTCAAGGGATATCTTGATTCGCACTTTTTAGCCCGATAATGTCATCGATACTTTATTACTGTATCTAACAGAAAGAATTATCATTGCCAGATCCCTGAAATCTTACCGTTCTGATATACCGTTTCCAGATAACACACAATTCCGTTGGTTCAATGACACGTTAAATAATTTCACGACGATGATACAAATTACGTTTATGGGGATCGGTCCTTTTATCTTTACGATTTCTCGAGCAACGCTCGCCAACTTCACTTTATAACCTACGCTAACACGCTAATGGCAGCTCGGCACGAAAAAGAAAATAATTGCGATTTCCAAGTTACATCTGGAATTGGTAAAAGGTCGTTCGCACAATGGAATCTTTGTTAATACTTCCGAATGCCAAAGAATAGCTGAGCCACAGGGTATTCCGATATTACGGTGCAGTAAATAAATACATTTATGTACCTCGCAGTTAATGGACTCCCGTTGTTCCTATTATGAGAAAATCGAACACGCTGCTGGTATTCCTCGTGCGCATTCCACTCACTTCCGAACGCGTGCGACTTCCTTCCCCCGAACAATGCGCATTCCAAGTTATCGGCATGCAATTAGCCCGGCATCTAAGGATCGATAAGAATCCTCAATCGGAGACGCGAGTAAAGGGCAGCCGTGTGCGATCGTGGTTGAGGTTACGTCGAGGTTAGGTTACCCACGGCGTGTCAGTATCGTCGACCGTACCAAACAATTCCAAGAGTCCCTACGGGAGGGAGCATCTTAAGGTTTGCCGAAATCATTCGGAGTTGTCCATTGAAATCGTAGATGGCAGCACTCGAGTACCATTTGCATAATCTTACGTTTCGAAGGTATATCGATAGTGGCTCGTAAAAGGGATCCCTATACTTATATAACTTTAACGATTTAGGACCTTTGAGTTTATGGTACTTACAGCATCCTCTTCGTGAGATACAGAGATACCTATGGATGCGTATAACCTCCGAGAGAATTCGCGCCTACGGAACTCCCGTCGCGCGCCTTGAAAGAGGGACGCTTCGATTTTCTGGCGCCACATAAGTTTGACGTTGCATACCACTCGCGGATAAATGCACTTTTTATCCGTGGGCGAACACGCAGCATTCTCTTGCGACAAAAACCGGGCGTCGTTATGCGATCCGACCATCCGGGCCATTGGTACTGTCTCTCTCTCAGTGTCAGCTGAGAATTTGCGGAAGCAGCCAACGTCTCGCGTCTGCCACTACGGCAGCGCCAAATTCTCCAGTAACAAGATGGCGGATCCCGCTCTTTGTGAAATTTATAGAGACAACGAGTGCGTGCATCTCGCGACAAGCAGCTTTTCTTCCTGCCGTTTGATCCGTCGCTCAGCAGTGTCGTCGTGAACGTTTTCGTCGACCTTCTTTTCTTACCGACGCACGGAAGCTTGTTTCAATTAGCCGTTACAAGGAAGTTTGGTATACCGGCTAAAAGTTGATCCTGGAAAAAGTCGCTTCTTCTATACCTGTTTTGGACTACTCGTTTCGCTTTGATTCTCATGCCTTTTTTCGCGACCACAGCAATTCGTAAGACCAACAACCGCATCGCATATGTCAAGCACGATATGTGGATACTTGGTACGATAATATTCGCAATCTCATGAAAAATGTTTTCTCATTCTGAAGACATGCTGGACACAGGTACGTGACGTAATCCCTTAATCGATATGCAGATCAATACGGAATTAAAGGAAGGATGCTCAGTCTACTCAATCGGTATTTACTGTATATCTTTTGAATCTTGATCTTTCGTCTCTTATCACTTCTCAAATTTTTCTTCGCTGGACAATCAACGTAAACCATATTTTTTCATCGGGGGTACAAAAATCTTGATGCACGATAAAATTAATCGGTATTACCACAGTATTGTCACTCGGTATTAGGATAAAGTGAGTATGTATTTCTATATCAAGTCGATCAGCATCGCTGGTACATAAAGAGTATCATCAGCAATAACTAGTAGAAGGTGATCGCATGCAGGATTCCTGAATCACGCCTGGAGGTCCCGTCCGCGCTCTGGATTGCCCTGAAAATACCCCACTATCAACTACTCAGCCCTCGACCAGATTAACGCCAGCTCTTCGAAGTGATTGCCACGAAAAATTCGCCTGCAAATTGAATCTCCTGGATTGCTCCCTTTTTCCCTCGCTTGTTCCTTATTGCGTGGTTACTGGGTTGCTGGTCGACGGGAGAATTAACGCCTGGGGCGTCACCGTCTAACGGGTGGCTAAGGTGTTGCGAATGCTGGTAGACTATAAATTTTGAATTCACATGCGAGAGAGAGTGAAAATTGGATAAACGGAAACGAAAGAAAAAAAATTAATTGCTTCTTTCTCTAATTATATACCCATGTAAAACAAAATTCCCTAGAACCAACAGGGAATTCTTGGTATTTCTAAAAAAAAAAATCTATAGGGTGAAACAGGCAATCTTAAAATTCTTAATATACATGTGTTTGTCCGTGATGTAATCTGACAAATAATTGATAGAAACTATTATTATAATTAATCCTATAATCATCGACACGTCACTGATCAGTCATAACTATATTGCGTCTTCGTAGAATTTGATGATACTACGCATTTCGAAGGACGCAAGGTATAATTATAGCTATGACGTAATTATTCTATCTCAGCATTACTAAGCAGAGAGTATCGATAAAAGGTATGTATGGAAATGGGAAAGGAATCAGATTGGATAGATTGAGTTCTTATATTTTTCATCTGATCGAATAAATTTCAACCCGAAAATTCTCGAAGAAAGTCAAGATTGATTAAGAAAACCTTTTTACATCAAAGAATGGAATCTCTTCTTTTCTCAGCAAACCTCACCACTCGGGCTTCGTCAAGGTCGATCAAACTCCATTTTCTATTACTTGTACTGGGTAATTAAGCATCAGCTTCATCTGTCTGCGCGTTATAAACACATGTGTAACTTATTACACACGAGACATACGTGCTCAGTAACCTCAATACTTTCACCGAAGGAAAGAAGCATAGAATTTTCTCTCAGAATTAATTACCTCGGATTTATTAATCGAAATATCATCGAATCATCATTCCAGCCTTATATGGATCTAATAATTATGATTGTAATATCGATTCACACATATGACACGCACGCGTCTACTTTTCCACGATATGCATATAGGCACTAATTAAAGTCATCAAATTAATTGGCCAGGTATCGTGACTAAGAGAATTCACGTGCAATTTCTCGAACAGCATCGGTTAGCTGTCGAGTCCCGATCCAGGTATTTCCGTAGTACCGATAGCCAGTCGTTATTCGCGGAATAGCGAAATAATGAGAACATTGTTAAATTATCTGAGATCCAGTATCATTGCTCGCCAGCAAAGGCAGAAATCTCCATGATGGAATCGGTCGGGTATGAGGAAAAAAGTTTAAATAATAAAAAGATAGTTTAAATAATAAAAAAAATTCAAAAATCTCCTGCCAACGGTGCCAGCTGCACTGGTAGCACTTTTTGGATAAAAAGAGATGAAAATGTAATCCAAAAAAAATTCAAAAATTTCGATACTATAATATGCTACTTTGCAGGTGCACCTGCAACCATTAAGGTATCGCAGCTGCACCAGTAGCATTGCTGTATCCCGCAATTCACCAGTATATCGTACAGTGACTATAGTCAACTTTTCCTCTCGCTATATATCGCCTATAGTACTCTGCTATAGTATATAGTTGTACCCTTCAAGTTCTCGACCTAGAATCGCCAGTTATTCGCAGAAGCCAAGGGATTCCTGGTATGCGAAATGGCAGTCAGTTTGTACGGTTAACGTGTTACACGAATGGATTTAAATGACGGTCCGGACTGTACGAGGGATACCAGGAGATATTCCGTCAGTCATCCTTATCCTCGTCCACTAGGTGCAACGGGATGCTGCCACGTCGAGGTCACGAGAGTCTACAGGTTACGCGGGAATTATGAGATCCTGAAGTGTCTGCGAACATGCAATGCCATATAGAAGAATCTTGTATGCGGGTCTTTTGTGATGTGGCTATATGTATGGATACACGTGTACAGTATGCAGGTACTTGTGTACTTGGGTATAAGGCCCAAAAAAAATTACAAAGTACCGTAACACGTAAGTCCCATCGGAAAGGATTTTACCGTGCATTCGATACACGGAGATACTGTCTGCAATTCTTTGTCGTCGTACAGCAATGTCTTTGTTATAAAACGTGATAAATATGAACATTTTTCTTTATCGAGCAAACATCACATTAAAATTTATTTATGTCTAGATCTCACGGAGTCTACTGAAATTCCGGAATTTCATTTATTTAGTATTTTTACCTTGCTTGAATACCAAAATTTTGACTTTTAATATATATATTTTGCATATATATTTGCATGTATATATATATGTTTTTCGCATGACTAATCAAATTCAGAAAATTATTCATCATTAACCACGATTGGCAGGTATCGGTCCTACGAACATGTCTATGACGAAAACATCGTTTTCGGTGCGTATTTCCAAAAGTTCGTATTTATAACATCGTTAATTTCGTAGGATGATCAAATTATTATAATTCAAAATTAATTTTGGGGAGGGACCTTGAAGAATAAAAAATTCTGCAAAATTTTTGCCACGAGACGATGTTTTTAGCTCACAGTGTGTTTAAATGATCCAAGTGTATTAGAGATAAAATGAATATTATATTTTTCATTAATTCGTTAGTTAATAATAAATTATCAAATTTATCCTAAATTGTTTTTATCAATTAATTATTCAATGATAATTGCAAACAAAAAGTAACACGTAATCATCGTTTGCTTATGTTTGCCAAGTTCACTTCCGGTGGGTTCGCCATGAAGATTTCTACGAAGAATGACCTGGCCCCGGGCTACGGTAGTCAGCATAGAAATTAAATTAAAATCTTTAGCCAATCGATGTCGTCAGACCGATCTGAATGATTTTTGGTCCATTATAATTTCACGATTTAAAAAAAAGACCCGTACCAATACACGAACAATTTAACTGTATAATCGTAAAAATTTCAACGATTCTTCAGCAAGAATGAATTTCTCTAACGATTTCATCGATCGTATACCAGTTCCAGATGAAATCGAGAGTGAACGTCCAGCATCCTGACTGGTCGATGATGAAAGTGCCGAAGGTCCAGTAGCAAAGATGAGCCATCTTGGACATGATCAGAGTTCATGGATCTTAGGCGTAAGTTTGACCTTACCTTTTATTCGCAATTTTTTTTTCATCTCTTCCTCTTTTCCTCTCATCTCCTCTAGTGGCTCCCGAAGATTTGACCTCTCTTGATTTACCAACGTGCCTCATCCTCGAGGTCGCAGCCACCTGTTCGAAAGATCTCAGAATCGAAGACACGCAATTGGAAAACGGAAATTAAAAAAAATCTATGCAGATAATTATTAAAGAAAAAAATATTAATAACAATCGTCATGAAAATATAAAATATTAATTTAAATACATTAACAATCCTGTATAAAAATGAAAATTGCATTAAGAAAGGCTAAGAGATAAGTTTGTCGCGTCGACATTTGCAATACACTTATAATAAAGTGAGGACGTTAGCGCAATGGCTTCTGGGCTTGATTAGTAACGATTATGCGTAATTAGTCCCGGCGAAGAGGCTAATCACGTTTAGCTCGGTAGAATCACGAGAATAGCGAATACAGTCGAGGTAACGTCCTTGCAAGGATGCAAAAGAAGAACGTAGCATTCTACGATTGCATTATTCCTTATTATTTATTAATATATATATACCCAAGTTAAAAATAACCCAAGATCATAGACACCTGTGTAAAGTCATTAAGTCACATATTGACCTAATACAGATTAACAGGACAATCGTGCCAACAAATTCCACGCACATGTGCCCATCAATAAAATGACCGAAGGATAATGTCGCTCGATTCGGTAAATGATTATAAAAAAAAGAATCCTTTAAGCTGACGTCACGATAGCTATTAGCTCGAATATGCCCTTCGCAGGATAATCATTGAAGATGTAATACATGGCGAACACCTGTTCATCCATATGAGGCCCCATGCCATCCGAGCAGGTGAATAATAAAAAGGCAATATCGTGCCGACGCCATAGTAGTCGCTACGTAATACGGACATGGAATTGCATACGTGTGTGTACAGTACAGGTCATAGGTCACGGCGAGTATGCGGTATATAGCGTCATGGGCGATAGACTCGATACGACCTTGAGAATTCCTCGACTCAGCAACCATCCAGAAGACAGCATTTTGCCAGAATTATTGATTAATCTTCGGCTAATGTTGTCTCTGTCAACGGGTCCATTTGTAAATACGCCACTGTGTATTCTTTGTGTCCCCAATCACTAATGGCAACCACGAGCATAATATATTCCATCGATACTTCCTAGGTTATTAGCGGTAATACTGATTACTTGTCATTTTTCTTTCCCCGCTAATCAAATTTTCGATGGTTGACGATCGGTCGACTGGCGTTAATTAAATGTAAATAAAAATGAATTTTGGTAATATCGGTAATTGGAAATAATTAATTTTTTATTTTTCAGAATCAACAAAAACCAACAAGCCATTGCCACGTATCCTGGTACCAGGTTGGAAATGACCGGTTACGGCGCGAATGGATAATCGTTACGGTCACCAGGATCTCAGGACGTCGTGCCCCGGAAGAAGGACCAAGAAAAGATCCTAAGCACGGCAAGGCAGGATACCAGCTGCTGCAACATGGCGTGGGCGACCTGTCCTCCCTTATACGTCTAACCATAGCAGCTAATTCATTGCGGATAAATGTGCCCCCTAACTAACTAGCTGACGCTTCTCGACCTAGCCTGGACTGTGAGTTAGGATAACCTATGTATATAGCGTGTAGTGTAACATTGTATATCGAAGCAGTGTAGTTAAAGTCTGTTAACCTATGGATTGTAAAAGAGTAAAACCCATAGCGTATGAGTTCACACGTGGAATATGAATTATCGATCGCTTCGTTATAGGTGACAGGTCATTGTCACAGGTGGGGATGGGTTCGTGATTCTAGTCTCAGGGAATTTTATGTCAGTGGATACGGATGGCTGAGGTCAGCCGGAAGAAGATTGGAGGACTTTGTCAGCGTCCTGATGACTATTTGACGTTTATGACTTTTTAGTATGGAGTTTCTAATGACTATTGGTATATTTTGATAGATTCAGTGACCAGACCTGTTAATCTTCTTAATGGCGCAATGATCTAATGATATTTAATAGTTTGAAAGGGAAAGTCTCTGTTTAGGTCGAAGGTCTCTTTAGTTTGACTTGGTAATTAGGTGATAATTGATAGAGATGATTAAATGATGGTTGATGAGGTCTGTTGGAGGGGTCCACTTATTTTTTGTATCTATGTAACTTTTATTTTTTTTTAGAAACGTCATTGGCCAGTCATCAGATTTTTTGGATTTTTTCCTGTGCACGCGAATTTGCAAGACAAAGATCTGACTTCTTTGCGACTTTTGCCATTGGACGTACTGGGCGACTTTTCAGCGACCTGGAGGATGTCTTCTTAAGGATGCAGGATCTTCAGTCTGGATTTAGTCTTGGTTATCGTCCACGAGGTGGGTCGACCATGGATCTCTTGCAGGAACTTCCGGTCCTGGATTCTCAAGATACTGAACAGGATTTCCGATCTGACCACTGGATCATTGCCATCGAGATTCTCATCCTTCTGCAAGGACTCAGGAAAACCGGTTCCTCGACAGACTTTTATACGCATATTATTGTTTCTGACAAAGTTTGGGCAGCTTTAAATGCAAATTTTATACCGTGTCGTTACAAGGAGTATTGACACCAAAGCCGAGAGTCTATATCATGCTGATCCTTTAGAAATATATTATCGACTAGGAGTTGAAAATTAAATATAAAATTAAAAATTAGCAAACTGGATTCATCGTTCTCAGGCAATTTCTCCATGAACGGGAGAATCATCAATATCTGTGGAATAACGTAAAAACGTTATAATACTTTCAAGAACATCAAAACGGTACTCCTTATAGAGGAAGTCTGTATCTTTACTCTTGCTCAACAAGGATTAACGTGATTTTCGTCCTTGGTCGTAACCATATTGAATATCGCCTCATTATTCTCTTTATGCTATCTCCGATTCAGCCTCAGGGTCTGATTCTTATCAAGTTCCTTCCATCGTGGATTATAATCCTTCCGTTAAATAAATCACAAATCATCCTGCACGTTGGAAATTCTATAAAGAGAAATACCTTTATCAGCAGGACGATGCGCTCTAGTAAATTCCTGAGTTGATGACCCTATTCATTCTTAAAATGACTGTTTAAACGAAACGTCACTATTATTTGCGAATCCTTTGAGATTTCAAAGGTTAAAGACACCGACGTTGTCACTCTGAATAGTCTTTTTTTTTCCATGAAACTTCGGAATTCTCGCTAACAACATTCCTTTTTCATGAGGCGAGAAGACTGTAAGACCGATAAGGGGCAAGCGGAGAGGACGTGGAAGAGAAGAAGGAAGAAGTAGAAGAGACCAAAGAATGAGTAGCAGAAGTAGAGGAGCAAGAAGCGAAACTTGTAAGAAAAATAAATCGACTGAAGCGTTCTTAAAAAAAAAGAACAAGCAGGAAGCACTTTGGCTTATCCGTCTGATCGTGCTATTCGACACTAGTTCACTGCGCATGCGCCAATTGAGGAAAGGAAAAGAAAAAAAGGTGGGAAATTGAATTTATCACACGAAACCAAAATTATCCTTTGATAATCAATAATAAATATTTATGAAAGAGGAAATTTGCTAAAAATTATTCTGGTTAAAATCAGTTAAAATGTATATTTTATTTTCTTCATTTTTCTTCCTTCTAGGTTTTCCATTTCTCGTGGGACTTACTGTACCTTCTCTCTCTCATGACTGTCACAGCTGTGGGGCCCGATCTGCTCGGCGGGGTCCGGCAGATTTGACGCCATGAGGTGATCTGGTATCGCGACAGCCGTGAAATCCATTAATTGTGGATTCCTAGTGATGTTTAAGAGATTGTTGAACCTTCCTTAGCTGGCACAGGCACTAGAAATTGTGGATACAGATAAAAACACACACAGCCCCCATAGAGAATCGGTATCATTTATTTTTAATAGCTCTTTCTTATTCCCTAATACACTTCTGCTTATTGTTTGTTCTTTTAGCATCCATCAATCTAACCTAACCTGCATTACCCGCCAGGATAATGGCTCATTACCAAAACGTACAGTTACCAGATACCAATTGGGAAACTTGCCCGGCGCCCAGTACGGAAATCCATTAATTGTCAGTCCCAACTCCAATACTGAGATTATTGAACCTGAACAGGTATGGTGGCGTCACGGAATTTATATCGGCAAGATACATAGCGAGCTTACTTACTGCCGGTAACCGATCCCAGTGTCAGGATAATGGTTAACGACCTTCGGTTCTCGATCTGTGTGCACTAGAAAGGAAAATTTTCGTCAGCCATTTTTCATCATATTCATAGAAGAGCACGCCAGTGCGGTATATCGAGTTAAATGACTCAATACCACAAGCACGTTGTACACCAGTCTGAAAAAGAGATGTAAAAAATCAATGGAAGTATTATAGGTTAGGATTCCGATAATACGAGCCACGACAAGGAACTCTTCTCAAGGAACAAGATTGTCGAAACGTGAGTAAACACAGCCCTTGTTCTAACCTATAAAGCCGTGACGAAGTGTAAGTAGGAATTAACCAAGGAAAAAGAGAGCAGCCGGAGAAGAAGGTTGGTGGGTGCAAATAAAACTAAAGATTTAGGAGCCTTTAAGAAAATAAGTTTCAGAGAATCGCTCGCCAATTTGGAAGTAATCAATTAATTACCGAGCACGGTGCGGTTTGTCCTGGAATCTGTCGTTTTCCTTTATATCTGAGAATTCGATTAGGACGTTGTTCTTCGTTTTATTTTTTTACTTGGTTCCCACCGCTTTTTTATACCTCATCTTTTTAGGTTAATTCATCCTCCTCTAAAGCTACTGTCCATCCGCTTGACGAAGCTACGTGACAGCTTCACGGCTGGCGATTCGTGCTCTGCAATATATTGTTATTATATATAAACACTGTCATGGCCGCCCCCTCACTTCCGTCCAACAAGATCGACTTCCGTTCAAATATTCATTTCCACGTGTATATCTCGCGACGTTACCTATGTACACTGATAATTTAATTAACAATAATATAAAATGAAATATTATCCTTTCCTATTCGATTATCGTAAAGGACCACAGGAAGCTTCCGACAGTATCGTCTTGATCGTGTGAAGTGTCAAAAATTTACCGTTACCGAGTTTATCCTGCCGAACCGGAAGTGACGTAGCTGGAGAATTAAATAAATAAATGTATCACAGTCAGATTAAAGAAGAAACGTTTCTAGTCTGCCTGGGAAACGCCTCGGGCGCCCAGAACTATTTATACTCGTTGCAGGATGTTCAACTGGTGGAAACTTTACAATTGTAACTGACTTTGGTATAATTACGATTATATAATAAGTGTGACGTAGATGGCGCAGCGTTCGTTATGTTCCGACGTCACGATTCTTGTATATTTCTTTTACTATAGCTTTTAACATACGTATAATAAATCTGAACGCGAACCTAAAAGCTGTTTGAATTTACGATCGACCGGATATGGGATATAAAATGTATTAATAAATTTTGTTAAAAATTATTGATTAAATATGACCATACAAGATGTACATTACTTAGAAATAGAAAGGCGTACTGCACTGTTTAAATTCATTTACCTTATTTCCTGTTAGCAATCCACTGATTTGCTTTAACAGTCGTTCCTCCGATTTTTGGGTAAATCTTGGAATTCCTCGTAAGGACAGCTTCAGTCACGCTTCGAGCGACACGATGCCAATGGCCAGGATAAAATCGCAATAAAAACCAACCACTTGTCATTTATTCTGATGTCATTTACGCACCAGTGCAAGTTGAGTAACGAATTTCACGACGGCGTGTCGAGACGATCATCTAGGATCGATTCCTTGAAAAATACATATAAAAATGACAAGACCAAAGCTGCCATCATAATTCATCACTGTTTGAACTAACACCTTTTTTTTCACGAATTTAATTAGCAGAATTAGTGACTCCAAATAAAGCTTAGCCATTATTGACAATCGATAATCATTTCCCAACACGATTCTTTCACCTTGTAGCAATTATAATTTTTATGAAAACATCCTAAACACACCACGAAAACATACATACATACCCATACGACGTCGCGACTTCGAAACAGGTAATAATTAGGTTCTCTCCGATGTGACTAATTAATTTTCACAAGACATTAATTCAGAAAAAAAAAAATCACTAAACGAGATAGCGTCGTTAAATGATTCAAGCTGAATCCTTATGGCCGATTTCCAACGGCCTCGTGGGCTTTGACGAGAAAACAAATCGATTTATCGAATCCATTAACGATATT
Source organism: Trachelus tabidus (assembly GCA_030142655.1). NCBI lineage: Eukaryota > Metazoa > Arthropoda > Insecta > Hymenoptera > Cephidae > Trachelus > Trachelus tabidus. The sequence goes on from JARQTI010000144.1 coordinate 100,364, forward strand.
CTGTAATCACTATATATAGATATCATAAGACACCTGTTACCATGCACGTCTTTCCTATATTGCGTCTAGACACGCATTCACCAATTTCCATACACATATATCCGCCCACATACCTATATCTGTTATTTTGGAATTACGCATTAATAAAATAATCAACGAGGACAGGATTATACGTTATTACGGTATTAAGGATACGCGACCGTACGTGATACGTGTACGAGATTACATAAAGCATACAGTGGAGCGAGATTCACCCACACGAGGATACGTGTGTTCGTATGTGCTCTTAAATACACAAGATCGCTAAGTAATATATAAACAGAAGTTCTCGTGGGTCTAGGTCCAGTGTATTTGCCGAAAGTGAGTTGAATCTATTGACAGATAATTTTGTTTGTTGTCCCTCTTACGCAATAATGATAATGAGCACCGGTAGAGTAAGCCAGCGTGGTATAATAACTTTGGGCTACACCGATGGGAGAGTCGAGCCTCTATAGCGTCCGCTTAGTCTATGCCGTACCGCAGCGCCATACCAGACCGAGAGCGGTGCCTCTACCGGGAAATGCAATTGCCGGCGGGTAATTTGAATTTCAAATTCCGCAAGAAGGCTTAACCGTTGCTTTGCCCATCGTTAATCCTCGGGAAAGGTATAACAGGACGCGCAGGACTATTTTAAGTTACGCCACGATAATCTTAATTTAGAATTACAAAGTCTGTCCTGAGCATTAAACATTTTTAAGGTTAATAAAATTTCCCATTCTACGTCTCCTCTCGAACTGTCCGTCGAGATTGCAAGGAACGACACCCTTTATCATTAATTCCCATAATTTCCGTCTGTTGCCACGTAACGCGTTAACGGCCGATGCCATAGCGGTTAACGAGCAGAAAATACGACGATTGCCGTAGGCTGAGCCTTGGCAAGGTTACCAAAATAAATGCACCAGGATGATTTGACATGTAAAACAGTTTAATTGCACGGGATACGTTTAGATGCGCCTGGTGCCATTAGAATATCTCGTTATGCGGAATTCTTGCGAAATTTTGATTATACGTTTTATTCTTATCTTTTTTTTTCTACCCGACTAACGCTCGTACGTCACCTGGATTAGAATCGTAGAATCCGTGCGAGCGGCGATTGGACGAAACTCAAGGATCTCACGGGATGTTGTCTGCAGTCAACGGCGGACCGTTATCAAAGCAGAAATTAAGCCTGGGAACCATGGGATTTATTTATTTCCGGCGGGTAACCGTGCTCTTCCTTATCACGGAGTGATCTGATTTAATTAGCTTCTCTTGGATAAGGGATTTTTAACGGGTCCGGCTTCCGCGTATTTCAAACGGAAACCCCTGTCTTCTTATTAAGAATATTATTAATCTATCCTCGCGTACAATATGAATAACAAGACAAACACTCGAGTCGATAGCAATGGAGATTCGGCTTAATGGTGTTACTGTGTATCGCATGTGTCGTTGCCTTTCAAAGAATTGCCATCGACAACTCATTTTTATGATCGGCCTTAAGACTCAGACGGTAATATCGAGACAGATGAATCCCAAAACATCCTTATCAATATTGCAGATATCAAATTTGAATGACCTCGCTCGTTTGTGCCTTTCGAGACATTTAATCCAATCGAAAGATGAAATCTGTGTAAGATAAAAATAGAGAATAAAAAATTTTCAAAAAACACATTTCTAAATGATAATATCGTATCCCTCAAGTGCCACGAAAAAATTGTGAATTTATGTCCCAAGACCATTAAATGTCGCGAACAGGCAAACCCCGTCACAGGATTGACAATAAAACCACGTGCTCCTTCACGTGCTGTCAGACAGAAAAAGAAAACATAAATCCATACAACATAACGTTACAGTACAATATAACTTACAGTACAGTTCTCTGCTAATTACAGATAAAAATAATATCCCCATAGAACGAAACTTGTTTTGATACACCCGCAATGTAAATTCCTTCCACATAGAAATTCTTAACCAGTGAAGTGTCTGTTGCGTGATTCGACCATGATTTTGCTATCTTGAGAGTCGACGTGAATGACGCAACTGATGATCCCCGAATCGTTCGTGAATTCGCGAAAAATAACGTAGCAATGATTTTCGATGATCTCAGCATCCGTGGACCGGATAGGCACTGATGATTAATACAGCATGCGGACAACGCGGTAACGTACAGTCGGTCTAGTGAGATTATCCCTATACGCATATACCAGAGTTACATACCCTAGGGATTTTTTTCAATTCTCAAATAGTCACCAGGGTTAAATATAAAAAAAGATTTCGAAAAATATATGCATACATGGTGAACGCTACGAACCGTACAGTGGCCAGAATATTCCGTATGACTCACGTGAAAAGTTCACATGCAAGTTTCGCTCCAGCAGCTCGGAGTATACATATTGTCAGGTCCTGTTTCCCGCAGGAACGAAAAAAAAAAAAGTGATCCTGAACGCAGTATGACTCGCGTTCTCGAGTCATTGTATTACGTCATTTGGCAAAAGCTGACACGTGGGGTCAGGAGGAAATATCCTTCCGCGATTCCTTGGTCGTCGGTACGGCGGAGGCCTTTTTTATCGACACCTCAAGATCAACCACTGACAAGTACACGAGTGCTCCAAACACTGGTTACTATCTTCATTGATCCTCGGTTGATCAAAGGTACCTCATATACATATTGACCTAAGGTCAAAAGCAGTACATAACCTCTTTACAAGTAAAAAGCAATTCTCATTCGTTAAAGCCGAGAAACAGTGCGGACACTCGGGCATACCTGAAGACTCCACAGCAAGACGCCTGCTTTTCATAGGTACGCCCAGGGGACCTCGATCGTTCGTGCATTAAGGTCAGCGACTCCAGTGACTGCCGGGTACTTTGGCTTTTCTAAGATTTCTCTGAGGCCGCTGTATTTCTGCGAAAAAATGTCCATAACGTCGATCGGGCAAAGCGGGTCCTAAATTGCCACAATAAAATTTATTATCTCATCGCGACGCGACAGACAATTCACATTGTGCCTGATACGGACGCGAAGCAGCCTAAACATGCGGAAATATATTCCAAACGAGACGTAACGAACTACAGTAAAGTCAATCGCCAATACATATATACATAATCGATAAAAATCAGCCATTATTGATCAGGGCCAATAAAACTTATTTGAATAAATTATTACGTGTAGTCATTACCCACGATCCTCCCCATAACGAAAGTACCGGGTACTTCGCTTAAAATGGCCGCCATGCAATTTTGGCAATTTTTCTATCTGCCCAAAACTTTTTTTTTACCGTTCCAGAGCCCAGGCTCATACAAGATGCTGGCCCGGTTAAGTCGGTGCAACGAATGCATTTCAAATTATCCCGCTCTTTCATTGCGTACCTGTATATCTCATGTAACACGACCTCGACATTGAGAGATTCTCAAAAACGATATGGGGTACCCGTTAATAAGCCGCAATTATTTCCCAGGAGTAACCACAGCCGCGTTATTGTTTTTCAGACGATCCGTAAACGCCACGGCGAGGAGCATCGATCTCGGCGAGAAGAAGTGGAAGAAGCTGAGGCTGGTGGAAGCTGGAGCGGCTACGGGATGTAGGAAAAATTACTGAGACATGGAGTAACGATAAAAATCTTACAAGACTTCCCCCCCCCCCACCCCCCACCCTGATAAGTCCCACAATTCTCGTATGCCTCTTACACGTTATTTTTCAACATCGAGTCTTCGGGCTGTTCCGAGTGTTTGTCGTGTACGTCGTTGAGGATCGTTGTTCACCGCAAAACCCAATCCGCATGGTACAGCATTGTTATTAGCGAGTTAAACGCAGTTATTACTTTAAGTTTCTGCTTTACATTGTTGAGATGAAACGAAGAGACTTGTATCTGTGTATATGTATGTATATGAGAGACCCAACGGTAACCGAAGTTTTGGGAGCATGGACCCAAGTGCAAAGTATCGCTTTGTACCTGAGGCCCATTTCGTTTTAACATTAGCAAAGATTCTACCTGAAGTCTCAAATTGGCTTCAAAGTAGTTACTGGGTAGGTTGAGGTCAGACGCCTCCGGCAAGGCCCCCTGGAACACCTTGAGGAATTCCAATAAATTCGATGGCCGTTCTAATTCTTATTTGTACACCCGTGAAGATTTTTCAAGAGGTCACTCTTGGTGGTGACCTCACGCGAAGGGTCATCGGGAATATTTTTTTTGTCTGGTATTAGTCCGAGTCCGTACGATGATAATCGATGGGGATGCTCGATCTGAGTGTAGGAATTTGATATGGTGGTTTGAGAGATAAATAAATTTTTTAATTCATTCACTTCACTGTTGCTGGTGGTTCGAATTTTGCTATGGTAGGAAGACAATAACTTTACGGGTAAGTTATGGCTAACGGAAATGACGATGCTGAAAAGATCGGAGTTAGTTTTCGTGGTTATGTAGGCACTACCGTCGTTTGTGTTACGTGTGGTCGGTTGGTATTTGCCGTGGGTGAGCGTACGAATAGGGAAGAGACGTTGACCCGTGGCAGAGTTTCCGAAACGGTTGTTTTTTTTAATTAATGCTTAATGAGGTATTGTGTTGGTGATAACAATGAATGAAATGTATATCGGAAGATAAGAGCCCAGAACGTACGGAAGGAGCATGTAACTTTACCGGCTGAGGTTATGTCTTTAAGGTGGTAGGTGTGTGTGTATCTTCTTTTTCTTCGTTGGGGACGGTTGGATGATCCGAAATGAATTTGTGTAAAAAGTTATGGGGAAAAAAAGCAGGCTAACTTTACTTAACCGCCTTGTTGTTTTATGCAAACCTGTTAAGGTTACGTTAATTAACAATCATCGACGATCGACGAGACGAATTTTGTCGGGGGTCTTGTTTTTGTTCTCGGTACTCGTTTCGGTCGGTAAAAAAGGGTCGACCTGTAATACCGACCGTGCTGATTTCCCATGAACTAGAATTGAGAGAGAAAAAAAGAATTTGAAAATTTACAAAAAATGCCAGACAGCGAGGTCTCGTACTCATAATCAGTGTAAATTGATGTGCGTTATTGATTATCGATGGGTGTGACGCTAGATTGACGAGCGGCGACTAGACTGTACGGAATAAAAACTAATTGAATTTTGACGAACGGCCTCCGATACGTCTGTGGACCGTGGAGTAAAGAGGTGTGGGTAGGGGGAAATTTAAACTGGACTGAATATAAGAAAGCATATGAAAAATAGTATCCGGCGTGGACAGATACGCGTCACAATGAGCCGAGTAAATATACAAAAAAAATTGAAACGGTAAAAAAGCGCGGGAATTTTAAATAAGTCAAACTTTTTTTATATTCCTACTTTCCTCTTTTTTTTAATCCCACTTTACTCGCATAATTAATTCGGACGCATCGCCGTAGCGGGGTTATGAATGAAAATGTAATTAAGTTACGGAAGAGCGACAAACACCAGGATAATTTCCATCAAAGAAATAATAGCGTTCTATTAAAAGACATTGGGTTTATTCTCGAGGGCGATTCGCGTCAGAGGGTGGAGGGAGGTAGGTGCACAGGAAAAAAAAAGTAATTGGCACGATGAAAGAAAAAAAAATTTTGAATAAGGAATAAGAGAATAAATTATTGAATAAAGACGATTCCTTGAGATTCCAAATGAAAATTGCAAACAGAGAATCGCAATCGATTGCACAATACGTATTGATCAAGGTGACACTCGTTAGCATCAATCGTATCGTGCACGAACGTAGATTTTGTATACGTCATTAATAAATTCCAATTCAACGCCCACGTGCATCTACCTGGTAGTAAGTTACCGTGAATTTATAAATTTTCCAAAAAGTTTTTCAATTCTTCTCGACTAAACGTAAGCGACGATTTCGATGCCCACAATGAATTTACGTACTACGTCCAGAGTCTTGGACATAATAAGATCCGTGTTCTACGTAACAGCAACAATACGTATCGCTATGATCCAATGAAAAGATCGAAGAAATGATGATACGTCAATATACATATATTTTTTTTTTATATCATTCCAAATCCGGTATTCGCGAAGTGCGCCGATTGCTAATATAATACGGCGCCAGTATTATGAGTCAATGGTATTACGAGATTGTCCATAATAAAAATTCTTTTTCTCATTCTTTTTTTCGCGTCCTTTTTATCCGGCCAATCGCTTCTTTTCCTTCGTTACGTAAATATATATATATACACATACGATGGATGTAACTCGAGTGCTGTATGATTCACGATTGGAAAGAGTGGGGGGCGGGGGGGGGGAGTCTGTTATAATTACGTAAAATTTTATTAATTCACACAAAAGCGACGTCTACGGAATTTCGATTGTATGAAAAAAAAAAGTTTAAAAATTACGGGAATTTCCCGTGTGACATAAAGAGAATTCATTTTATTTGGATATTTCAAGTTTTGTATATGGAACCTTGTAAAGGTGAACGGCCACGATCGATCGATACGGTTTTTATAGGAATGTAAGAAGAAAAAAAAATAATAAAAAAGATGGTCACTCTTTCCCACGCACGTTTTGTATGTACATGTACTTATATATGTATATCTAGTTCACGTTCGCGTTCGCTCTTTGCCAATCCGTTCGATCGACAGCGGTTGGCAGCACTGAGGTCTGAATGGCGGCGCCGGACCGACGATCTTGCGGCTCTTTACGGTAATCGGAAGGGTTTGTTAACCCCTGTCGTTAAATAATTTAAACTGCCGTGAAAACCGATGACAATGACGCCGATAAACGGAACGAATTCGCGAGTCCCTCGCTCTGTCTTTCTTAAATGGGGCCTCCCACGTCTTGGGTCCCAGACGCTTTATATTAAGGCCCCCGTGCATGGACGTGCGTGTAGCAGCTGTGTTTGAATCAGGCTCGGTCGCCAGGATACACCGGCCACTTGCGGTTCATTGTACCGGATTTTTGTACGAACAATAAAAATCTTAAGAGATACGAAAGACCGATGAAATTCTCATAAATTTTGGGCCTCACGAGTAGAGCACATTAATTTAATATTTTTTTTTCCCTAGATACGTCGGACAGTAAATTTCAAAATTGCCGCACTTTTAACGCTATCGAGATACGACAGTTCGATACTCAAGGTACAAGGCCCATAACTTCGTGGGCCTTGTGGGCACACAGGGTTTCATGCAGAAGCATCGATATAAGGCCCCACTTTCAATTTCACGTATCTCTTCGTATCCGAGAGGCTGACTAATTATTTTTTTTATTTGCTAAGCCATTTTTTCTTCACTCTCCTTCGAAAAGTGCCTTTGGGCCTTTGCATGAGGCAATTAAAAAATTCCTACGTAATCGTCCAAAAATATGGGGTGGTCCGTGAACGAGAGTGGAATTCCCTATACGTAGCATGTGGCACGTACCCCCATATTATAAAGGAGAATCGTGCGAGTATGATGTATAGTGCAATTGGTTTCTCAGCGGTTTCACCAAGACTGGTTCCACTTCCACCACCACCACCGCCGCCGCCACAACCACCACCGCCACAACCGCCATCGACACTATCAGGATCAGCATAATCGCCAATACAAGAGCCATGCTGCGCACCCGCGATCCCAACCAAATAATTGATGCATGTTAAGGCCCCGCGAGTTCGACGTAATGATGGGGGTCTCTACGTTACTATATAGTCGCAACCAGGATCCTCTGAAGTCGAGATCTCCTCTCGAAATTGGATCCTGTGAAAAATGAATGGTTATGGCAGCCCGAGATTGCAGCTGGTAACTTGGTATATACACCTTTCGTAACAGGACCTGGCGAATGTGGCCAGGATATAAAATAAGGCGTATAAGGTAAAAAGGTTGGTAAGGGATCGTTAAAAAATTCCCTTAATCGAGGGAATAAAGGGAAACACGCATGCGCAACAGTTACTGTCTGCATTCTCTTTGCTCTCGACAGATTACCCAAGGTGCTGTACTACAGAATTTGTTCTTGTAATGGTCGATCAGGAGCACAGGTTCAAGATCATGATCGGAATATGTTCGAGGAGCAGGAGGCGCCACCTTACGGAAATATTCACTAAGTATATACATATACATTTGTGCATCATGGTGCGTATGCACGGGTACGACGTGCAAGGTAATGAAAATCATAGCAGAGCAAAACTGTGTCTGTTTTAACATATATGTGTATATATATATACACACACACATAGACAAAATACATCTGCCATATAGGTACGTAGAAAAGGAGATTAATGGCGCGTTCGTAAAATGGATTAAAACGATCCCGTAATGCTCATGGAATTTTGTAGGAGAACGAGAGCAAAACGGAATCCCATAAATTCCATAAGCCGAACCCAAAAATACCTAAATTCTCTGGTAAGGTTCCTATACGTTCTCTATTGGATAACCATGCCCATTAGCATTCTCAGTTACGGAACAACGTTAAGCATTTAAATAATGCAAAGAAGGCGTAACGAAGATTGCTGATCCAGGAGCCGAATTCGAAAGTGACTGAATTCTTTGAAAACAAAAAAGTTCATTCTTAACAATGGTAACGCGTGCGGATTTAATAGTACGGTATTGTAGGTTAGGTCAAAGGGGTAACCATATTAATGGGTGATACCGAAGACTGGTGTGAAATGAAAAAAAAATTTTCCCGTTTATACATTATTTCAGTTTTCATTTCTGATCGAGTCCGACCCGTGGGATGCGAGTGAAAATAGACAGAAATACGATAGGCGTCTTCTATACGGGTTATTGGTTTATAATGGCTAAATGATACGTCATTATCTTATGTGGTACATGGGAATAAGTGGCTGGTCGGTATTACAATAACGGCAGGTCGTATTTGCATGATGGACGGGTCGCGGCGATAATCGGCTCCGTCGCGCACGACGTATCTTATCCAGCTACGTATACATTTAGAACAGCCTTTACAGTCTATTATGAAATCCATAAACCCAAGAGTTACCGGCTTCCAGGTCGTTGGAAGACATTTAATAAAATATCTACAAATACTCTATTAACTACATATATATAAATTTCAAAATACATTTCCCTTGATATTTTGAGTATAAAAAAATTTTTCACACCTCCCCTTTTGTCAGCTCCAACGTACCCAGAACGTATCTACTCTCTGTGCGCATCTCCGGGAGACTCGGAGGGTCTTCAGCCATGAAATAAAAAGATAACGAGAGAAGGAGAACGTGGAGGACATTCTCAGAGCAGCGGCAGAGGCTCACGGGCAAACGGCGGTACCGTTAAGCTCGTGTTTGCGCAGGGACTAAACATCTAATAACATTAATAACAACAGGGCCTCAGCTGGGTGGTCCCATTCGAAGATACGGATCGGTCGTTTCGCGATGCGGGAGACAACGGTGTACAATGATGTCATGGGTCTCATTACGTATACTTTAAGTCGCGTTCAAGTACGTGCTCGAGATTTTGGTCGGCTCTGTGAAGCAGAGTATGTATATATACGTCAAGGCCCAAAAGAAGTTGATAAGACCCATCTAATATCAGGAAGAATATTCTAATACAACTTTCCGTACTGTCAGCTGGATCAGACCCAAATTCGGTCCCAAGTCCCATTCCCAGACGGGGTCTGCAACAATCCAAAGCAGTGCACTCCGAGCAGTCGGACGGTTCGGCGGGGGCCCACTGGGCCCCACTGCCAGTTGTCATGCGGCTCCCGTGGGTCCGTGCCTTCACGCGTGACTGCTTCGTGCCTCCCCTCTCTACGCATCCACCCTCCCTCTCCTGCGTAACCACGTAATGTGCGTAGCACGCACGACCCGTGAGAACCGCGCTCGTGCGTTTCGAACTTACTTGGCGCCACGAGCTCTGACTACATTGTGCACATATGTACGCACATGTGAAACCGTTGGAGTACGCGAAATTTTGCAGATGGAATAAATGTTGGGGAATTTATAGACCCGCCACATATCCGTAGGAGACGCAGAGACACGTCGATGGATATGTTGATTGGAATATGCCACGAGGAGGCTCTGATGACGTAGAATGATATGATGATTCCATCACGTATGCTCAGTTCGAACCACCTGCTTGATATAAATAGACAGTTCGGTATTCTAACGTGGGACGCTGTAGGATACATTGTTTTATACGCACGTCGTTGCGACTGTCATATTTGAAAAGGGACAGTGAATCGCACGTGTGTTTTGCGATATGACCACTGGTTGTACAAACGTGTCTGAATTTTGATGATGCTTCATTGTAAAGATGGTAAAGGTCGTGTTTTAGTAAGACGAGCACTGCTGTAATGATTTGTAAGTGTATGACTGATTAATTCACGGCTGGAAGCATCTAGCAATTACTATCATTAGATGGGAATGTAAATTGATTAAAAAAAAGCATTTGTAAAATCAATGACCACTGTTAATAAATTGCTTAACGCACGTTCGAGAGGAGACACAGTATAATAGTGAAATAACGATTACTAAGCACCTAAACCGGAGTGTATCATTAGAGAATAATGAAATGACTCAATACCATCTTGCTGGATCATTAATTGGCAATCGATACCGGATGTAGGAATAATAGAGAGGGTAAGCCAATTCTCAATTCAGCCTCGAGCAACACCTGGTGATATCGTCCAAAAAGATAAATTGTCATAAGAAGAAACGATGATGGCTTTCAGTAATCTTTCGCGAGCAATAAGACGGTAATAGACTTACCCATTAGCCAGTCATCGTCGTGCCGTGTGACAAGTGCATTATTAAGATCAGTAGGTCAGTAGCGTAATGCAGTGGCAACAGCAGGGACCCGAGAACGTGAAGCTGAGTAATCCTGGCGTGAAGTGGAGTCACTTGTTACCTGGGGACAAGTTTGACAAGAGTTTACGTCATCGCCGTGGACCTTATACAGTCGGATTTAAAATGACGTATACAAAGCCGAGAATCGTTGGCTTACTTGGCTTTGCGTTATGATCAAAGACAGTGAAGACTTAATGACTGTTTGGCATTTGATTTTACATAGCGATGGTGCCAACTGATTGAAACTGAAGTTTCACGACGTCCTGAAAGGCTTGTGACTCACGGCTGTTGTATGCTGTATACATTCTGTAGCCTACCGAAGTGAGGTTATGTTATGTAAGCACGAGGTTAAGCGGCGTATAGCCCAGACCTACTGCTATGTACGACAGTACGTAAGTAACTACATTTAATACGTACTCTTGCGATTGTCGCACTCCACCACGGGATTCCCTTGAGCCTTGCGATCGTAGGCTTGATTCACTGGGGCATTGTCTCCGGACGATGCGCATACAATGGCTCAAAGCGATCCGAATCTAATCTATGACTTATGGTCGGAGTTGCCCTCTTGAACGAACAATGTGCCGGCGTCTAGTTTTTTAAAATTTGCTCAACTTTTTTTTCCGTTTAACGAATCAGCTGTTTTATCGCGTCCGCCAATTTTCACTTGGTTGAGATGCACTGAGAATGGGATTACAGTATTGGCTTTTTGTTAGGTTACTTTGTATTGTTTGTGCCTTCCTTTAGTTACTACTACTCGTGAGAAATATCCGTGTTAAATAGAAAAACTATTGTGTTTACGTGCTGGTAAATTACATGGAGAACTTCCTCGTAGACTCACCTGGACGTAAGGCTTGGAGCTTAAGTCGGCTTTACATGCTGGCGACGCCATTGAATCCCGTCTATGCGGAGAAGATGACTTCCTACACGGATAAAGATCAGCGACCGGGCCGTCCTCTTAAAACGACGAGGTCGCCGCCGCCGCTTCAATAGCGGCCATTATGCGATTCCTTGAATTCAGCCGGAAATTTATCGAAGTCCTGCGTCCATCGTGCTTGAATTATTTTATAACGGCATTCAGGTGCCGGGGATGCCGTGTCGAAGTCTTGTCGATTTACGGAAAAAATTGTATTTTCCATTAGGTTAGCACGAACGTATCCACCACTCCGAGCATAGCACAGTTAATAAGTATATGAAGTATAGACGGACACGATTTAAGAAATACTCGTATCTGTCATCCACCGCTGTCATAAAGCACGCGGCCATCTTGACTAATTGATTTCAAAATAATCCACCGTGGCAAGTGGCGCCACTATCTTAACGCTGGATTACGAAGTTCCGTCGGCTCGACACGACGGAATTATAAAAGAGAAAGGAAGAGTGTGCAATGAAAGAGAAAATAAAGTGTTTAGAAATAATAAAGGAAAAAAGAAGGAAATACGCAAAGAACTGCGAAATATAATAGGTATGAGTTACGGCTACAGCTGTGTGGTCCTGGTTTGACCCTCGGTCACAGGAGGTAGTTAGCTTTGGCTTACAGACGAGAACTACACAAGGTACGTACACAGGGTACACACGTCTTTTATGTTAGTAGGTGGTACCAACCTTTTGTGGGCCTCATTCCCTCTCCGTGGGCCCGACTGTGTTTGCCAGACGGTCCCATGTTAACACGAGTTAGTCTTAGATTTATTACTACAAAAACATTCGCAATCATATTTTCAGTTGAACCGACTGTGTGCTCTCCTCTCTTCTTTTCTCTCGCTCAAAATATTCTGTACCGCTCGACAGCGGAGACTTAAAATTTTAAATATCTTATAGTTTACCCGCGAAATTCAAATGTCTCATTCTCACAACCAGCCTCCTCCATCCTCAGTCTGTCTTCTCCCTAGCATAATTCCTTTTCCTTTGCTGAATAACAACGTCACTCTTTATATTTTCATACGCCATTATAGATCTTACTAAAATATACGTATGTAAAATAAATTTGTTACACATACAATAAAAAGTACCTGACTGCCTCCAGATTCAAAGTAGCCAGCATCCAATCCGCAAGGGAAACACGTGGCCAGGAGGCGGTAAAAACAATAAATGCAATAAAAACAAGAAAAATTCACAGACTTTGCATGCGTTTCATAAGCCGCACATACAACCCGTTCGTACAAACTTTAGCCAGTATTCGGAGAGTTTACCCTTATACTATATACATATATATATATTATTTCAAGCATATATGCATACTGACTGGTCAAACTGAAACCACGCGTCTCGGTAACCCGACTCGAATACATTGTATAACAGTTCGGAAAGGCGCGTGGGATCTGGACAATGGAAGAAACGACTAAAACAGGGAAAAAAGGCCACGATCGTATTCCTTGAAAAGGGTGAACTCTCCCTCTCTCATCTCTCTCTTTTCATACATACAGCACGTATGTCTATAAGCCCCGTATACTCACGTACAGCCATTTCAGGTACTTCGTACAATCATACGTAATACCTACGCCCTCGAGGTTGGCGCCTTGCGCCTCTACTACCAACCACCACCTAGTGGGTATAGGATCCTGGCCGAAAGCCAAACTCGAAGAGCGTACAACGACCTCTTGAACTTGAACTTTTGTCCTCAGGGGTGCCAAGCTGCATCCCGTTAAATAATAAAACCGACTACGCCAATGCGTATCCACGTATCTCTTTCCCAACTAGATTTTAGTGAAAAATCTAGGGAATTTTTTTCTTTTTCTCTCTCTCACACGCTGTTCTTCCTAAACGTAATTCTCGTCACCTTCTGCCACGGTATAATCTCCTCTGAAGATACCCTTGGCGAATTATACAAGGGACACCCGTTATAGCGATCAGATAATCCTCAAGTTTATGCTATCTCGCGTGGCTACCGCATAACTCCTACGAGAGTTATCATGAATGTCCGACTCGGGACAGACATACCACCGCGCGTACGTTCTTACGTATTACACGTATAAATACGTAGTGCACTATGTATCTAAGGATAGTGTAGTTAAAGGTACAGAGAGAGAGAGAGAGAGAGAGAGAGAGAGAGAGACGTAGAGGGCTACACGCCTCCATATGCATGTTATGTATTTACAGTATGTATTTATATATATATCTATCTATATATATAAATCAATATATACTCTAGCATAGATACTACGTTGGGTTAAGCTTACGAATGCTTCAACGTTGCGTTATAACCGTCGGCCATTCGCGTACCAACCTTCTACGATCTACGTGTAGCCAACGTAAAAGCCTAACGCATAACGCCGGTATACTCCTTGTCTTTCTTTAGCGTAGTAGGTACCTAAATAGGTTAGGTAGGCAAGATACATACGCTTGGTTAGGATTTCCATTGTCTGCTTAGGAATTAGATAATTCTCTTCATTGATGATGGCGGCAAGTTCAAGGTTACCTGGTTGATCAAAATAATGTTATTTATATGCACGGCCATATTGTATTTTATGGGGTATAGATTGGGTTTCGTTGTATGGGGGTTATATCAGATCCAAGTTCGTTCTAATGGGTACCGACCACTGGCTCAAATACAGTGAAATTAGATTCTAAATCAGCTGAACTGGATTGTCTTATGGGTCCGGTTGTCATGCAAAGACAATCGGTACCACGTGTGCTCATGTGGCATGTAGTACATACGTCAATAGGCCAAAGTCGCCGAGTGACAAGAAGTGCGTTCTCAAGGCGGGCGTAACGACTGCTCAGGCGTTGTAACGGTTTATTGGACAGTTTTGTAAAAAGTTACTGGCTTCGCGAATAGGTTGAGGGTATTGAAGAGTGAGGGAGACAGAATGAATAAGAGGGATATATGTAGGGGATTCCCCTTCCTCGTCACAGCCCCATGCCTGTAGCTATATATATATATTACAGATCCGGTGTATGCGAATAGGCATTCACAATGCACTGCAGTCCACAACGATGCTGCCGACGACTACAATCCTCGATGTAACGGGGTCGCCTGTGTCAACGGGTCTGCCATGCGGTAGCCGCTTCAGGATGCTTTATGGGCCTAAATCTCGTGAACTGGGTAAAGTGGCCACAGACACACGCCGAGCACGTAAGAATGCAGCCACATGTAAATGCGAAGAGTATTCCTCTTCCTCTGTGGGCGAAGAGAAGAGATCCAGAAGAGGCCGTGGAAGAGACCGTTTATTAATTTGAGGTTAGGTTGAATCCTGCTTAAGGGTTCGTATCTGTGGATGAGATTTTGGTTTAGGGCGGGAGTCGTGGGTGGGGATTGAAATAATTAACGAAATACTGTATCAACGTTATTATTATTATTATTGAATAATAATCAAAGTGGTAACACTATAGCGACACTTCTCATAGTATGTAGTACTGTTTATATCTAATTTTATCATATCAGTAAGACTCTGTTCCTGAGACGAAAATACAAATGAAATATTCGCTTGTATGTCGTGTTGCCTGTTGACGCGTCCACTGTCAGTTTTATTATTTTGGGCCCAGACGCTTCTTCGTGTCGACGTGCGTCGATCTTTTTCATTTCTTTTTCTATTTTTTTTATGATCTAAGCTAATCGCAATTTAAGTCATCTTACGGGTTGGTTTTATAATAAGAGAGAGAGAGAGAGAGAGGGGTGGGATTTGTTACGGTCAGACGATATCGAACCCGCTCTCCTTTTTATCAGTATCATTGTCCAAATTACGCTTCGGTAATGATACGCGCCTATTATCTAAATACGTAAAAAGTAGTGAAAACAATGACGGTGAGTCGTAGCGCGCGTATCGGTACGCGCGCCCTCCTGTCGGTTTCCTCGCAAGTGAATATTTTTTTTAATTGAGCTAAAATTACGTGGGGTGCCAGAGAACGAATGGAGAGGTGGAGAAAGATTTGTGGAACGTAATAAGAAATTTTTTTATTACCAGAAAAAGTTTTTTTTTATTTCACAATTTATCCACCAGTATGGGTTATGTACGTGAAAAAAAAAATTAGTATAATAAACGCTATTGTGTTCCGATACGAAAATACGCAATCTTTTTCCACTCTCCCGTTTCACGCTGCAATCTCGCGACTTTCTTTCACTCTCCTTTTTCACTCGGTAACATGTGCACACACACACTACACGCACGCAGTAAACGCGATGTATCGTAGTTACGCTCAACCGGTACAGCATATACAATTAAGTAGCTAATTCCTGTCGAGGCAAAGAACGTAATTAAGAAGAGAGAGAAAAGTAATGGTGTAAAAAAAGTGTTAAGAGAAATGAAAAAAGGGGGGGGGGGGGATCAAGTACGTAAGACGGTACATGCGCACGAGGGGACCGAAAGGCAAAGGTGCGCGCGCACCGAGTCTTGCGGAATGTTTGTTATCCTATTTATGTTTTTTCTTAATTTCTTTTTATCATACAGGACATCGACTCGACGTCGACGTTATTATATCTAGCAACATAACCTACAACCGTAACCACTAAAAGTTATCGTCACGACATACCTGTAATCTCGCAGCGAATCATCGTGCCTTAAATGTCAATAAAAATAAGACCGATACACATAGTCGCCATCGGTGAATTTAGAATAGAAAAAAAATTCGATCCAGTCGCTGCTCCTGTTATCACGCGTGCACGTACGAGAACACTTATATGCGAATCTGGATGATGGGGGAGTTAAAAAAATGAAAATCGTATAGAGAAAAGATGATAAGGGAACACGGAGTCATGCGGTATGAGAATTTCATATCTAAAATCTGAGAGTGCGTAAAATAGTGAATGGTCGTCGTGGGCGTTAAGAAAAATATTAAGTGTTGTACCTCTATGCGTCGACCTGCTCTCTGTCAGGAGCGTTTATCGCTACTGTTACTACTTACTACTCCCTTTTCTCTTCTGTATCGCCTTTTATGCCTGTCGTTACCACTCGCACTTATCACTATCTCAACCGGTACTCTTATTAGCGTGGCTATCGTTGCTTAGGCCTTACCACCGAGTTACATAGTGTTGAATAAACTGGAAGGAAAGATATTGATAGTCGTGACAGTGATAAGCCATTGCGATGACGACGATAGCCACTTGCGAGGAGTATTCGCGTTATCAAACGATGGAACGAGAACTCCGTATTCAATGGGTGAGACGATTTGATGGGGACGATTGGGAACGGACATTTTCTTACTATCTTCACTTGTACTAAATGCCGCGTGGGTTATGTTGTCTTCTTTGACTATACGCACTGCGCATGCGCGGTGAGTCACGTGGGACAACAATGGCCGCCCGGCGTGGCTCGCCAATTAAGATACGTTGCACGAGATTCAAACGTGAGAAAGTGACGCACCTCCAAGTAGAATTCGTTAATTGAGTCGTGATCTTGGCACGGTGCTATCGCACGAATTTCCCATTGTCTTTTAATCGACGTATCAAACCTACCAGGTTGTTAATTTGGCTGGATGTCTTAACGAGCGAGGAGACGCGTGCGCATGCGCACTAACGTTCATCACGTGATCGGTGTTTTAATGATTAACGTACTTCGGATAGTGCGTGAATTATTTGGAGATAAGTTTTTATGGTGTTTAGCCTTGTTCTCGAACACTGGGGTTCAGTCCTTCATTGCGATAACGTGTATTTATAAGCATTCATGTTCATGACAGTGGTTTGGTACAGAGATACATGGACGACACGTAACAATCCCCATGGCAGTGTGGTGGGGCTAATCGTGAATGGGAATAATATCGTTGCAGAAGAAAATAAAGAATATTGGAAAAGAGATCATTCTCTTTCTCTTGCAGGAACAAGTAACGATAAGTCTACTTAATGAAATAAAGTCAGTTTTACATAGTAGCTAATTTAAAAAAAAACAATTAGTATAAGTGACAGCGTCGCGACGCTTTTTCTAAGACAGTACCATTTAAAAAGGATAATATACAAATGAAAATGTTACAAATATATTATTTAAACACGATTAAAGAATACAATCCGGTCACAATAGAATGACCCACTCGTCATAAAAGCAACGTAAGAAAATCAAAAAGCGAGGGAAAAAAAAGAAAAATAATGAAAAATCAAAGAAAGAAAAGAAAATGAAAATTCACTGCGCGAATTCACCTCGAGTCCGCAGTTTCACTAAATCCTCCATTTCTTCTCTTAAACTGTTACTTATTTTTTGTTTCATCCGTCCGATCGCGCATAATCCGCTTACTATACTCAGCTTCCGGTCCGCACGTGACCCTTACTTCCTCCTTTCATTTCCTTGCCGTGTGTTTCTGCTTCCGAGCATTTCGTCGATTTAAAAAGGGCTGGATTAGCTGAACGATTCGAGGAAAAAAAAAGAAAAAACAAGACAAGAAATTATCAGAGAAATGAAGTAAAACAGATAGATACGCGTGCGCACTCAGTTTCGCACGTTAATTTAACCATCATATTTCTTTCGACCACTATGATTATCATTATTTACTTTTCTCCTCCTTCTACCCTTTTTCGTAACTCAGTACGTAGCCCCTACCCTACCCTGCACGCAGGCAGACTTGTACTTTATTCATCTCTCAACTCTAATGCATCGTACGTAGGACTTACATTATGAGAACGATGAAGATTCGCGAATGACGAGTCTCTCACTTCCGGTGAGACGATGACGTGGCGCACGGTGATTGGTAGAACAGATTTTTTTTGTTGCGTGACGTGAGATTTGCTAATAACGAGACTCATCCTAGACCTGCCCACTGCATAAAGTCCGGCACCTCCCTTACAGGTACATCCCTTGCCAGAGCCTTCACCCTTAGATTACGATCCTCAGTGAGCAGCACCACCTCTCGACGTAGACGTTTAGGTTGACCCTCTTCTAGAGGAATACACAAAAATAGGGTCTTTGAGTAACCTCGACGACTTCATCGAACCAAATTAATTTTGATAGATCATCCTAGATCCTCACCTGCAGTCGCTTGATCCTTGCAGGTACCAGCTCGACATAGACTCAAGCAAGTAGCCAGGATCCTGTCATCGTTCCTCGTGAGTCCATCCTGTAAAAAGAGCCTCGTATGAGCTTGTCAGACTAATTCTTTTCCAGATCTAAATACCGATCATTTTTTATTTTAAACCAATGATATATTCTCCCTTAACGGTTCGTTCTCCTCTACGAGGAAGGAACTTCCTAGGATCGTGTCTCGTGTTACCGCACTGGCATTCTTACCGGTTATCGGCCGTTATCGACTACGTCGAAGATCGAGTCCGTGTTCAGATCGACCTACCTATGTATAGAGCATGTACCAAGTAGATACCATAGAGGATGCGTGTGTACCAGGAGTTACTGTGCTCAGAAGAACTTTATCTGTGTTCCACGTGGGGGTTCCTGGATGGTCGACCTCTCTTATCATAACATTCGCGCTTCGATGAGCACCGATCCCACCTGGTACTCGGCGAGCTAAGGCGATCGTTACAATCCTATCGATCGAGTATCAATACCGATCCCGTAATAACCCGGGCTAATAATACCGCATCCTCAAGGCAGGGTCTTAAGGTTAATTTTAAATGTACAAATAATAGAAACGAGCTAAGAAAATAATTAATTTTCTTTCTTCAACTCCTCTAACTACCTGGTCCACGTCTTCCTCGACGGTGAAGGTGCTCGAGGTCAACACAGTTCCTCTGGTGGTCAGACATCGCACTGCTGGATTTCTACTTCTGGCGAAGGCCAGGGCGTTCCTGGCGTTGTCGGCGACTCTTGCCACGTGTTCCGGGTCCAGGGTGGATCTGGATGAGGCACGTGGACAGTCCCTGCTACCACCACCTCGTGCGAGACCCTCCAGCTCGTTCAGCACTGTAAAAATGTGTAAGAAGACAAAGATCAAGGAAACGATCGATTTTAGGACTTTCCTGAGAATACACATATGTGCTCGTGTGCACACACGAGATTCCTATTGCACTTGGACCCTTAACACTGCCCGTCCCTAACCTGTTCAAACAGTCGGGAGAAGTCGAGTGTATTTGTACTGTGAGCAGTCGGTGGGTCCCTGGACCTAGCACGTCGACGCGCGTCACATATGACTGCATGTGCGTATGAGCTTGCTCACGAGCGGCTTCGAAACTAAATGAAAAACTACGGTGTTGATATAAATAACAAATAGGCTTCAGAGCAAATAGGAGACTCAACTCTGTTTCTCTCTTCGTCTCAACCCTGTCCTATGGTCCCTACGGACCTGGTGAACTGGTACACGGAAGATCCCACAAGCTGAACAAGGACAGCGACCGTGTACCGGACGTTCTAGAAGGAGAGCGAGTGAGAGAGAAAGAGAGACCAGAAAGAAGCTCGTTAAAAGCGGCTTTCTTGGAGAATCACAGAAGAGACCGTTTAGAACGAGCTCCAGAATGAGTTTAACGAGAGGAACTGACCTAGCCGCACGATCGGTACCCGAGGTTCAAAATACCCAAGTGCAAGCTCAGAGTGGATCCGGAACTAGGTAACCGAAGTGGAGTCACTTGTAAACCAGACACCTTAGAATTGAATAAAAATGTCTGCTGGAATTATTTAATATTAATTCCCACGTACGAGCAAGATCAGGCGAATGTTCCTCTCCCGTATGGACCCCCGTCACACATGCCAGGTCCTGAACCGCGATGGGTCTGACCATTCTCTGACCATCGCCCACGTCACATTCTGGCTGTACCATAAGCACCGTAGACGACACTGTAGACAATGTAGAAACTATAGATACTACATGGCCAATCCGAGCGCACAGACTCCACATATGCATTCATGTATGAGCCGTGAGAACCTAACTGTGAACTCACCGTTGTTCGGCTGGGCAGACACGGTGCGCCGGGGTCAAAGGACAGCGCGGCTGATTTTGCATGAAAGTGCACTTTCGTTTTTCGGCGAATACCAATACGAAAGATAAAACAGAAAAAGGGCGGGGGGGGGGGGTTGGAAGAAAAATAAAAAAGGGATGGAACAATCGCCGAACAGAACCAAGAGAGGATACGGGCACTCCCTTTGGTTATACTTGAGAGAATTTTGGATTTTTTTTTTCTTCGACTCTGGGTATATATCGCCGAAACCAAAGTAAACATAGGGGACCAGTGCGTTTCCCTTTGCGAGGAATATATTTTATATTCAATGACTGGGTTTTAGATTGGGGGATGTGCCATCTACATTTTCGTATTTTTTTTGTCTACCCTTACGCTCTATCTTGGTATAAGAATCGACAATGGACCATGTACCCGGTGGGCTAAAAGTCGAACCTTCTCAAAATCTTGGCAAATGGAATTTCAATCCTATTGGAAATATTTTCAATTGGACGAACACGGAGATTCGACAACGCTTGGTATGCATTAGTCTATCCTCTGGGTCTGTACCCGTAACACCTGTACACATATGCCCGGGTTCATCCCCATAATATTTATTTTCGCCATCACCATGAAAACCACCCCTTTGGTACCGGAGCGTATTCTACCCTGATGGAAAATACGAGTAGCGAAAACCAACGTTTTTCCACAAAATCAACCCCCTCGGTGATTTTGGTTATAAAAATTCCAATCATTTTTTTAACATCCCATTAGGGAATTCAAAAATGAAAAAATTTATTTAAAAAAGTCACCCACAACCCCATACAAAGAACGAGGTCAAAGATCACTGATACAAGATTGTCACAACAAAAATGTCACAAATCCAGCATCCAACCCTCGTTCGAAAAAACATCCCTTATCCTCCATCATTGAATTCCTTCGATATCTGAGATAAGCATCCTCCATAATCCCCTCTTAAATTCCATCCCCACCAGACCATCTAGTCAACCCCCCCCCTTCATCAACGATCCCCAAAGATCTCGGTCCATCCCCATCCACGACCCCCAACGATCAGGGGAATCAGGTCAAATAAGGAATAAAATAAAAATCCAGATATAAAAACGATAAGAATCTTCAAGAAAAGTATCTCTGTAGCCACCCCTGAGGATGCTGAGCAGACTAAGATGATGGAAGCTGGGCAATACGTGGAAATGATTTCCAACGATGAATCCCTGACCCATCCAACTGGACCTGCGCGTCCGACAGACGTACCGACACTAACTGGCTTAACAGTTGTGAAGCTGACTAGGCCAATGGATTAGGCAACTATGATCTATGGTCGGCAATCAGGCAGACCATATGGAGAACCAGATAGTCAGACATATAGGCAGCAACCATGCATGCATAACATATGTATACCGTATCGCTGATATGATCTGACAGTCACTTTTACTATTGAATTTATGAGGATGAGTCGTCCTGTGTGATCCCACCTTTAGATCATGTCCCAGGCCATGGCTATAAGTCTAACCAGCTCATTCGCCGACAATCACTCGTAAGCCCAACAACTACGTATCACATGTGATTACGCACGTAACAAGCATAATCGAACAATTAAGATCCACACGGTATATACATATATACACGAATGATTTAATTAAAAGTAAATAAAGACACAGGTAACTTCCGTCCCGTTAATTAACATATATTAACATATGTAATTACAGCTGTCAAGCAGTGAACATGTTTACTGATCTATGACGTATGACAATGAATGATCAATCATTGACAAATGGCCTCGGGATCGACAGAAGATCGTTGATCGATCGATCGATGGATTTTACAATGTGCATATATATATTGGCAGCCAATGCAACGTGATGTATTGTGGGAAAGTGTCAATGACTCTGCTATTCATGTTGGACGTTGTGAGCTGACCTTTATTATTAGGATTTCCATGGGTTTGTGTATATATATATTTTCTTCTTATCCCACGCTCTTCCCTATTCGGACTTAACTGGTCTAACTTATAAGCATCTATATACCTATATCTATGTGATACATGATCATTGCTCCAAGTTGGAGTCTGCTGACTATCATCTTCCTGACTTGGTCCATCATACGGATTCTCCCCCCCCCCCCCCCTCTCTCTCTCTCTCTCTCGTTCTCTTTGTCCAGCCGTTCGGTCATTCTCTTGGCTGGTTAACTCTCACGATTAGAATCCAGCATCCACGAGTTTACCTAATACATCCAGCATTATCCGTCTCTCGTTTGACGTTCCTGGAATTTCTTAGCCTACAAAGAGGAGTCCTGGCTAATACACCGCGAGAGGCAATCAATCAATCGCTACAGTCACGCCGATCCTCCTTAAATGTTACAGCGACGTCCACGATATCCTGCGCCATTACGACAGTCGCAGCTTCCGTGAATTTCTCGGAAGACAGATATAAAATAACACGGCTAAAAGACAAGTCGCCATAGATTAGAATTGACGTGAGAAAAAATTTTTGGCAGAAAATCCAATAAGTCACGAACGATCAATATTTATAGAAAACAAAGTACATAATTATTTATTATTTTTCTTGCGCAACGCTCGGCTCGATGCGTTCAATCATATTATTGACAAATATTCTTAGTCACTGATTTGACAGCTGATACACGTGTTACCGTGTCACTGTGTCATCGGGTACTCGAGTCTATTTCATTGTCAATGATTTTATTCACCAAGGATCCAATTAACCGGCATACAGGAAGTCCTTGGTACGACGTTGAATGAGTTAATTATTACCTATGCAGAATCCGGGAATATTTTCTAATTAATTGACCAATTAAAATCTCTATTGACAACCGATTAAAACAGTAAGTCGTAAGATGAATTCGATTCGATTTTTATCACTCTTGGGAGATGAAACGAGACTGGTTGATTAATTTTGTTATTTTGCTCAAAAAAATTTTTTCACGCGTTATCAACGTGCATCAAACCAGGATAAAGATGGCGATCGGCTCGATCGCGCAAGAGATCTCCAGGAGATACGTCCTTTTATAAGCCGTCCAGCGCGACAGGCTGGATTAGCCAATTGTGGCATAATTGCCAGCTGCGAATCGATTCGGATTCCTGAGGATCGCAAAGGCCTGTTGCAATTACTGGCAATAACGACGGCGTCATCGACCCGACGCCGACGTCGAGCGTCTACGCGGTGGCCAATGGGGACCTTTCGAGCGTCGGGAAAAATAAGGATATTCCTGTACAGTGGCAGGAGGAACGAAACTGACGAGGATCAGGGGAACGATGATCGGAAGGACGAAGGGGGGCTTCCCGTGGCCGACGAAGGAGTCTGCAAGGACTTCTGCGTCTGTAAGTCATTCTCACGAGACTTAATGACGATGACCCAATGAACTATCATTGCTGGCCAAGTAGCAGGGAGAATTGGCAAAGGTGCAGGATGGGCACGAAGGACTGGCACGACGACAACTGTGACGGAAGATGATGATGATGATCATCGGTACCAAGAAGACGAATGACGATGAAATAGGTGTTTACGCTTTCGTAATCATTTTGACCTCAGAGGTCATGATCTCTGGTTGAGATTCTGTCAATGACATAAGCCCATTGCCAACCGTACACAGAATTTCAATGCAAGGATTCTATTAATGCCCAACAGTGCTGGCAAATAAATGTTACCGTGATTTTGGAATTTTTTTTTTTTTAAAAATTCAATAGGTCAAGGTATCTCGATAATCAATATTTGAATTTTTTTTACTGAGTAATCAATTATACATGGCTGTCTCATTAGCACGGTAATATGAGATTGGAAAGTACCAAAGGATACAATCTCCCTGAGCTTTAAGGATATATGCATAGAGTATGTGGAGATTTTAATATATGATTTTTTGAAAATTATGTTGTTTTTTGAAATATTTTTTTTAGTTGCGCAAATTTGTCTAATGACAATGACCCTGTGACCCTTTGGTTATCGATACATTTTATTATCCGTTCGAACCCGAAGGTTTTGCTGCTGGCTACTACGCTTCGCCTCGTTAAAACATCCTTTTTCGTGGAACCATCGTAATTTATCAGGATATTATTTATCGGCAGGTTAGCATTATTTGCAGACGTTTAAACCACCCCAACCACGATCTCTTATGTGGCCTTTGTTATTTTATCCTGACTGCCAAGGATAATCGGTCGTCCTGCGGCTGAGAAATGGGCGCCCGGGTCAAAGGTTAACCGGTCCTTCGTTCTGGAGTCTTTCTAAAGCCGAGCGATATTCTCGATGGAAATGGACCGTATGCTCAAGTTCGTTGTCCTGGACCAATTTCATATATTTTTTTTCCGCTTCGTTATCTTTTTATTTTATTCAAATTTCATTCAAATCTGTTTTACCGACTGATCGACACTATTGGTAATTATCGTTAGCGCTGATGATTAGTAGCAATGATAATTCTAGGTCATTCAAGTCAATCTTGGTCCGAGATTGACTTGTAGATTGATTAATTATCCACTTACCAACCAGGGGTACCATCAGCGTATATATTGGCTGTGCACCGGAAGTTGCCTTTGCGATCAACTGCAGTTGCGGCAGGTAGTCGATGAAACAGTTGGTATCCGGTACCAGTTGCCGTGGTCTGACTTCGATCTCCACTGACACCGAGGACTTCTGTAGGATAGCCTGAAAGAAAGATTTTAAAAAATTATTAAAAAAAAATTACCAACGTTAATCCCCCTATTTTAATTAGCAGAGTAGACAAAAAAATTTCACAAGGACCCTGTGCAATTTTTTCCAAAAAAAAAGAGATGACGTTTATCCGAAGAATAAAATGAAAAAGAAAAAGAGACAGTCGGCACAATACAAAGAAAAGATCTTTTCTTGCCTTTATCACCGTCCTCGACACTCGAGAAAATATTTATTCTTAGTCAGCACGAATCCTTTGGTACTTGACGCCGTCTCTCATCTTTAATTCTTTATTTTTTTTTTCGTTTCCCCCCCTATTTTATAGTACAACCCGCCTAATTAGAACGTCTGAGCAACGATTAGCACCACTCACGCACAAGCGTAGAATGTTACCCTATCACGAATAAATTTAGTCCGGACTGTACAACGGGTCGGTTGTTAACCATGAAAAAGAAGAACGTGGGTAAATCGATACCAGGGAAATAAAATGTTCGATTATCGAGCGATTAATTGATCCCCTTTATCCGCGTATCAGCCCGTGATAAAGCTAAGAAGTTCAATCGCACCTGTCAGCCGTGGTTTAGACAGGAATTCATTTGGCAAATTGCGATACGCCTCGCGCCCATTGTTGCGGCTCCGCCTCGTGTAACGAGCAACTAATGTTCAGGATGCTCATGCAGTAGAATTACAGAGGCGCGGGTACTTAGCCATTGTGAAGCCAGATAAGCCTGGTGCACCGTCTCGTTACCAGTTACGGTGCAGGAGCATTGCACTATTTTCCCTTCGTTTTCAAGACCACTTTACTTTTCACGGGACACCAGCCAAACGGACACTCTCGTTCTCAAATTCATTCTCCCTAGGGAATTTCATTTTCCCCCAGATGTTAATTTTAAAAAAAACCTCTGTCAACGTGACTGGCTACAGTCACGGAGTAATAACGAGCCAATGCGGACAGCGCAGTTCATCGTTTTGGGCGATGGGGTTTTTGAATTTATTTAATTCAAAATTCCTCACGATCCTAACGCAGGAGACGGGCCAAAAGAGGCACGCAAGGATTCCACGTGGATTCTAATTGCCGAAGAAGCCCTGTGGAATCTTAAGTAACCAGAAAGACTCACTGTAGTATCTAACCCGTATATATTCGCAAATGTCAGACACGTGTCCTAAGCGACCACGAGGAGACACGTCCGTGCATGGACCACTATCGGACATCGGCCCGAAACAAAAGCGAGCTCCTATTTCTCCATTCGGAATCTTTCCTTCCGTTAACCCTTGACCCCTTACTTATTCGTCCGTTCTCTAGGCCATAATACATTTCTTAAGTCACGTAATCCACGTGCGATAGACTAAAGTCTGTTAGTAGTCTGGTCCAGATGGTTACCCCTTACAGAACGGAAAATAAATTTAATTATTTCTACTCCCATACACAGAATCGATGAAGAGGACTAAATGATTCACTGAACGAACGGCTGTATAGTAATTTCAACTGGCATAAAGTCACTAGGCAAGTAGTAAAAGTAACTAGAAAAAATCCAATATTCAATTTCGATATGCATAAAATAGATTCAGATGAATCACGTAGATCGAGAGAAAATTTTTTTTACCAAAATTCTCTTATCTCATACAGTCGTTATCTGCGGAAGGCTAGGGAGTCTGACTAGGGTTTTGGTGAAGATTTTTATCCCTAGGGAAACACGTGTTCGGACTTAACGGTAGAGCAGGTAGACGAACTCGATAAATCCTTTTTACTTTCTGCCTTGACTCTAAGACGAACGTATGAGCTGCAATGATGGGTTTTACGTAATAAAAAAATTTTCAAAAAAAATTTCTCCACTCAGCCACGAGTCTAGGGATATTTTACGATGACTCCGACCCGTCTTTTATTACAGTTCTAAGCGATTCGACTGTTCCGATATAAATGATTCATTACACACTGGCAACGGCTAACTCCGAATAAAGGGAATGAACTCTGCTTTGATCTATTTATAGATTCGTATAGCAGCAATGACGTCTACGAGTACCGTTGTCCTTGTCGCGTGTATGAAACGTCACTCTTTTTATCTTTCTCACTCCAGTAATAAATTCCATATACCCTGTCTCTCTCCCGCATATCTATTTCGCCTTGTAACTCCATTGGTATCTGCAGTAATTTCTTTTTGGCACTGAACTTCCTCTCTCCCTGTCTTCTGGTACCGAGTCCTATCCGCTCCGTTCAATTTATTCTTCTTTCTCTTATCTCTATCTTTATCTTCCTCCCACTCCCTATCTCCCTCTCTGTCCAACCACCGATCCTGCCCGGTGCGTGAGAACCCGCCTTGGATCACGCACTGCGCCTCCGACGCTCGTGCATATTAAACGCCTGGCAATGCCCCACGAGCAACGGACAAGACTTATTTCTACCTGCGCGATTATCGATGCGCGACACACGTGGAAACTTGAGCCGCACACGCCATTCGTACTTGCCAATTGGTATTTGCCAATTGGTACTTGCCATGTGTTGCACGTGAGCATACTGAAAGAGTGACAGTCGCGATAAACGGTAGAAAGAGAACGAAAAAAGAGTCACTTGGCACGAGAGTGAAAAAAAAAGAAGAATTTTGAGAGTCGTAAAAACGTAAAAAAAATTACGAAAAACATAAATCCAGGAAAATCGATGACAAAAAACCTCCCCAAAAAAAAGCAACAGCACGAGAACTCAAAGAAACGCCCGTCTGATTACAAAACTTCAGGCTCGCCTCAGGCACTCGAGTCTGATGACTATTTAATTATGAATAGCATTAAGACTGATGAGCCTAGTTCGTACGCCCCTGCCTACTTCCGTCAGACTTAACGCAGACTTGTCTTACGGTACAGTCCCTGCATACGCAATAGAATCCAGTTTCACTAAATAAAATAACTAGGGACCTCTTTCGGCCCAGCATCCACTCGGTCCATACCGTAAATCACATTTACTAACTTCGTGTAACATCTGCCCTGCATCTGCCACTAGTTTCTATGAAACTGCAATTTCCCACTCCCGATCCAATTTACCCAGTTCGGATCAATTTCCGAAAGCGTAACCTCTCGTGGCGTACGAGTCCATCGAAAGTGCATCTGACACTAGAAACTAACCTAAAAAAATTTCCCTGGCAACTCCCTCTTCCCAACCAAAATCCTCGTGAAATTCGCGAGAACGTCCACTAAGCGAATATTCAAAGAGGGAGCCACGCGGTGTACGCTAAAGTAATCGCACTCATAAATGCAACAGTTGCGCTACAGCGATCCTCCGTGTAATAGCGTTCGCAAATCAGATCGCCTCCGGCCTAGACCCATAAACAACACCCACGTGAAGTTCGTCCAGTACGAGCGTTTTAACCTACAGATATATCGATACACATCGAGTAGAAGAGTAAGAGAGGAGGTACGCAGCCGTTAAGTATACGTAAATGACCTGGTATATGGTATAACGATATTACATCCTGACTCAGGACATCGGCAAGGACGTCGTGTCCTTTGAGCTCTATGGTTAGCGGACGACTTCCGCGCGACAGAAGTCAGATCCGTTAAGGCTCTGGGGCCCCCCTATTATTCATCATCAATGCGCATGCGCACAAGTCTTGGAAGCAAGTCAAGTTTTACTCAATGGGCATTTCCATTGGACGTTATTATATTTTATCCTTATTTATGTATCATACGTATATATCACCTGACGCTCTCTTGATATACGGTTTACCTGACATACCTATATACATAGCTATTGGATACAGGGATTCACTCCTACGGGATTACTGGAGTGTCCTGCAGCAACGATGCAAACATTTACATTGTCACGAGGCTTCGGCATGGGAAACCGGCTGTACCGGCTGAAGTGCCTCCGGGAAAGACCACGAAGAAGGGTGTTTGCTTTGCCGATGACTGAGCTAATACCAGGGCCGAGATGATAAAAGGGGGCACGGAGGGGGGCGGTGTAAATTTTCATTTTTTTTTCAGTTTTATCTCCGGGATAATGTCCAGATTTTTAGGGGTGGAATTATGATTTTCATGTGACGTAATGAGCCACGTGTTCTCGTTCAGCCACCGCGAGGACCTGGCTATTGGTCAACCCCTAAAATGTTAATCCCCGTATCCTGTATCGCCACCCCTAGATTCACTAGAGAGAAGGGGGGGACGAGGAGGGTTATCTGCCTGGTGCAGACAACAGGAGGGAAAATGGACGACGAATAGGCAGATATCCCCTGGGAGTTTTGGTACGTCACCCCGTAATATACCCAGGATAAAAGTTTGAATGGTCGCTGTCTATGGTGCGCGTAGTCATGGGAATTGGTAGTCAGGATGGTGTCGGCTATGGGATATATTTTACTGTAGGAGTTTACGGGCAGTCAGGTCTGTATGAGGAAATTGCGAAGGCATCCGTTATGGTTTTATGATTGTTGTTACTCTTATTTTCGGTCGGTAAGGAAGATTTCGCGATTACCTACTTTATCAGTTTCACCATGATCGCATATATTTTCAATGTGTACGTGCGACTGTTATACTCGAACGATGAGATCAGGAGAGTGGAAACCCGGTAGTTAACTTCGGTCCCGCTTAATGGGTCTCATAGATCGAAGACCCCAAAGCCTACCCCTGAGAAACGGTCGCGTCCATTAAGAACCCGGCAGTGGAATTAACTGAGTTTCATAAATCCTAACGAGGCTTATCTTTTATTGACGTTCTAATTCCATCCGTATAAATTCGCACTGACACGAAAATGGCGTCCTGGATTACATATATATTTATACGGGTATACATTTATAAGCACCGCTCACACCAGGGAATCGTAATCAACGGTCAAATTCACGGGCGCAGACCCACATGCATTTTACATACAAAATAGCGCGTAAATTCGTATTCACCGTGTGCGGCACGGACGATTACGCGGAATTGCCAAATGCCCGATAAATTATCCATTATGCGAGACACTGGGACTTGGGAAATATCGTAGGCGAATTTACTAGTAAATACGTGGAAGCGTCCGAATTTGATCGTTAGAATATGCAAATTTTTATTATCGTCGTCATCGCTCGTTAACGTCGCAGAAAAATAGCTCGAGAAATTATACGAAAGTTAGTAAAAAATTTTTTACATTTTCAAAAATTCATTATACACGGTACCATTTTTCGAGGGGTCTCTTTAAGTGGTACCTATAAAGTACAGGATGCTTTCGTTTCTCCTTGTAATTGCTTCAAGGCTCTATGGTTGAAAGTTGAGTAAAATGGTGACCGCTCGGTAGTCTAGAGCGGCGCTAACGGAAGATAATTAGTTTAGAGTAATTAGCTGCTCGGGTTCTCCACTCTCGCTTGCTATGATATCCAAGATATATATATATATATATATATATATATATATATATAGAAAGAGAGAGGTAGAAGTAGTCTAGAGTACACAGTCATTGCTTTCAGAGAACGAGGAGGCTTTTGCCATAAAAGATAATTGCCCTTTGCCGTAATTATACTTCTTGCCTGAATCTTGCCGGAGACAGATTTTTGGTTTTGAGCATTGAGTATATTCCAGAAACGAGTATCGGTGTGAAAATGTCGGTAAAATAAATTTTAGAATGCCTGTACGGTGTAGACTGTATACGTACAGTCTGTGTAGTAAGTTAATCCAGATATGTAGAAATCGTAAGAAATATATCAAATAAATTAATCTCCAGACGATTGCGTAACTCTGAATAAGCAACAGGAAGCGAGACCGGAAGTGACATAAAATTACAGTCTGCCAATATTTCCAGGTTACTTAAGGATTTTCAAACACGACCTTCTCTTCGCGCCAAACTAACGTAGTAATCCGAATGACAAACAGTGGCTCTATGTCTGCCGTAGTCTATGGGCTTTGGCTCTTGGTCCGTGGTAATAATGAGGATACGTAAGAGATACTCTTTATCTTACGTGTTATTACCAATTAGCGTGAAAAGGGCATTGACCTCGTAAGATAATGGTCAAACAGGTGGAAAGTCCTAGCATGCACCGGATCGCACAATCATGTTAAGCGGAACAGTATGGAGCGAAGGATAGATTTTTTTTTTGAAAATCTGACAGATCTAAGAAATCAAGGTCAAAGTTAAATTTCGAGGGAATTTTTATTTACTCCAAAAAATTAATGACCGCTTAATTATGTTTGTGGTACGAGATACGAAGACTAACAGGTGGAGATGCTGATTATTGGCGGCCTTGAGATGAGGTAATGTTTGTCAAATTCATTTTTATTTTTCCTTCGGTTCAAGGTATCTATTGCAAATATTCTTCTTTGGCCAATCGTCTTCGTGCGAATTGTAAGCAGCAGTGATTACGTCAAATTGCGTAACGCTTCTTTCTTTCTTTTCGTTTATATATTTCTTATCACTCTTATTCCTTTCCGCCGCAATCTTTCAGCCGATTTAACCGGTTGCCAGATATACAAGGTTTTTTGTTCCGGACGTATTCTATGGATTGGATTTTTGCCACGTCTCTTTGTCATATATCCTGTAACTAACGGAAAGCTCGTTCGAGATGGTTTTTCGTACCGTAGGTTAAGCGTGGGTTAAATGGGCGGAATTCCCCAGGGATTCTAAAAGTCTCGGGAAATTCGCCAATGGAAGACGTTTGCGAAAGATCTTACAGATTCGTAAGGGTATTGACCTTCGGTAGTAATTGGCCCTTAGGTCGTCGCGACGTCTTCCCCCTCAACGTGGATTTTCGCCAATTTCAAGAGATACAATTTTCCATTAAATTCGCAAAAAAACGAATCAGCATTGTTAAATGCAAAATTTCAAAACTAAATAAAGTCCTATATATAAAAATGCAAAATAAATTTCACCAACCAGTCAGGCACTTCGATTAACCTCTATTTGCCGACAGACGAGCGAGTAAATTTCGTAACGAAGTTTGGGGGCCTTAATTAATTAAGAGCCAGGACCCCAACTAAATTTCAAGGGATTCAATTAGGATGCTGCCGTTTGGCGTCTGATGGACCGCTCCCACCAAATAAAATCCGTGCAAGTTTCAAGCATCCCCCGCGATTCCCGAAAACGTCGCGGTACCAGTTATCGCTGCGTGGAAGTGTTGGAAAAAAATTATAAAATCCCCCAAAAAAATCCAAAACTAAATAAATATTAAAAATGGCGATGATCACTTGCCGAAGGCCTCCCCATAAATTCTTCGACGTGTTTCATTAGCATTATCCGGAGACTTGCAACGAGTGATTAAGAATCGTCGATGATTCGCGCGAAAAGGTCATCCGTGCAAAAGTTAATGACATCACTGCAACGCTCGATAGAAATAAACAGACAATTCCCGGATCAAGTATCGATTAACTGTCGCGGGGTGAATAGATGCATATATGCAGGAGACTGCGAGGATTCCAATATCCTGTAAAAAGTCAGAGAGAGTGACGATCTATCGAAAGATCAATAAAAAAAAAAAGATCGAGCATCCACGCAAAAAAATTATTACAACATCCTCTAACAGCGTATATCGACGGGAAATGAAAATTGCGCAAACTTACTATCAGCCAGGATTACATGCAGTAGGATACGGCGGGTTATAGCCGTGCTTGTGAATATGCATGAAACGACAACGAGGAATAAAGGCGGCCTTGCGTACCCGTCTACAAAGCGTACGGCTGGTGTTATTTATAAGCCTGAAATTGGTCACGGTTGGCGTTACGTTTCCACACACGAAATACCTGGGCTCCCCCCTTCTATTTGTTTGTCCCGTCGAATTATTTGTTGACGATCGATATACAGGAGGCAGATACCGATCTCGTATTTTTTTTTCCTTTATCAATACTTTTTGCATATCATTCATATGCGATAAAAAAATTCCATTTCAGCCTTGAACGTGTGATCCACATTCATTGATACCGTTATGGCGTACGAGTGTGACGAAAGCTGTATGGAAAAAAAAAGAATAAATTCTTTTTATTTACCCGCGAGTCTCGCAGATGGCGCCAGTGGTAAGCTTGGACAATACCCAAGTCCATTCCGTCTGGTGTCTCGGGCGAATAGCCGAGCCACTCTGTGTTAGAATTCTAGTCTATGGACAACGCGAAGCTACGAGCCTTCGACTACGAGTGGATGGCACATCCGATTGGAGGAGGCAGCCATAAGGAAAGAAAGGACTATGAGTGGAATAAAATAAGCACGGGGTATATAAGCATATGTCATTAAGCCAGTTTACAATTGTCAGGCAGGTTGCGCGTTGAGCCTTAACCCTGTCCTGGTTAAATAATTCAGCGTAAAGATACGTGCGACATTTTCCAGATCCGTTGCTTCGCGATTCTCGACTGTTATTCTTTTTCTGGTTTTCCTCTATGTCTGTCTGTTCGTCCTTGGCTGTCCACTCTTTATCTTTCGCCTTATCACTGACGCTAATTCATGTCTGATTAAATAAGGCATGGATTAAGTAAAACGCAGGTTGACCGTGCGCGAAACACAGTGACATAATTTCACGATTTCGGAACATCGTTTCCGGTTCCGAGGACTCAAAGTTCTATACGTCTTTATATATATATATATATATATATATATACTCGATCCGGTTTTTATAAACGAGTTTCGCATCTAGGTGGCCCCAAATTGAAAATCTGGATCTCAGCAGGAAAATTCCTCACGGAAAGGACGTCTGCTTTGAGTGTGGGTAGAGGAACGAGAATATGGAGTAGCGGCCTTTTTTTATTTCGCTTTTGGATCCTCGCTAGGTATAATCGAGATTTGTACAGTAAGCGTCAAAGATATCGTGGAGCGGATATATTGTTATCGGAAATACAGGAGAGTTCGGTAAGAAGGGTAAGGGGAGTAAGGGGGAGTCAGGAGAAAGAGGTTGGAAATTTCAGGCATGAACTAAAATTTTATAAGAAGTGGTACACTCGTGTAAGAAACAGAACTCTATCTAATCGCGGTAGCGTAAATAGAAGGTATCGGACAGCCACGATATATATACGATTTAATAGAGTCGCCATCCCAAGGGAACCACTTGATCCTGAATTTATAACTATAGAGGGTCACCAGAATCTTGGATACCACATCCACAGGGATAGTGGAGAGAAACCCGTGAGTATTTATACCGTTGTACAGCGTGGAAGGGACGTTGGACTGTGGGGGAGCGCGAAAGGGGGGGGGAGGGGGGTGTGTGAATTTATTACAAGAATTGGTAAAGGGGGGCAGGGGCAAGGAATAAGAAAAAACTAAAAAAAAAAAGGAACGGCGAAAGTCAGAGAAAATAAAGATGGAGTCGAACTTTGACGTAGGACAATGGGTTCTTGGCGACTACTTGAGAACAACCCCCTGGGGTTTCCAAGGAGCGATCAGTCACACGAATCTTCTTTCCAAGAAATCCCCAAGGATCGCAGCTGGGTCTTTCGGTGTGGATGCACAAAATTCAGTTGCACGGCCGACACGTAGTATTTAAAAAAAAAAGCTTTTCCCTTATTTCGGCGACCCCCCCCCTCCTCTTTTTATTTTCCCCTTTCTCAGAGATTTTTCCTTGGCGCTTCTCGATTTATTCAATTTTTTATTTACTCCTTTAGGGTTCATTGCTTTTCTCCTCGTGTCGATTTAACCCTTTTTTTGCAAGGCACCCAAGGGCCTCGGCCATTCTCCAAACTGTATGGATATATAATACGGCATAGCGTGGGTGATAAATATGGTGAAAAAAAAGGAGGAGAGAAGCCGCAATAAATAAATATGGCCGTGTCGGGGTTGGAGGGTAGAGTGAATTTTGCGTACCTGCGCGAACCAAGGGAACAGCATCGTGCAGAGATTCGTGCACGGCCGTAGTCACCTACCAGGGAATAAGATACCGGGCGGGAAAAAAGTCGAGTAAAATAAAAAAGAAGGAGGAACAGGGCCCCCCGAAAGGGCCCTTCGGCGCTGCTGTCGTTGTAATCTCTTGATTTAGTTGGGCTTAGCCCTATAATACGAGCGTGTCTCGTAGTACTTTGTCGGTGGAATATAAGAGGGTTCGCGAATAAAGGAAGAAAAAAATAATAATAAAAAATGGCCGCGCCAAAGAATCCCCAGGAGAGGAGGTACAGGCCGAAAAGTTGAGACGTACGTTACCCGCCGTTCTTAGATTCAAGGGAAGGATCACGTGACTCGCGTGCCCCGTGTTAAAAATTTTTTTTCTAAATATGCACTATAAACATTATCTTTTCTTCTTTGCAATTTGCTTCTCTCTTCTTTTTATACATATATATTCCGTTGGATACACCTAGGCTAATTATTTATTTATGCCAGCCATAGCGAATTCCTGGATTATCTCAAATGACTCAAGAACCAGTCGATTCACAGGGTTGTCTCGAGGAATGAATTACGTACCGGATGTCACAATCTATAAGAACGGTACTGGGATACGTGGTAATTCGACAGATGAAAGAGTCTCCTATAGATTTGTCCGTCAGAACTTGGTTCGATTTGACTGGTCTTATAGCTGGAGTCACGTAATAGATTTGTTCAGCGGCTGATCGCCCTGGGCTAAGGAGATGACGAAATTAGTACGGAATGACTCTGGTGATCCAGGCTTACCTGAACTCGCTGACGATGA
Organism: Trachelus tabidus; assembly: GCA_030142655.1. Classification (NCBI taxonomy): domain Eukaryota; kingdom Metazoa; phylum Arthropoda; class Insecta; order Hymenoptera; family Cephidae; genus Trachelus; species Trachelus tabidus. The sequence continues at coordinate 136,047 of JARQTI010000144.1, forward strand.
TGATCCTGCTTCCTCTGACACCTTTCCAGCTCCTCCTTCCGTTCGAGTAGCGAGCGTATGTCACCTGGTGTGGATGGGGTCAACGAGGATTCCTCGGCGACCTCATTCCTGACCAAGGTGGACGACGACCTTCGTCTGAGCTTGTGCGAGACTTCGTCCTCGTCCTCGCTGTAACTTTCTACCAGTAGCTCGGAGTCGCTCTGTAACCCATGGATCATCGGGGACAGTTAGACAAACATATTTCTTGTTTACTCGCGTGGGAAATATTTATTGCCGTTTCAGGTAATCCAATCAATTTCTTCACCTGTTCCGGCGGTGAACTTGGCGAACTGGCGCTAGATGCCTCCACCACCGAGACGTACTCGCTGACGCCAGTCTCGCTCTTCTGCAACTTCAGCACCGGAGTCTCCAGACCGCAGAGGAAGACCTGACCGAAGAAGAGTATCTTGTTGATCCTGAGGCAGACTTGAGCCAGCTCCTGTCGTAGGAAGATTGGTATTGGTAAATAATATAAGGAAAATAAAGTCTTATCAGCTCTTATCGCAGTGTCTTACCAGATCCTCATTCTTTCTGTAATACACAGGATCCTGAAGATTGGACATAAGGGGTGTGAATCCGGAGAGGGTCGTGTCCTCGGGCAGTCTGAGCAGTTCCAAATCTATAAGAAAAAAAAATTCCCTAGATTCTCAAACAATTCGATTTAATGGTCACGCTCGAGGGGCCTGGCGCAGATTCGAATCACGCGTCAATTTATGGACGATCTAGTTGAGACGCAAGAATACGAAATTCTTCATGTTCCGCAAGGTTAAGAGAAAAACGAGGATGTTCACCTCGTCCTACAGACTTAGAATCCGACGCCTGTCGATTTTCCAATTCACTGTACGACGCCCGGGACAATTTTATATTCCCCGCGTGTAATTCCATCGTGTCGTTTAGCGTCTCCATCGCGGAATCCGCATTCCGCGGCCTGGTTCGCGTCGATAAACCGTATCGAGTGGTAATGGTGCGTCTTGACCTAGGGCAACCTCAAGAAAACCAAACCCGCTCGAGTCCCGAACGCCGAGGATTGAGCGACTTTCGCGGTAAATTCAAAATATAACCAAAAAAAGATTTCGAAAAAAATTTCCCAATCAACGGATACCGTTACCGACCCTTTGGCTCGAAAATAATTATTCAGCCCAAATAAATTCCACGTTCTACGTCCCATCGAGAATTAAGCAGTATTGATTCTAAAAAAAAAAAAAAAAAAGTCCCAAAAGTACACGGGGCATACATGTTAAGAGTTGACGACAAAAAAGTCCCCAATCTTCCAGAGCACAATACGCATTCCTTTTCACTAGACCGTGTTGCAACGTTCAGACTGGTATACAAGCAGCGTCCTCCATCACGCTTCTTGTACCTTTTATCCAATTTATCCATTGTGCCCGTAAGGTGTACCAAAGCCAGACTTCACGTATACCAATATACCAACCTAACCTACCAACCCAAAGTATATAGGTATTTATGGTACCTAGCATGTGCCCGCGCGAACGCCCAGCAACGGCCAAATTGGCATTACGGTACACGTTAGCCTGGTCCCGTTAGTGTCGCTACTCCTTTCCGAAAACACATCCTTCACATACTTATCCACGAAGCTCGTAAATCTTCACCAGACGGTTCCCAAGCAGAGTTATGATAAAGGTACAACAGGCAATACAAATAGCGTCCAGTTTGCGTTTTGAGGTTAGAAAAAAAAGGAGCCGGACCTGGTCATCAAAGTGTACCAGTATCAAGGACGTTACAGAGGTCAAACCCATGGGGAATTACGAAGCACAATAAATATCCCCAGAGTAACTCGAGGATCTAGTTACTTTTTAATACGACGGACCAACCAGTTTCCCCTAGAGCTCTAGGGAAAACGTTGAACCAAGGTCATCGGATAAAACAGAAATAACTAGGACCGATCCAGTGTCAATATCTTCTCGTCCCACATACGACACAACCTGGTTATCTCCTTTGTCTACGAACAGAGGTTAAAGCGTCCTAGGGAATTTTCGTTTCCCTCGACAGAAGGAAAGTCCACTGCAATTCCGTTGGGTTCCAGCAGATACCGCACGGCGTCTCTGCGTGCTGCCAGTAAATCGTAGAAGCGTATACAGAGTCCTCCCGTTGGGTACACGGCGGACGCGGATTTACCGTTACGCAACCGCGGCCACTGGAGGAGCGCCGGGTCAACACACTAGGGATTTCTCGTTACTTTTTTCGTCCTAGGGACTTTATCGAATACCCCCTAGGGAACCGCGTTTAAACGTCCTAGGGAACGTGGATGTTCGTCAGCGTCTAAATAATTGGTTCGAATGTTTCGAGCTTACCCTCTGATATGTCCTTGTCGTCCTTAGGGGTGACCAGGACGTTCCTCGGATAAGGCAGCTTCTCCAGGAGATTGACAGTCGTCGCCAGACGGCTCCACGCGTCACCCGGTGGCCTAAAACACACATGTCCACACATCCTTTAACCGGCTCGACCTCCGACACGTCGTCGGTGCATTTTATCAGTGACCCAGAAATTTCCCTGACCACGTCACACGGGTCATCCTAGTTCCAGTGCGAAAGTATATCGAGGCGAAAAAAAAAATTGTTCCGTCGAGTCCGAACTGACCTCACTTTCGAGACTTCCCGAGTCCAGCTGACTTAATGGCCGACTGTTAAGATCACTGGAGCAAATATCCTGCGTCGGAGCAAGTCCCCAGGGACTGAAGATTCGTGCGAGGCAATTGAGAAAATTCTCAATTACCACTTCGGCTGGAATCATTGTTTCGCGATATGGTAACTTCTAGGGAATCTTTTTTTTTCTCGTGCGAATCCTTCATGGGATTTCCGTGAATCTTGCTTTTTTTTTTCTTTATGTTTCTCTCCTTCTTTTTTCATACGCGCGTCATTATCGTCAGCCCGGTACAACAGAATTACGATCCGTCTCGCTGAGCGCGTCCTTGCAAGGAGACGCTTGACTCACGTAATTGTTAATCGTTAACGATAATTAACTTATTTCAGTACAGCCAAGCAGGGGGATTGCGTAAAGTGCGGTTACGGGAGCGGAAGCCTTGGGACTCCTCGTAATGGCCAATAGATTAAAATACCGCATAACACGAAGACTCCGGGCTTTTTATCTTGTCTCTTTATTATCATATTACTCCTATATGCCTTTTATTCTTTATCTCGAGACTCAAACCCGCGGACGCTCGTTGCTACTGAAAACTTTATTGCATCTTGTTTTTACACCTCACCCCAAGCGCTATGCTGATTTTACAACGTACCGAAGATAAGTGTGCAATTTCAAGGAATCTTTTTACCCAACAAAAATTTCAATACTCGAGACAATTAAAAAGAGGACCAAAAAAATCCAAAAAAAAGTTCTCGGGACATCGTCCCGCCAAGGGCGTTCGGGAGGATATAATTTTTTAACCCTCTGAGTCATCCGGTACCTACCTACCCCCCTCCCCTCTCCCCATCCCCCATCATGAAAATTCTTCAGGTTCTTAGGCGTCCTCGTCATCGCCAGCATCCTTATCCCATGATGCTCCTCGTTTACAGCATCTTCCCCAAGACTGCCTCTGGCCGACCTTTCGTTAGTGCGTCACACCACGGATGAGTCACACGAAAATTTCTCATGGAATCTTATGGACTTCCGGTCCGAACTTTTTTGCCATGCACTCACGAGAATTCGCAGCATCCGTGTAAACGTCCTTTTGGCGAATGAAAAGAAAAAAAGGACGACACGAAGCGTCGGTAAAACGGCGAAATGGCAAGTCGGCGATGCTAAACGAAAAAGCCGTTGGATGTATGGATGCGTTTCTATGGAGCATCCAGAGATGCTGGGCAGCGGACGGCCATGACCTGCGCAATCCTACCTCACGGCTTCTCCGCACGGCAGCTACTCTTTACAGATCTCCCGTGTATAAGGTACTGTAAGGCTACCGGTGGTTTCACAATTGGTAAGACCGTCGTTTGTTGGTTGAATAAAAAAAATCATCTAGACAATTTCAAATCATTGTGTATACCTGTATAGATAAAATGATCTGAAACGAGTCATCTTATCTGAAATTGTAACAAGGTACGGATCGGATCATCTAATGTGATGTATCGCGTGATGTGGGTGATTAGCGAAATTTCATGCAAAAATGACACCCCACTCAAGAAAACAGATAAAAATCGTTACTACAGTGTGAACGATAAGAGCCTTGAGAGATGATAATATCAGTAATCATCCAAAGCAGAGGCTGGACCGATTTACTAAAAACCATCGTGTTGTTGGTCAGAGACGCGTGTTATGGCAAAAAGTTGTGCGAATTAAAAATCAATTTTTCGCAAGGACTGCGGACCTAGAAGGATATCCTGGTTTTTCGGTACGAGCTTGTATGCTAGATGCTCTTAACGAGACAGGTATAGATATACTGTGCAAAGTGATTAGATTTTTTTTTCTTATCATTTTATCCTTAATATCGTTATTATCAACGTGAACATTCTAGCGTGATCTTTCGGCAAATGCGAGTATCGCACGGTTACCGACCGCGCATCACCGGATACCAGTATTGGTACCGGGTACCATCTTCGGTACAAGGAGCAATACTGGTTCCAGCCTACCAGTGCCGTATAACGATATTAAAAACAAGGTAGTATAGGTAAAAAAAAATTTCCCCAGAAGTTGCATGCATCGAAAATTCCAAACGTGTTAAAACTTAGACAAGGCTGTGGGTAGCACGGCTTAATAATTCCTGGATAATCAAAGCACCCCGACCAGACGCATTTAACGAGATAACTTTTAATCCCACGAGAATTCGCGCAGCATCCTCTGGAATCTCGTAAAACCGTATAAAAATAAATATAGTAATAGTAAAAAGAAAAAAAATCCCTTACCCCACTCTATAATCTGTGCAGGAAGGTGGTGGATTCCATATGGTACTGTTACACAGCATCCAGTCGCACCAAATCTGTAAAGATAAACGAGACGTCAGTCACGGGCAATTTACACGTGGCAACGAGGAAAGGCAGCAAGGACGATTGATCCTACAAAAAATTTTCCCTAGCCATTTTTTTTCCATCAAATTTTCAAAAAAAAAATTCCAAAAAATATACCACCGACACATCCATCCCCCTCTGAACACGATATTACGTATTCCCATTTCGCACAACCGCGTCCTTGTACCGCGTCTGGCTTATCGGTAATATTAATGGTGGCTTGTCAACTGGAAATATCGTTCACGGCAGCCGTCCCGTACCAGTTCATTACGCGATAGTAAAACACCCGCCGTCCGCAACGAGGTCGGCGAACACGTCCAGGAGAAGAGGTACTGGTAGCTGTGTCCAGGTCCTTGCCATGGACGATATATGTATGAGCGCGAGAAAATTTTTGCATGGAGTATACCAAAATAAAATATAGGACATTGAGGCAATAGACCCAAAGTGACTGAGGTGGTAGATCAATAATGGTCCAGACTGACGACGATGAGGTCTTCGTGTCAATTGAACATACGCACAGCCTCCAGAGGCACCTTAGTCACACCTACTGGTCTGACCTTTATCGACAGACTCTAGTTGTCTTGGGTGCATCGCGCTGCAGCTTCCCAAGGATGGGTGCATTAATCCCGTCGGTTGCATAATGAGACGGTACAAGACGCAGCCTCCGGTACTTGACATTGGCCACCGGTGCTAAGGCGTGGGTGTGCGAGGGATCCTTGCTTCATAAATCCTTGTACGCGCGTGCGTGATAAGTGCGATGATAAGAAGACGTAGAAAAAAAAACCCTAAATGATGCACCGAAGGGATGAAGCGATGATTATTTTATTATTAATTAAATAAATAATAATGCCCACCTTAATCGACGGCAACAGGACCTGCATATCCTCGCCCACTATCAGATTCGGTTTTTCATCATTTTCCAACTGACTCTTCAGCAAGGATACGACTCTCTCCAGGATCAGGTTGAACATCTGCAGAGACACCACCAGCGCCCTCTCCTGGACCTCTGATCTGTAACCCTGCTCCAGCTGAGAATCTGCAACGGGAATAAGAGTTGATTGTTAATTGATTTTTTTTTCCATTCTAAACAATGTCACTCTTCATACACGGACAGATGCAGCTCGGATGCACTCGGAAGTGCAGTATGCAATTTCATCAAGATTATTCCGAGATCCAGTAGCCGCTCACGTTACGGAGATGATGCAGGCGCCATACTGCAATCTATTCGATATTGTCGATCTACGTTACACGTTCCACGGTAGCCTACGTGACTCAAGGATCGACAAAATGCATCACGATTTTTTCCTGACTTCCTCCTCCGTGATAACAATTGATAAGCAATTCGCAGCATCCGACAGGAAGAATATGCATCAGCCAGACTTGGAATCCTTATGAAAAAAATCAAGCCCATCTCGCTCTGGGAACAAGAGAGGAGTACCGTCTCACACGGAAGTTAAGGTGTTTCCACACCTGGAATTTATTCTAGGATTTAAGAGCGCCCAATTAATTTTCTTAATCAGCTCCTAAATTTGCAATGGATTTTAATTCGATTTTTCACCGTGACGGTTCCAGCTCTATCGACGTGACGCTGTCAGAATTCCCGTAGATGTTCCCCACGTCTTTTATCAGCACAGGAACCGCTCGACTCTTCGCACAAGTTACCCTGCACGTACCATAGGTGACTTGTACACTGCCAGAAGAAAATTCGAAAATACAATGAAAAATCCAAGCACCGTACGAGCAAGGACTTATCGAAGATAAGAAAGAACGAAAGCTCGGTACAGATAAGACTGATTATATCGATATACTCAATCATCCATTTTATCCCACGGGGATCACTGGGAGTCCAACAGGTGTTAAAAATTAACCTCGCACAGCCTGCGCCACTATTCTCTTTTCTTTCACGCCACCCTATTTCGTCTATACTATCATTTATATGCTGTCCTGCGTAACGTACCCTAATGCGTTATACATGATATCTTTATACTGTACTATAGACGCTTGGAGTTTGATTGAAGGGCGGCCCGGGGCCTAAGGTCAGCATGACTAATGGCCACGTAGAATGATCGACAACCCGATGGAAAAGATCGAAAGGAGTCGAAAGGAATAAAAGGGAAGTAAGAGGAGCAGGGGGTGGTGAGGGGGGGGGCGTAGGGGGGTTGTAGGACTCTGTCAGATTCTCACGTATCCCTTTCCCGAGGATTCTTCTTCGTTCGCTCTCCTCTGTTAAGGGTTCGGAGATGATCGTTATTGTTCTACCCGGTATACAGAGGCTCTCAATTCGTGTACACAGTGACATTTAAATATGGATAGAGAAAAAAAGAATATTCATTTCATACATAAAATTTGACATATATTAAAAATTAAGGCCGATAGAGATAATTATTTTGGTTCGATAAAAAAAATCTTTCACACACCTCGTACAGGGTGTCTCGTTTCTCTGGAGCAGTTTGTCCGGTGTCGTGGTACCGCGCATGCGCAGTGCGTGCGAGAATATCCAAAGGCCCGGGACATTAATTTATTACGGGGCGAGGATAATAATTAGCGTTTAACCGTGAGGTCGTATGGGGAGGTCTGCGCGGTCCTGTGGTATTGGGAGTGTAAAGGGTAATTAGTTAGACGTGATTTATTCGAGGGCTTGACTAATTGCTAATGCGATCATTAGCCAAGGCGTGAGTTATGCCTTATATCGTCAAACCTTCTTTCACCCTTTGGGAATTAACTTACGCGCGAGTCTCTGATGATCCGCTTTTGTTTTGCCTGTTGTCAAAATTTTTGTAATCAATTTTTTTTTTCCAAAAAAAAATGAATTATTTACTTAACCCTGCGCACGCGTTTCTATAACGGGGTTCACAATAGTTACGTGTCTGAAATTAAGTTGCTGCTTCTTTATGGGGCTGCACTCGGCCATTAACGCTGAGAAAGTCGCCTACGACTCCCTTAAGGGTAGTTTACAATCGGCTACCGGGTACCCACAGGATAGTACGTTACTAACTAGTATGTACCTAGACGAATATATGGGTAGAGGTTGGTACCTATGGAAGTACATATGTATATATATATATATTCAAGTAACAAACTACCCCCTGGACCACGAAGGGTTGAAAACTAGTAGGCGTTGCCTAATGAGCTCTGGAGGGGCAGGTCAGGCCTTTCATTTCCCGTGCAGATATTAACTCGATCAGCATGCAAAAACCGGCGGAAATTGAGTTAGTCAGCTGCGGAAATAATTCGGTTAGCTTGGGACATATAGTCCGTTCGTGTACACTTTCGCGCGTATAATGCTGCGTGCGTTTCAAGTTACGCTTTGGCGCACGACAATATATCTGGGAGTCACTATGCGGGCAAGTACGGCATGGGTGATACGATAATCGATAATCGATCGATACCGTGTTAAATCGATAAATCGATTTCGCATTTACGTTCATTAATATATACACACACACATATATATATATAGCTGCGTGTAATAATTCATCCTGAAAGCCCATGCTGTATCATCCACCCTTAACACGCCCCCCGCCCACCCCTATAGCAGCCACCGGCCTAACACCAAGGGAAACGCATCAGTCCGCCTCCTGTCAATAATACCAACCTTACCGATCCACGTGCTTATTACCAGACCCAATAATCAATAGAACTTCTTTCATTTCATTCTTTCCTTTTCATCTCATTCGATTTATTCAACCCCCATTAACCATCCCCCCATCCGTCACTGCTACCGCCATTGTTCGTGTGGTCCATGAGATAAAACAAAAAAAATAGATATCTACCCTACCGATATCACTAGAAAATTCACCGTCAAACCGTTATCAGATAACTGACAACCCCTTGGAATACACATATGTACATATATATATGTATACACAAAGTGCACTCAGTGCTGCCAACGGGAAACGGACCATATACTCGCAAGGCTGGACAGGTTTCTCGGACGCTCTCTATCTAATCTCGATTATCGTTTTCTTTTTTTATTCTTTGTCTTTTATTTCTCCCGATGCATCTCTTCGTTTCACCCCCCCCCCCACCCCCACCCCACCCACCAGTCATACTGGCACAGCCTGACTCGTGGAGGCCGTCCTTGCGAAGGAATTCGATGAAGAATTATCCTTGTCACCCTGTATAGTGAAACGTGTCCATGCATTGTTACCAAATAAATAATACGGAGTCACATCCCATTAGAAATTCTTATGCGGAACAGTGGCGCCCTCTGTAGCCTCCACGTAGCAACTAACGTTACGGCACTTACAGGAGAAATAGGCAGGACACACATATAGAGAGAGAGAGAGAGAGAGAGAGACCAAGTCAGAAATTCCTTTCCCATAGTTGTAATTTTATTAACGCGAACGAAAAAAAGAAGAAAAAAAAATTCTATCGAGATAATATATCAGGCATACAGAACTACAGATAACGTTGCCAGAAGGCATCCGCGTAGTCGGGCCAATGCGTAATGGGATTATACTGTTATAATAAGAAAACCGTGAGCCACTGCCGCGGTTACAGTTATCGAAATTACGATTACGAAAGGCGGTAATGGCACGTGTGGCAACGCGTCAAGATCTTCATCTCAGTTACTCCCGTAAGACTTTGGTCCAGTTACTCTTATTATTATTCCACACGATCATCATCCTTACTCTTCTCCCTTTCGAATTTCTTGGTATACGCTTTTTCTTCCCAACTCGGACTAACTGGCCGACTGCTACTGTCATCCCAATTGATCCTTATCACGACTTCCGGTTCGAAATATCCGTTTCCGGAACCCGTGTGTCCTGTAAGACTCCTGATGGCCACGGAAGGTTAGGGTAGCTGATAATGGGGTCCTTGAATATACTTTTTCCAAGGATGGACCAGGCAAACCGATAAGAGTGAAACTGGTTTTCCGAAGAGGTTATACCGGCATGACGCAACTACTTGATTCGATAAAAAAATAATACCTGGTTACAGGTTTCCTTCGTACAGATAAGGTACTTGAAGTAACGAAGAAATTTTATCGGAGGAAAAAATTTTATTCTTTATGCCAATTGCTAATGATTTTTTAGTACCTATATATATATCTATAGTGTATGTACAGGGGGTAACTGACCACGAAGAAACTATAGTCGGCAAATGAGTCACAAAGTGTCTCAGTACGTTGCTGAAGCTCGACCAGGTAAGATTAGGTTAGGTTCAGGTAAGAAACCATTTAGCAAGAAGAAATAGAAATCCGGGACCGAGAAAAGGGAGAAGGTAAAACGGTCGAGGACCTCGACAGCTGGTGCAACACCTTCTCCTGGGAGGACGAGCTCAATGCACGACCTTACGTGAGACTTTGCGAGGTCGCCGACGTCATTCTGCTTTTTTCATCTAGATGAGGTTAGGTTTCTGTTATACGTACGAGGGGTCTGCCCGATTCTCAGGGAGCTGGTGGCTCGTTGCTCACGAAGTCGGGGAGTCTGGACGACCTGGATAAAGTCAGCGTCGCTGCGAACGGACGGCTGAAGAGACTGCCGTAGATAAATGTAAAGTCAACTGGTACCAAAGGTGGATGAGAATACGTCTCCACGGTTTTACCTTTAATTATGTGCATCGCCGAGTGAGTTTAACGACGGCAAAAAAGTCACTAGGGAATTTTGCATCACGCCAGTCATCAGGGGCACGCAAGCCTGCGCTTCTTCTGTTTCTGGCATTGACGATCTTTCAGCCGACGTTCCAGAAGTTACCAGCTGTACGATTGTCGAATTGTCGTTCGTTGGAACGAAGGTGAATTTATAATGATAATAATAGACGCTGTTTAATCGTATATAATTAATTAGGTTAATTAAACAATAGCATCGTTCCTTATTTACGTCTTTTACTTTCGGACTGATACGACTGAAAATTATAACGTTACCCGTAATCGATATCCAAAGTTTTACGTAATTTGTATATTTTTTTGTTAAAAAAAATACCGACCAGTTTCAGCCGAAGGTCGCTCGTTTAAACGTGTGAAGTATTGCCGACTGATTACAGGGTAGCCGTTAGCGGTGTCGACGCTGGGCGTCGAGACGTCCACGCCCGGTAGACTCGTAAAAGCGGGTACAAACCTCTGCGTTGTTGAACGATTAAATGTTAAATTAAAAAAAAAAGTTGCGTCACTACCGATAATTATTGTTATCAGTAATCTGATATTTGATAATAAACTCGATCTTATCTCATTAATATTTCAATTATAGCTTCAACGAAAATTTCTCATATTCCCATATGCCATCGTTAACCTCGCTTGTTGTTCTGCCCTATTATGTGCTTAGTTATTGGAAGAATTAACGTACAGGCTCGTTCACCACGAACGCCCACGCGATTATTTGCATAACGTGTAGCTAATAGATAACGCTAATATCTCCGTTATATTATAAGTGTCATTGTTTATTACGGGTTACGGTCTTACGAGGGGCGATCGCAGCGCCGCCGCGCGGAAGTTTCTGGCAAAGGACGTGAGTCGGATTATTCCGTAAGTGTTTGATGGTCGAGGTGAGCGATTTTTTCTTCTTTTTTGTAAAGAAAGGATTTTTCTGACGTCACGACCAGGCCCGAACCAAATTTACAAAAATTTTCAAGTGCACGACCCAAGTGCTTCGTGGGAATTTCATTATCCCGGTGGAAGTCGAGGAATCGTGAGAATAAAAGAAAAATTGAATATCCAGGACACGAGTAACACCGTAGAAAGATGGGAAACTCGAGGAAACGCAGAATCCATCGTGAACGATCGATTCGATCCATTCGTATTTCTGCACGAGCGCATCCCGACTACGACAATAAGCCAATGACAGGCAATTCGTCGCGTGACAAGGTGGATACTGAAAGTAAAAATAATCCAGCGACAGCGAACGGACGGCTGTGACAAGAAAGAAACGTGAGACAATCGAAGCTCAAAAAAAAACATAATACCGGAAATGAAATCCGAATAAAATATGACAGCCAGACAAGGCTCCTCCGTTATTATAAAAGAGGCTACCGGAAGTTAACCTCAAAGTTCATAAACTTCCAAAAATCTCATAAAAGATCCTGATCCCCTATTTCATCACATTGATCGTCTCCTGTATTCCACAACCCTCCAAACCATAACGGCAAAGATAAGAAAAATTCTACGATATTACGTAAAATAAATTTTCCTCGTAAACGAACTTTATGCAAATAACAGGTACGAAAATAAAAAGCCTGGTACACATGTCAAAATCCCGTATACACACGTGCGCACGACTATGGCGAATTGACGGTCTGCGGCTGATGTATGGCAGAGAACGATATTACGAACGACCCAGTCACTCATGCATATTCATCCGAGTGCAGAATCACGATCAGCCAACCGAATGACCAGTGGACCAGCTGACTCCAGTTGGATTCGTACGACCAGGCAGCTGGATTTAGCATGCAGCATCCAAAACAAAAAAAGACGCAAGCATAGGAACTGAGCTTTACGATTAGGCCGATACAATTGAGTGCAGGCTGCGCCTATGTAAATTGGTAGTCGAAGCATAAATACAGGCAGTCAAGTAGGAAGTCATCGAGTCCGCCCAAGACGTAAAATAACGAAGAGGAGGAAGAAGCTGAAGAACGAAGAGACGGAAGCCAAGGAGTCAGGAATAGCGCGTGCTCGAATACAATGTAAAGAGTGAACATCAGCGTCGTCCTATGAAGACGCGCCAGACTCCGTATTGCCGGCAGGCAGCCCGTTCAAGTATTTGCAGTGTCCGATGAATAATCCTCAAGGCGCATCTTCACGGCGAGTGGAGCTTGCGCATGATTCTACATCCTCCAGGGTCCCGACGGACAGGCAATCTGCATGCCTAATAACCTCGTACGCGGTCGCGACGTCCAAGCTGCTTGAACGTGGCGCGAGCTGTCTCGAGATTCATGGACCAAAGGGGGATGCTGTACGGTATTACCCGTGTACCAGTAGGTACTTGCATATGATTACTAGAGACGGTATATACAGGATTTAAGTCGTAGCGACGAGTAGTTGACTTCGCTCCTTTGAAGACGCCAGGATGACTTTACAAGGGAATTAATGTATTTTTAGTTTCTTTTCCTAATCAATTCTTATCAGTGTTAAGATTATTAATGAACGGGTGGGATTATCGGTGGGAATCCTTGGAGATTGAAATATGACAGATTTGAGGATTTTTAATGGGAGGTTTTTTTAAAAAAAAAGGGGGGGTGATAATTCGTCATTAGGATTTTAGTATGACACATAGGTATACCTGTTAGGCGCTGGTAAGTACTAGTTTTTAACTAGTGCCACGGGGTAGTTGAAATGCATCGTTAATCCCACGGACGGTACAGCCAGATCAAGTATTTGCGCCAAGCATTCATATAGTTATTATCCGCGTACACGCAGGAAGTTGTATTTTAACGGTCGTAAAGGCGAGTCCGAAGTGAGCGACGCTGTCCTTTCTTTTTAATACTTGAATATACCGGACTGAAGTAGCCGTCGGGTAAGGCGCATGCAAATACAAAGGTAAAGCGTATCTACTCTGCAACCCCCTATCTACGGATAGTGTCACTGGCTCGAGGTGGCCTCGACGTCGCGACGCGGGCGCCGCCACGGCGACGCGACGGGCAACCGATGAATTTATGGAGCAATCGAAACGAGCGAAGAACATCTCGTTTGGAAACTACCTGATTACTGGGACTTTTTTTTCTTCTTGTCCGGCAAAACTACTGGAGACGTTGATCCGTGACGTCACGAACGCATGGGAAATCATATCGTTCGCCGACTACGACCGAACTTTGCCGACGATACACGAATACCTAATATCGTTTATCCAATACCGTTGCTATGGTGTAAAAATTCCAAAAAAAATTTCACCAATTTCATCCTAATTGCAGTCTGAATCGAATTTTGGATTTTCTTTCTACACGATTTTTTGCCGTTCAAGGCTTTTTTTGTTTCACAGTTGACAGATATGACAGTTCAAGTGGGAATCACTGGCGCTCACCAGATTTCAGACGTGCGGAAGAAAAATGTGATCGAGAGTAAAACCGGTAGGATGGAAACGAGATGACAGGGAAGATGACATAGATAAGGCGAGGGGGGTGACGAGAGGAAGGAAGAAGCAAGAGGAGGAGATGCTGGAGCTTGCAGGAAAAAGAAACGAAAGGAGCGTCATTGCCGTGGCTATTCCTGGCTAGATGAATTACGACCTTTTTTGAAGCGGTTGAGCGGTCATGTCGCTGCGTTGAAAAGCGACAGCAGCGACGCCACTGGAAGTGAGAGTGAAACACGCGATAATGACAGTCCTTTCGAGTCACATGGAAACTGGTCACATGGATTCCCCATATAAACGTAGATCGAACAGAAAACAAAATTTTGCAAATAACTTTCGTAAAAAAAATACCAAAAAATTTTTGAAATCCAAAATATATCATCAACGCGTCACCTACGATTGGATCGAAAATTTGAATATACTCACACGTGGTATCCTGTACTTCGCGTGCATCGATATGACGTCACAGAGTTTGACACGTGAGATCGACACATGTGGAAGAGACAGGTGCGCAATGGTCGCCCTTAGGAAACTCGTGTAACCGTCGCGAGAAGTTTCAAGGTTACACATATGTGTACATGTCATATGATAAACACACGTGATGCATGTAACGTATATAAAGACGTCGTCGAACGTGCCCGCCTGACAAACTGCTGATTTCTCCTGGCTGAACTGACATAACAGTACTCGGATCGGGACATTAAGCATGTAACATTATATTCACGCGAGATCAAGCCAACTGATAAGAAATCCTGACACGATGACTGATACGTGTCACGTGTGGGAAATGTATGGCCGTCCATCATTTTTGTTCCTCGTCTCTCGCGCGTATATAAATATATATATACACACACGCACACATACTAATCGCCGTTGTAGCCTATGCATCTGAATTAAAGATCACCCGGTACATCGCGCATGACGTACGAAAAAGGACTACGTTAACACACCAAGATATTATCTCCCGTGTGTGGGACTGTTGTTCGACGTGAGATTTTGCGCCGTCGAGACATTAAAATATGGCGAGGTCAAAATTTTATAAATTACATCGTTCAACGTACGAACAATTTCGCATGTGAATTTATCTGCAGGACCCTGCAAAATCAGCTGGCACGAACCGTGTTATCCGGAGATGACCTCTCGGGACGATCGACTTGAGTATGTAATAATCGTATCTGTCGATGGAGTGGTGAAAAAAAATTCGTGAACAAAATTGTCAAAAAAAATAATTGATTACTTCCAAAATCGTGTTGTCGAGTCCCAATTAGATTTTTGCGCACGAGATAAGCCGGGTTGATAAGGGTCGTGTAATCAGCGTGCGATTGCCTATAGAAGTTAACGATCGTTGAGGGATCGGCAATACGGCGAGGATACCGATTAATTTAGAATCTGTTAAGATCGCAAGCGTTATCGGTATGGATATTCGAACTGTTATCATAGTTGCCGGGGACGATCCTGTGATCGATAGTCGGTACAGATCGGTAATGGGATCTGTATCGATCGTTAGCATAAATTAAGCGGAATTGCACTGTCTTACACGTAGAAGCAATAATGGCTGGAATTTCAGGTGAACGGCTCCGGTTACCGAGATCGGATCGCGAGGATGCTTATCTTAGGTACGATAAGTCCAGTCGACTTCGTAGTGTAACGACGTAGACGATTTCGCGTGGGTCGGGGGGGGGGGGGTGCCCCTGTTTTGCACGTTGCGCCACTATGGTTGGCCGATGGCGTAGATTGGCAGGCAGGCTGGTAATGATTGCTGGAGTTGGCTGCATTAAGGCTCCGAGCGAGCCCTGGGTTGGCGCGATGCGATTCCCCCGGAGTACTCGCTCTCAGGCTCAGGTCGACGATTCCCGTCCGGTCTCCTGGCCGGCCTGGCTGTTCGTTCACCCGACCTTCGCAAGGTCACCGCTAGGATAAAAAGGGAGCCGTGAAAGAAGAAGAAGAAGAAGCTGAGGTGGAGCTAGAGAAGGGGTCTAATCAACGCCTGGTCGTCATGCTCCAGAGAGCAGGGCCCGATGGCTCCGAAGAGCAGGGAGCAGAGAGAGGAGTGAAAAAAAAAGGAAATGGAAGCGAGGAGAGAAAACGAGAGCCGGATCAAGACGAGGAGACAGAGGACTGGAGATCGAAACAAGATCTCCAGAAAGCTATCCAGCATCCAAAAAAAAAGCCTCATAAAATTTTGGTCCACCACAGACTGATCTGTACAACCCTAAATCCTAGTAGCTCGTAGTACACGAGATTGTCCGAGTGGAAATAAAAAATTTCCACAGTTTCGAGATCAATGAGACGACAGCCACGGGGACCACCCCAGCATCTTCCATGACTGGCCAGTGTTCCCGGCGTTGACCGACGGTTAAAAATACCATCCGCGGTGTATTTATAGCGATTGCGAGCGGATGCACTCTCGCGAGAGTGGTGCTGCAACTGCAGCATCCAGCGGGAGCGACTAGCTGTCGCGGTGCAACGGGTTGGAAGTGCATGCACGCGAGTGAGCTGAGGGTAGGAGGCGCCGTTGGATGGGGGGACAGGTGGGAGGAAATCTGTGAGAGGGGGGGGAGGAGGCACCCCCCGTGCTCCCTTACGTGCGAGAGGAAAGGGTAAGAGAAAAAGTAGACAAGATGCAGAAGAGACATGAAAGACGAAGAAGGGCAGACACGTCGCAGAAGACTGAGCTTGCTCGAGCCTATAAGGAGACGAGAGGTGGGACGTCTTGGTGCATTAGATGAGCGGGTGCATTGCGCCCGGAGCGAGGTGGCCTTGACGTGGGCCGAGCGGCGAGGGCAAGGACGACTGGCAGTGCAATTTTTCTTAGAGATGCACGATGCATTCGACAAAAAGAAAGAGAGAGAAGGGATAAGAGTGACTAGACTATCGCAAGCCTCAAGTACCGCGCCCACGTAGCCAGTTTACCAGGAACGTCGGTTACCCAAACAGGAGACTCCCGATGTAACAAGCCCAGAAAGAATCCAGACAATTTTGAATTTGAAAAAAAACTCAAAAAAAATACTAACGAGGCCTCTGAAAAATGACGTTTTTCAGATTCTAAAAAAAAGTCTATACCCATGACACATCATCCTTGAGATTCTCCAGTAAAGAGGATGCTGCGTTCGACGTCCTCGCAGACCTATTCAATGTACACAGTGAAAGAGGGGGGAGATGAATCTTTCAGACTCATGTGTGAAAATGCCGTCCGTGTAGCCTTAAGAGACGCTCGTAGAAATATCCGGCTGACATATTGACAGAGGGGAAGCTCGTAATTCGCGCCTCAGTGGCAAACACGAACGTTGAGCTAAAAAGATAAAGGGATGGATATATATATATACATAGATATAGGAACACGCCTTGAGGCCTTGTCTCGCGTTTGAGCCCATGCACCCAACTGACTCAAGGGCGTCGGTCCTGGTCGGAGGTAGCGTCGAGACGCAAGGGTGTGTACGAGTAGTGCAAAGAGAAGAGGCAAATAGGCTGACCCTAAGCGAACGGACGCCGCGTTTACTTTACCTCGATAAACAGTTACAGAAACAGAAACTTAATAACGGCCCTTACGAGAGTTCAGGGGCCAAAGGCGTAATCGGCGCATCCTTACCGTACGTGGGTCCACGCGTGCTGCCCAGATACACGCACGCGAGGCTCAATTTTCTTTTTTACTTTAACCCGTGCTTTTTTCCTGCCAACTTTTTTTTTCCCCTCCACATAGAAAATCGTCTCTCTTCTTCTGTATCATCCTATGTGAATCTGTGAAGCTTTTGTCAGGCTGTTTCGTCTCGTCATTACGTACGCTGAGCCTCGCATGATCCTCGGGTATTACGACGTCGGCATTTGCTACGAGCAAACGCTAAAACCTCATATGTCAGCCATGTTGCTCGTACGTACCCGGTGGTTGCATTACAATAATTTAATTTAATAATCACCGATTCCCCGTTATTATAGCATTAATTCTAATGGCACGCTCAGCCAGACGCTTCCGACAGCCAAAGGCGTCGCGGCGCGGCCTACCCAACGCGCATATACCTATACGTACGTAAGTGAACGACGCAGCTCGTAAGACTATAAGCCTGTGTATTAGTTGGTCGTTAGAAACCTTTTTTGGTACATTAATTTCTTTTTTTTTTAGAATTTCCGTGTAATGCTTAATAATGATCGTGGCAATATAATTTGATGAAATATTTTTGAATTTTTAAAAAGTCCTTGTTATTTTCAATTAAATTGGAAATTGAGTGTAACATGTAAATCTGACGATTTTTCAGCTTTGAGTTTACGATCCTTGAGCCTTTATTTTAAACGGCTAATTTATTTGAGAATGACCATCGGATCGATGAAAAAAGCCAATAAACGATCAGAGCAATGGATTCGGATCGAAGGTACCGCTACCTGTTTCTGCAGGCGTCGGGACGTCGGTCAGGCACTTTGGTGCGTGAGCGTCGACGTCACACGGAATTGATTCATTATTGGCCCGACGTCGAAATAAATTACGCAATATCGATCGCCGGTTAGCGATCCATATGTAACATATGTACGTATCAACGTGTATCGATATATCGGATATCATAGCGGTATATAGATCGATACGCCGGAGGCTGGTTGGTCGAGATTAATAGATCGTTTTACTTGCTATTTGTTATCGCTAACAACGTTACGCCGTTACGCGGTGATCGATACCCATATAGATCGATCCGAAACAGTCCCGCCGATCGACAGGTGGAAGAACAATCGTCTGAAGTTTAGAAAAAATTTCCTAAAAATACAAATTAATCCCCCAAAAGAGTCTGAAACTGGTTCCAATAAAAAAAAATTAAATTACATAGAACAACTCTTTTTTATCTATTTTACGAACGGCCGAATCTCCCGGTTAAACAGCGCCATCTGCCTCCAGCCTGCCCCCTCCCCCACTCCCACAGGTCACCATCAACTCATTCGACAACATTTAATTTCCAGCATTTATTAGCCAATTAATGTGAACCCATTTTATTACGTGTAATCCATAGTACACTTAAGCCTAGTACACAAGCTTAAGAATCGTTAAGCGACTGCCTAACGGCCGGCGTAATGCTAAGCACCGAGCATCTCCCAGAGACTGGCTTAGGCTGCGTTCTTAAAACGTTCAAAAGCTGCCCGTACCGAATGACGTTTCCTGAGGATATAGATTATCCAATAAAATCGTTATGGCAAGCTACAGGGTGATCGGTAACCGCGTATGGCCATTGGCATTGACATTGGAGTACAGGAGGAACGACGATTCGCCGGAGTCCAAGAGAAAAGAGCAAAACCCGTACGCATTTATATCGGCGCATTAAGAGGCCATCGGGATGTGCCGCATTGCGGCCGCCACGTCAATTGCGATTCGCGACTCGTATCAGCCGATACGTATAAATAGATCGGAAAAGATTTGACGGCAGGAAATATCGATCACTTTGGGAACCCCATACATGTAAAATCCACTGCAACGAGAGAGGTACGAATAGAACGTGTAATTTACGGGCAAAAGTACGGTAACAATGATAAAAAATATAATATTTTTCAAAATTCATGAAAACACGTGAATTCGATAATAAAATCCAGACGAAATCTTGACCGGGCAAAAAATCGGTATTTCAAACGATTCCAAAATCCTAACCATTTAAGAAACGCCTTACTCGTTTCTCCTGCAAGGGGTATATCCAGGATTTGGGTCACGACTGTGTGCGTCCTTGTCTCGCGCACTGAAACGCCCATAAGACCCTCTCTCTCGCTCTCGCAGCCGGTATAGAAAATACGAAAATTACTTCGAAAACTTCTCCCAAGCGATCTACGATTTCACGGACACACGGCCAATGGGTTCGGGTATCTCGAGAGTCAACGGTCAGCTTGGGTCAAACGTATTACGGTGTAACAAAAAAAAAAAAATTAGTGTAGACGCGTGAAATAACACGGTATAGCCACTGTAAAGATTCCCATTGAGTATTTCCCAGTCGACTAAAAACGCCCGTTATATTCGATCGATGATCTATCAATTTTCTTTGCTCCCCTGCCCGAAAACCTTCTCCTAATGTCGCCACGACAATACCGTTTACCGGATAGCGCGAAAGTATCTGGAAAAAAAAAATCTTCATAAATTCTTCACTGCGGATGTTCCAGTCTTCTCCGGACTCTCTCGAGCCAATCTCCATATACGCGACTCCTTTGCAGGAGGATGCTGCGGTCAAGAGGTTCGGCAGATCTTACGGCCGGAGCATCGCTGGATTAACTATTAATAATCCCACTGGCCAATGGCCGCAGGAGTACCAACTTAAGTGCCGATGAAGATAGTCCGCATGATAAATAGTGGTACGGAAAACGGAGATAAGAGCAACGCGCGAAACTTGCCCGGAGGTTTTATTGCAGTTTACATGAAAATGATGGGGGAAAAAATGATGAAAAAAAAATTTCCCATCCACCTATACCTGCGAGGTACCGTGGAAACAAAAAGTACCGAAAATAAGATATAATGTGATCCCTGACTCGGGACCGCGAGATAACCGTGACCATGCTACGTATAAGCTAGGTACCACATTGATAAAAAAAAAATTCAACGACCGCAGTCCGAGATCAGAGTAAGTGGTGGAAGTGATTCGGTCAAGGTTACCCGATGCGAAGTGCCGTTACCGATTGTACTGTATCACATACGAAAAGGCGCCTTTCTATACGGCGATTAAAATACTTCAGCTTTTTCCACGTTATTTCAATTAAATACATAATATATCCGTATATACGTACATGTGGAATAAATTTATTGACTAACATCGCGATAAGCCTACTTACGCTTCCTACCTTCGATCCTTCCATACGTAATATAGGAGTTCAACTATAATACAGATAAGATGCCAGGTAAGATCGCGTTACAGAAATTGCCAATTACCCATAACATGCAATTTCTAAAGGAATCGGCTCTCGTATCGGTATTAACCCATTGGACATACCATAGGTATATGTACCAATTCACATACGATCATCAATACCCTATATACATATATAGCTATACAGACCAGCCGATTCATCGTCATTGACGTATCGATCTTTTTCTATTAAAATAAAAACATATAAAAATTTATCATTCATCCTCGAAATTCAACCGAGCAACCCGTTAGATGGCAAAGTCGTAAGAATATGGAGATCGGGTCATTAAACTCTAATGATTCATACGAGGTCCAATTATTTTTATGAGAACGATAATGATTTTTTACGAGGTTAATTAGACCAGCTTAAATTATACACACTAAAAATAGATCCCGTTCCTACAATTATAACAGATATCGATAATCTGACGATACCCGAGATCATTTGTCACGTAAAATATAGCATCCCTCCCCCCTACCGATGTGTTTTTTGTCTGGTATCAATTGGCGGATATATTACCGCGAACGGAGTATAGATACGCGGAAATACCGATAGTACCGAATTCCACAGTGTAAAGCGGATAATGATTTTACGTGCCGGCGTGAGAATTCGACAGGGTATAATTTCCAAAGAGAATCCTATGAAATCGGGTAAGATCGTATCGGATCGGCATATGTGAACGAAGCTTAACGTATCGAAGGTATGGTATTGGTGTTTCTATGTGCAGATATATGTATATGTATATGCGGTAAGGATACACAAGGGGTCCGTTGTTCTGGGGGCAGGATGATAATGATAATGTAAATTGAAAAGTCAATATGGGCAGGTCTGAATATCAGAAGCAATTATTCAGACGTCACAAGAGGCAGCATCCGATAAGTCGATTCGATCGTCCTGAAGATCTGACGGATGGGTCCTACTTAGGTGATGCCCTGGCTAATCAGGCATAAATTATCGGAAAAAGGCGAGAATGCGTTAGACTGGATCTAACTCGAGTGGGCCTTATGCCCATTTTTGAGTGATGAATTTTTGAAAAAAAAATTCAAAATACCTGAATTTTTTTTATCGATACCAAATGATAAAAGACATCTCGCATTGGTTAATCATCTCCGAGGAGATCGGACAGTGACAGGCGTACCAAGGCGATTCATAAAAATGTGTACACAGGTCTACAGGCTGTATAAGCTACCATGGTAGCTGGTCCAGATCTTCGGATGCTGGTCCATCTCGCAAGCAGCTGCCTAACCAGTCAAATCCTAATTAAGATGATAAAGCCAGACCGTTAATGACTTATCAGGTTTACACTGGGGATCGAGTGTACGTTAATGATCCATGGCTATCGAGAAATCGATATGGATCTATAAATGCCTGAGGATGTGTCGCAATATGTGTTACGGGAGATAGATCATGATCTCGTAGATCCGATTTGGATTTATTTTGTTTGATAGGAAAGTAAAAGGTAAAAAAGGGCAGACACGTGCACACAGCATCCATACGGATCCCGGTAGGAGATGATGTATCTTATGAAATAATGATGGTCCAGCGGGGCAGGGATGCTGTGCCACATAAAGCTTATGGGAATAACGAGCGCACGTATGAAATTCCTAGCCCCCGGCTGTATACTTAGGGAGTAATTTTGATCTTACCAAATTGTGCATACAATGCGATGGGCCTTACGAGATTGGGACCCTGACATTAAAGTATCTTATTTATTCGGTTCTCGGTTTGCCTTTGCGTTTCTATCCGATTCTTCGTGTAATTTTTTTTTCTCACCACACAAATCACACGCGTTACGCCAATGACGAAAATTACGGGCTATAGCGGTACCGTGGCTCGTGGGGCGTTTATCATAACGTTATGATAATTGATTGTAATCGTCATGGGGGCCCGGGCACGTTAAAAATGGGCCTTATATTTCGAATGCTACGACGTCTTCTCGTCCGTGACTGTAGACTCGCCGCGATGCTAATGAGCCGCGATAACGATCGTGATAATTATGATACCGTCGCGCTTCAGAGAATCAACGTCAGATTCGTTAGCGATACAACCCGAGCGCGCATGCGCAGACTTTATTATCGAAAATCGATAAAATCGAACCGAAACTTTATTGAGCTTCCGCCCGATGCTATTCCCGTCTACAGCTAAAATTGTTTCCTTCTACGCGATTACAGTACCTGACCCTACCCGATGTGCCCTGCTTGCCCACGTATACAGGGTGTCCAATGGCAAATTGACGTATGGAAAATTAATTTCCAAACTGGCCATTAGGCTGGCGCGCTTATCGGGTAGGCTTCAACGGGTAAATTTGGATTTTTATCAGGATTTCCGCTCGGTCATTTGTCCTCCTGGCCAATCAGAAATTATTACCCGGATTCATTAACGGTATCGACAAGATCAGGTAAATTGATACGAACTGCTCGACCGTGTGAATTAATCGAACTATTGCTTAGGCAATATCGTTATCACGGTTCGGAAGTGTTATCAGTGTTAAACAAATTAATTGATCGCGTTTATTTTGACGCCACATACCCCCCCCCCCCCCTCACTCCATCACTCCGAGGAGGAATAACGCCAGGATGTGGCTTCCGGGTACTTCGAAGCTGTGAATTATAATGATTATGGAGTGCCCGTACAGGTACAGATAATTCTGATAATTAACGCCGTGATAAAGAATAATTAATGCCAAAGATCCCGGATGATTACGCAAGGACGATAAGGACCGACGTGGGTACAGCCATGGGTATACAGGGCGAGTCAACGCTGGAACGCCATTTATCCTCCGTGGGAAGAAGGGTTCTTCATTGGATGTGGGAATTCGAGGAGTGCAGGTGGGAAAAGTGATGAGTGTGGATTGGACGCTGAGCGTCGCGACGCCTACTGTGCGGTATTGCCTATACTGATTCGTCTGGAGCGTCTTATTGGACTCTGATTCGTCCCGTAGATCGCGACGGGTAGGTACCCAAAGTTGCGTACCTGAGAGAAAGAAAAAAAAAAGAAAAGACGTCGCGAATTATCCGCAGGAAGTGAACCGCAGAGCAGCAGCCTGCCCGAGACGCCAGGCGTCCTGCGCCCCGACGCCCTGATAGGAATTCGAAAAAAAAAAAGTAGACCAGCTGCTTTTCAAGTAGCCTTAACCAAGGTCGTACCGTTCTTCGAACGGGCGACGCCGACGCCCGACGTCGCAGAAATACCAGAAGCAAAGCCGCGTAGAGATCCGAGCGACACAGATCCAGCAAAATAATATTTTACGGTAAAACCGGAAAATTTAATTTGCAAAAAAAAATAGCCGAGACATTCCAAACTAAAAAAAATTACCAAACTCATCTACCGGGTGATCGAAAAATACTGTTGAAAAAAATAATATTTATCCTCATGAGTCAATTTCTTTTTTAAATACCAATACCAAACAGGGGTCAAGTGCCGCGGCGCAAGAGGTCAACGACCTCCGTCAGCAAGCTCAATAAATAAGCGAAGTCAAGTTCGCCAAAAATCCTATGTTAATTCTCGGGACATAGGGCGATACCATCTGTCGGCGGCGTCTTAAAATAAATATCTATACGCAAAGGCAACGGATATCTATATACATCCCGACCATAACCCAAGGGACAAGAAGGGATTTCATGCCAGGGATAAGAGTTATGTCAGCCAAGGATACGCGAGGAAGACACGGTAGATGAAGATCTTCAATAGGCGGGTTATTCGCGTTGCGTGCCTATACACCTAATACCCTGTGGTACTTTTATTGGTGAGAAAAAAAAAGTGCGCCAACTTTAATCCACAGACTAAGATACTCGAGATGTCTAACACGTAGGCGACTGGAGTATGGACGAAAGAACGACAGTCGAGGAGGTTAAAGATCCTGTGGAGAATCCGTACTCCGAGTCCGTAAACCCACGAGGGATAGTACCAATATACATATATATATACACATGTGTAAACTATAAACAGTAAAAATATCCGTATCCATAACACGTAGACACGTGGGTACAAAACCCGTGCGGAAGAGCGCGGCGATATAATGACATGATAGTGTTGCCAAATTAATGGGAATCCAGTGTGAAAATAAAGGACTCCGGAAGGTTGGTATACATGGAGTTAAGAAATGGGTATAATCACAGCGTACAATTCTACGTAGGAACAAGGTGTATGTGGTATATGAATATACGCGTGCTCATAATATACTTGGTGTCTTAATCATTTCCCACACTGTTTCCTGTACCGTCGGACTGGCTGTGCCATCTATTATCTATGTATATACAGTCGTTACGTAATTTTTTTCACCCCAATTAGTATATCGATCTCGCGTCCCCTGCGTCTCTCGGAAAGGTCCTCGTGACGGCTTCGGGTCTTTGAAGGACCTGAAGAGCGGCCCAGGGCGATTCTGTGGTACACCAGGTGTCAGTCACGAACAGTCATTGTTCAGAGAGATGGAACTGTTGTTGTAGAAGTACGTAATTCCTTTAACGAACTAGTCTGGTGGATTTTGAGGTTATGCGTAGCCAGAACCCGTAGAGGTCTGCCTGGGGTACGTGTAACGACGTGAAGGTAGTCACGCGCGACGGGTTTCGAAGTGAAGTTAGGCACGTATGACAAAGTGGAGGAATAAGATGGGCCAAGCGAATGAACGTAGGGAAAATAAAAGATATTTAAGGGTAAATCAGGCACGGTTGCCGTTAACGGCACGAACTTAGCTGCATATCGATTATCGCGTTTGACGGTGCAGCCAACTTCAGACGGGTCATTCGCACGGGGTCTGGACTTTGAATAATTGATTCTGGACTTCTACCGGCTTCCGGAGTAGCGGACGACGACGCGTCTGTTTTGGGAATCGGGTCGAGCCAAGATGGCGGCTTTGAACGGAAGTGACGTAGAAATGAAAAATTTGAATTTTATAAATATATCTATTACCCGAACGACGCGTATAGGCATATTGCAGGGTATTAATCTTACGTAATGATATAGGTATACGAGAGTGGAGTATGGCTTGCATTTTCATGATCCATTAAGAGCGGCGACAGGGAGGAGGCTGGATCTCTGACTAGCTATAAATTCGTAAATAATGCATCTCGAATCACCTATCTGAATATATATCAGCCGTACGGATCCCGGAGCGGATCGGAGATGAATTCTAATCGCGTGACTAAGAGGGAGACGTGAAATGCCAATGTTGAATCCTGAGGTTGCAAGGAGTCATAGCGCCAAGGCTAATGTTTCTAATGTCTATAATCACGGATCATCTGCATCTCGCCTTGCATCCAATGGACCTTCCGTGCAGCCTCCGCCTCGAATGCCCAGGATATATATATATATATATATTGCTTCGGGCTTGATTGGTCCATACAGCATCTCACTACCGGTCGCCAGTGCACACGTCTCTATAAATATTTTTGAACTTTGGGGGTTTAATGAATTTTTCAAATGCAGTCTATTGCAACTTTTGGAAATACTCGACCCGCCACTGTCCCAACCGGCTTGTGACGATTGATCGATGGATTGTCTGCGCGGAATCGATTTAATGTTATTGATCGGCATTACTGCTTTTTTTTTCTCAACGAATACCGTAAGCGGCTGGTGTGAATCATGTCGTAGCGGATCGTAGAGATTCGAAAGAGTATAATCGTGTTAATATGTTAATCCAGACGTGTCACACTAGTCCTGCTATGAATGGACAGGTTTGGTAACTGTTTACGGTCACTTAGGTTATGTTTGGACACGATTCGTTTAGACTTTGATGTCGGTCATTAAATACCGGGAGGAGAAAAAGAAAAGAAGAAAAAAAAGGAGAAAGATTCCCATGCATTTTCGAAGTTATTGACACTGGGTAGCGTGGGAATTTAAATATGGACAAAATTTGTGCAATTATTAGGAATGAGGACCCAAAAAAAAAATTCCTTAAATTTAATACACGACCGGACGATCTAGTATGGATCTTCATTTTTTTAAATATACCCTGTTCGTGATAATTCTTTAAAGGGACCGTCGAACGATTTTTCATACCACGAACGTACACATATGAAAACTGTTCGCCGGTGTGCTTCGGGCTTTGACGAGCAAGAATTGAGCTTACCGGAGCAATAAGAGGAAAGACCGAACAAGGAAGAGTCAAGGAATTAACGAGCGATCTGAGTTCTCGGTAAAATCGAAATATCTGTAGAAATGAAAAAAAAAGTGCCAATTATGATTAAAAAACCACAAATTTAAATAAATAGAAAAAAAATTCGTAATTTATTTCCCAGCATATCCCACATTCAAAAATCTCTTACGGAATAATAATAAAAATCAAGATTTCACACATTCCCCATAAATATCTCTCGGAATTGAACATCGATCGTCCCAGGAACCTGACTGGCTACCACGATCGGACCCACCTTTGGGTTTCTCTAATTATGACTAACCGTACCGGATATTAGGTCTCCATTTGCGATAATAAGACATACGTTCCACGGTCATTCCCATCTCGTTTCATAGTCAACCATCTCCCACTGTGTTAACCTCAGAGGCCTGACCCCAAAGCCATTCCTAGTACCAGACATATCCCCGTGACCCCCCCTGCGCCCCCCGCGCCCATGAGTGCTCTATTGGCTGTCTAGAATCAAAGACAGCGCAGCAGTCAAGTAAGCCACCGAGGATTATATAGACACAAGAAAGACGCACGGTACATAAATGAGTTGCCATGGCGTACAAGGTAGCAGAGTCGGTAATAAATTTTCCTTGAAAAAAAAGAAAGAAAAAAATTAGCAACAAGTCCAATGAGTGTAAATATCAATGGCACTGACACGAATAAATAGTCGGTATACCGATTAGCATATCAATAACGAACCAGACCCCGATTGGTTCTAATCCGATGAGGTAAGGTTGCGGTCGGTAAAGCAGATTTCCTTAGAACGTAACGAATCGGGTCCCTGATTAACGGGAAGTCCCCGAATGAAATACCGATCGCGGAAGGACATCTGGACCTCTCGCTCCCACCTGCGAGATCTCGCGTTAGCCAACCTCGAGAAGCTGATCTCCTCTCCCGTAGCCAGGACAACCCCATGTGACGTCGATCACCATTTGCGATAATTAGAGGGTAAAAATCTAATGGAAACGTCCAGGGGGCGGCCCCCTTCCGCTGCTGATCTAGGATGCTGCGGCGCCAGGATTGCTCCGGGACTGGTTCGTTACCGAGAGTGGGAGACTCGGATGATCCCGATTAGAGTGGCGGTGGTCGGTAACCACGTGGCGCTTGGGATTCAGCCATAGAATTATTCCCAGCATCCAATTTAGGTCCATGGCGGATATTCGTCTACGTATCTCGAGACAAGAGAACCTGGTCCAGGTCGACTAGCACGGGACACCCCGCCAATACGTCCTATGGCCGATGTAGAGATTCATCATAATTTTGGGACCCCAGTGTTTCGCTACGGGAGTTTAATTAGGGAGAGGAGATTTTTAATGCGTCCCATACGTCAGATTGACCTTGAAAAATTATCGGGCTCGCGGGCGCCTTGGAAGGAAGCGAAGAAAAAAAAATATATATGTTAACAGGGAGGGAGCATATATGCCTATTAATCGGAGCTCGTACTATCAATGATATACATACATATATATATATACACATGTGTACATAGCAGTACCAGTGCGAATGCGTGTTATCGAATCGAATGAAATATCGTATATCGAATATCGTAACAAGCCGAGAATCTCGAGATCGGTTCAAATCGACGCTGCCGTCCTTGGCGGCTGTTGCCACCGTTCTAAATCAATGGAGCCCCGGCGCCTTGCGAAGACATTTTCACTCTGAATTAACAGGACGCCACCAGAAGCGATCGGAAGTCACCAGAAGAGGCTGCTTTGGCGTCGCGACGCCTTCGGTGCGCGTTCATAATTTTACGACCAATATACGCTTGGCCACGCTAAGCATACAGAGTTCATGAAATCGGTGGTCGGTGAAAAAAAAATTCCCTAGAAAATTCACTAGACGCCCTTCCATGCCCGTAATATTTATCGAGGCCCCCGAGGTCTACTAGGAATATTTACGTCTTCTCGAGCTCGAACGAGGTTGCCGCTTTGCAATCGTATAATCCCTATAACGAACTGCCCCGCCGCCTTTACCCGGTGCATCATCGGCCGTGCGGATACTTAAGAAGAAGCCGATTAGTGTAACCACACCTTTGAACATTAAAACTTTCAGAAGCCATCATCGCCCTTGCTATTTTATTTCCTTGGCCTTTTTCGTTCTTTCCTCCTTCCCCTCCGCTCCCCTCCCCGCCCCCTCACACACTCTCTCTCTCTCTCTCTCTCTCTCTTACGAACTATCCCTCTTCGAAACGCAATGATTTGCGGTTCCGCGAATTGCATCGTAAAGGCAAACAGCGCTGTTAGAATTTACGGTAATACATTTTGGTGCACCCTGGACGCGATGACGTACCCTGCGCTCCGCCCACGTTAACTCTTTCGCTCCTTCCTCCTCCCAGGACGCTGTTCCCCTGGGATATATAAATAACACTGGAACGAGACGGAGAATCTGGAGAGAGGCCAGGATGAGGAGGAGGAGGGAGGAGGAAGGGGGGGAATAAAAGAAGCAAACTCCAAAAAGACAAGAGATAAAGGATAAGAGAGGATCGGAGGATATTCGTGGTTATACGCGTGAACGTTCCAGGGGAGGGAGAGGTGGGGAAGACATAGGAAGAAAAGAAAAAAAATCTTCCAGACTCGACAGGAAATCCCAAGGGGACACCCTGTATAAGAAAAAGGGACTTTTCGCTCTATGCAAACCACTTATGGGAATGGCCCGTTTGATATTGAATTCGTACGGGCTTTTGGCATCGGTCGGCGCTCGTTTACCTTGATTTACGAGAGGCCGTTAACTCGACGCTTGACCGGTAGGTTGGCAAACCTGCAACTAGATGCCTCGGTAGGCACGCGTGCGTTAACATACAGGCGTACCTTGGGAAACAATAAAGTCTCGGCAGATGCGCCGATAACATTAAATAAGAAGACTGTAGCGGCGTGAGATCGAATCTTGAGTGCAGCATCCGCAAGTGTCTTGGCGATAATTTTTTATCATTTTTTTTGTTTCAATCTCAATCTCATTTCCATCGTACGACTGACGCGTACGTTTTTATTAAATAAAATATAAACATCGCTCACCCTTAAGCTGAGTCGAGTCTATGGCGAACATATTGAGCGCCAGTAGCTGAAGAAGTCTGGTACCCTGAAGCGGAAGCGGGGAGTGTTGCAGAAGTGCGCGAAATTCTTTCAGCATCTGTATCCCGGCTTCCTGAAAGGTTTCCATTCTGGAAAAAAAAAGAAAGAAAAAATTTATACAAGATATTTCACAACCAATAAATAAGGCACCAATATACGGCGAGATACGGTTTATCCTGTAAAATGAAGGACTGAATAAATCGTGGAAAATCGATTTACTCGAGAATAGTAGCCGTTTGCATGATTTATTGACTGTCTGGCTGACAGGACACTGAACCTACTGTCGTTCGAATTTCCCTCTGGAAATACTCATCGTTATTCCAATGCCCACTGTGCATCCCGTCTGGACCCTGTACAGTCTCCTAAGAATCTCCATAAAAGTGTCTCATTGCGACACAGCCAATACCAAAATTTCAAATTTACCTAAAATTCAAAAAAAAATCAAATCACAAGAAGGTACACGTAAAGCCAACTGGTAGCGTGAATCCATTTAACTACGATCTTCGAGGATGATGAGCTCCTCTCAGCATCCATCGTGTGCAAGCATGCATACATGTAATGCACGTGCATACGTACGAATACCGAGAACGGAATCACAGCGCGATCTATAAATCTTAGAGGGACTGCCTGTAATTAGGATAACGGAGCGACGCTGCTAAAATTATCGTATATATTATAGAGCAAATGGTACTTTATACACGCGACTATATGGCAAATGGGTACATGTATACAGATATAGTGACCACCCGTTAAAAATACTATACTCTCCTCGCCGCAGCTTCTTATTAACGTGATCTCGACTACCTACCGACCCTGCCCGGTCTACGGGTACCAGGAGTAACAGTGTCGAGCATCGAACCCACCACAAGTGCATACACATATGCATCTGACAGTGGGACTCTCATGCAGTTATGCACCTACGAAATATAAAAATCCCTATGAGAAATTATAAAAAAAAATTCCCCAGGATCCAGCTAGCCACGCGGAAGAAATCTGCCTGTTGTTCGGCGCGCTAGGTTCTCCCTTGAAATATCATCGAGTCAACGAAACCGTCCTGGACATCAGGTAGGTAACGGCTGGGGTCGGCATTGCCTTGGTGGAGGGTCGTATACGAGGGTAAGGATATATATCAGTAGGAAGCACTGCGCCAGGCGTGGGTAGTGATTAGTAACGGAAGCGGTGGGTGCGCCTGTAGATAAGAGGGTAGAAAGTTAAAAGCCATACGTATACGATACCGCAGACACTGTATACAGCGATCGTAAGAGCGCGTCTTTAGAAATTATTTAGATTCGTCGCATAGTCATTTGAATTTCCCGCGCGCATACGTACCGCTCGTCGAGTGCGCATGCGCGAGTCCTACCTCGCGAATTACGGTTAACTTCCCACAGTCTTGCAAGTAGAAAATTTACGGGACGTGTAACGTCTCACTTGATCCTCCCTCGTAATCCAAGGCAGCTCGTGACGTGACCTTTGACACGTTAACCACCGCAGGATGCCAGGAAGACGCGTATCCAGCAAATGACAGTGCTAAACCGAGAGGTCGCAGTTCGACCTGGTATGCCGATTGGCTCGCGTTCCCCTTTTGGTTAATAAAACGGCACCGTACGAGTTTACGGATTGTTCCCAGACCACAGTTGGTAGCTGTTTATAGCCTTGGTATTATTCCCCGGGTAGGACTGGACGGAGATGCACTGAAGTAGGTGAGGTTATGTTAAAGGTATACCCGATACCAGAGTGTAGCCAACTTCACACCGGTGTGAAGTATATCCCGTATATCTTAGGCGGTAAGTACGGATAGGTCTCATGAGGATTAGCCGTGTTTCCTGCAGCCAAGAGAAGGACGTAATAATGGGTTCTGATTCGATGCCACGTATTAAAATGGCGGAGCTGAATTATCCCGGAAATATAGATAGACCTGGGCCAAGTGACGGTTATAGCCAATAACCAGTTCGCGGCAACTAAGGAATTCGAGACGAGCGAGCAACGTAAGCTCAGGCAGACGGAAATCGTCGACTTCTTTTGAAACTTTAAAAGGAGACAAGGATATCTTAAGAGTGAGATAAAGAGATACGGAGACACCGAGAGAGGTTAGATTATGTTGGGTCAGGTAAAAAAGATATAGGAAACGGGATGAAGATAGCGTGTAAAGAGGTTTTAATCGCGTAATAAAATCCCTCTGGTAAGTTTGCCCACCCCCCGTGTAAAAAGATAAAAGCAAGTTACTATATAATACACGTATGCCCGATACAGACGAGACGAGCAGGAGTGGAAAGGGGATGGGAATAGTGACAGGAGGGAAGGTGGGAAGGTCAAAGGAACTGGAAATCGGTATCAATGCATTTCTTACTTACAATAAGTGCAGCGGCAAGAGCCGGAACAGCGCATAAAGCGAATAAGTCGATTTTCACGTGGGCGGCAGGAAGGAGACGAGCGTTCGAATGGAATAATTCTCATTGCCGTAGTCGCGGCAATGTAATGCGGCGTCGTAGCAGCCAATATGCTGTGACGGTCGCGAAGCTACACTGTATAGCGAGAGTCGACGCGAAGATGAGCATTCCCACGTTAAACAGTATATTGTATGGTACAGCGTGACCTAGCACAACCCCGGGCTGTAAAGTCTAGTCCTTATTAACACCCGACTGACTACGAGTTGTAATATTCTAATTTCTAAAATGGCGCTCGTGTGTCTATCCGTGAAGTCATTGTGTCTGGGAGTACCGTTTGTTTTGAAGATTCCACTGGACAATCGTATAATAAAGGAAGAAATATGTACAGCTTGTTTTTCGTTAAACTTACAAATTAATGTATATCCATTCACAGCACTCACCGGTCCTGCTCTCGTTCCCTTTCTCACTCTTTGGGTATAGACACGTCACTTGAAAATTACAGGGCTATATAACCGGCCCATTCCCATTTCGTTTCCCATACGGGTTACTGCTCGCACGCAGTCATCACCCTTGGCAAAGTCTTCGTGGCAGGTCGGCCGCCTCTTCCGTCGTGTAGCCACTAAACCCCGAGACTTATTAACACCCGACCGGATACACGATATTCTAATTTTCAATGGCCGGACAAAGGGACGAGGCCCAGTGGCGAAGTAGCGGCGAGGAAAAGATACAAGAAAAAAAAAAGATTAGAAATAAAAGCAATAAACGAATACACCGTGTCTCTCTTATTCGATCCACT
Organism: Trachelus tabidus; assembly: GCA_030142655.1. Classification (NCBI taxonomy): domain Eukaryota; kingdom Metazoa; phylum Arthropoda; class Insecta; order Hymenoptera; family Cephidae; genus Trachelus; species Trachelus tabidus. The sequence goes on from JARQTI010000144.1 coordinate 169,270, forward strand.
GAAAAAATTATCTCTAGAGCGTGAACCGAACCCATCGTGAAAGAGCGCCGTGCGTCGTCAGTTTGACGAAGTACTTTAGTTCGCAGAAAAGACACCAGGCGCGCCCCAGCAGTTCGGCCGTCGCTTTTTAAAATTTACGAGGCGCATCTAACTATCTGATATACATATATTATCCAGAGAATCTTTAGCATTGCCTAAGCATATACCTATGTACATATACCACCTATACTCCGAGCAGACATAAAATGGCGAAAGGAAGAAGCAAATAGCTCGTACGTCCACGTCCTGCAGCGCGACACCGAATAAAGAGGAGTTACAGCTCTGTCGGCGTGTCCAGCAGGTACACCCGTTCAAGATAAACTTTACGGCTCTTTGATAGACACTAAAAACGTCATTATCATACACCGCCACGATATTACGTGGGGCTTTAATAAGACCCTGGACAATTTGTCTCGGCAATAGTCAATGCACCAAGATGAATCGACACAAGATTAGAACCAGGCCCCGTGCCTGTCACTGATGCACTGAAAATGTCTCTCGAGTCTCTAATAAATTTCCCAATACTATTTCTCACTCTATGAACAGTCTCCTGCGATAGGACTGCCTCTCTCTATGGGTTCCTCTCCTATTGTAACCGATGAGGTCGTAAGGTCAATACGGTCTCTCGGGTCTCGGCCCTATCACGCTGTGAGGAAGTGACGCAACGTCCTGTAACCCGCAACCAGGAACCAGCCAGCATAATACACAGACAGGTCCTTCACCGAGAGAATTGCACTTTAGGGCATAACGGCATCGCCGATAACCCCTCCCCCCCCAGTGAAGGACAGGGGTTCACCTTCTCGTTTTGCCCCAGGAGGCAGATACGCACCGGCAACTCTAGTAGCCGGCGCCGGTCCCGTCGAACGATCGCGCCGACGCCGCCACTCGACTCTATGACTAACAAACTTTGCACTTTAGCGCATAACGGCATTCCCGTCTCTATAGATCATCCTGCTGACCCTCTGATTGCGTGGGCCGAGGCCCCATAACCATACCCATCCCCGTTACCGGGACATTAAGTTTCCCCTACTTTAGGTCCAAGATCATCCACACTGTCTCTTCGTCTCTTTCCGTCTTCCACGCCGCGAACGCATCGCCGTCCTTTACGCACCCACAGAGAGTCCTGCCGACCTGGGTAGATCTACCGCTGGAGTAATCATAATCGCCGAGGTTGTTAACGAGTCGCAATACGTAATATCTGTAGTTGATGAATTTTTCAAAATAACACACATACGTCATGCGCCAACAGGTTCTTCAGAGAGGCCCCTGAACCCAATGGGATGCTGAATCGTAATTTTCCGTTTCTACCAATCGTTTGGAGGACCCAGGACTTTCATCGCAAACGCTCGATGAGGAGTAGCTTGTAATTACGTGTGCCGCATAGAGGGGAGGGTACACTCAGGAAATTGCTTGGCGCGCTCGAGGTCATCAGGGCCAAATGGCCTGGGTCAAGCATGCCAGCTACTACTGGAAAATCTTTTTCTTCGGGTACGACGACGTCGTCTTCGGATGAGGTTGCAAGCTGGAATTTCGGAATTGCGATCTTTCCCTCCTGGTGCGTTAGGTAGTACTGGAGGTCGAGAGTCATACTGGTGTTTGAGGTTATACGGTCATAGGATATAGAGTACGGGTATACGTGTGGGTGTATATATATACATATATATAAAGAATTCAGTATGATTTGCAGCATCGACCACAGGATTCACTCGACTTCACTTTCTGCCACATTCAGGGAAAGAGTAAAAACGTGGCACGGGCGAAATCAGCGATTACACGGATCTCGCGTAAACAATACCACCGGGATAATAGCTATAGGGCCCCATATCACAATGGGCCACGTGCCCCCGTAAAAAATTGGCAGATTCTTTACAGTGTCAACGGCCACCTACTTCTGGAATGGTGCCTCCATTGTTCGTGGAAATTCTCGAGTCTGATCATTGGGCCCAATGACGACGGTGACACGGTACCAATATCCTTGAGCTGGGCGATTAAGATTAGGCCCAGTTACATTTTTACTACGTGGGCCTTATTTACTACCGTTTTAATCTCATTTCATTTTCTCTTCTTCTCTCACCCGCAGGTTGGTACATCCTGTGGAGTAAGTTTAGCATAACAGGTCTCGTGAATTCAGATCCTCGTTACTTGGATTTGGGCCCGGTGAATCTGTCAGGTGCTCTTATTTCGGGCCCTCGGCGCCTCTTTAGTCATCGCTCGCGGCCAATTACGCGTATTTTTAGCGTCCCGAGAGGATTGCCTTTTGTGTCTGTCTCAAAGGGGAAAAAAAATAAAGGACATCCGTTACGGGGACTGACCAATGGGCCCTGGAGGATCCGCCGAAAACGACGAGGAATTTACGTCCTGACCAATAAGAAGAGCAGGGGACGGTAAAGGGATCGGATTTGAGAGTGGAAAAATGAAGATGAAAAAAAATAAAGGAACAGATCGAATTGGCAATGGGTGAATTTATATGAAGCGACGACCTTGAGAAGGTCCGCTACGGCATTAAGGGCCCGCGAAAAAAAAGGAACTCGCTCCCACGGGCAACTGTCGCTAAATAAAAATCCACCCAGAGATCAAGCGAGTACCTTCGACTATTCTCTTTGCCTCCGAGAAGCCTTATGAGGCCCTTAGTGGGGACCCTTTGGGTCCACAGCGTCAAAAGGACCGGCAAGTATCATCCCTTGGGACTGAGGCCCAAAAATCCTTTAAGATCATCCAATTGGAATTGTGAGGCCCTAAAAAAAGATCTGAACGCATCGCTCTGACTTAGCGACTGGTCCATCTTCTCGTCGCTTTCATAAATAATTATAAGCCAATCCTCCCCCTATTTTGTAAACGCGTCTTAAATCCTCATGAAAGAAATCTCTTTTATTTACGGACACAAGACTATTTTGAGCACAGCCTCCAGACACTAAACGAAATAAAGAAGATCCAAAGGCATTCGAGCGACCCGTCGCCGCGTTACGCGTAAACCTTTATCGCTGCCATTCGATAAAATTGTCGTTGGTTGCGAGTCCGCCATGTCGCCACGTGATTAAATGGATTTTACCTAAGCAGAAAGGGAGACGTGAGCCAGGAATAATATTGAAGAGTGCTATGAATCAAGGGATCCGAGATGGCGACTAGGAGCTACGATCCAAAAGATAAACCTGCCCGTTGAGTGTTCGCCAAAAGGAGTGGGCAGTTAATATCGCGCGATCGCCTCGTCCCGTAAGAGATAATCATCCAGCCGAACAATTAACCAGGAACGTAATCAGGCGTCAGATTAATCGGTATCGTCCATACCAATCCCTATGAATATAACGCATTCAGGTCTTTATCTAGATTACAAAATCTATCGTACAGACTCCCTACGAGCCGCTGGTAAACCCGCGACCATTTTACATTTTTACTCAATTTTCCAGATTTTTTTTTTTTTTCCCCACCACGCCGTACTACCCGGTCGCCACCCAATCAGGAACGCGTATGATAATCCTGAAACTGGCAGTTCCGTATATCTTTATAATCTTTTTAAATATAATATTAATGACAGGATTAAACCTCCAGACAAGTTTAATTGCCGTAACGACTATAAAAAGAAAAATTCCACCAAGGCATCCTCCCATCAGCAAGATTCTAGAGATCGGCAAGATCAATCTGGAGCAGTCCAAAAGAATGAAGATCGATCGAATCAATATACAACCCAGCACTAGTGTGACTCCCGTATTAACTTAACGATGATCCGGGAAAACAAATCTGAGAAGGTATAAAAATATTCAGGGACAAATTAAAGAAAATCTTCGAGGCATCGCGCCAGGCGTCCACGCCCCGTTTAATATGCAAATAATTAATCAGCAGCTTAGATAAAGATCGGAGAAGTGTCCACGCAGCGTGTACGCATTTGAGCCCGGGGCTAGCGAAGGCTATAAACAACGCGCGAGCAAGCGTACCACCAGTGCCGTGCGCATAAGCAATGGGGCCCCGTCCAAGATAGTACAGTCGGTAAGAAGATTCGACAGCAGAAGAGATAATAGATCTGAGATCCCTCGATACTAAAATTCTCATGATACTATTTACGTCAGAGACACACAGCATCTTCACAGTAATACGACCAAAACCGTCAGACAGTGGTTTAGGTAGCCCGATAATCGAAGGACTACAGTAACCTAACCTATACCTGACACAAAGAGTCAGCCAAGGTATTGGCAAGCGTGCGAACAAGAAAGTCCTCGGATGCTCGCTTGGAACTGCCTATTGTCGATATCACGGACCGCTGGGCAAGATCGTTTTACGGATATTAAGTAGCAGTACCACCGGGAGTAGCTGCCGGTTAATTAGTAACGCCGAGTCTTGGTGAGCGTAATTTGCCGGCCGGAATCGCGGAAACGAGGGAAATCGTTAAGGCTGAGAGGGAAGAGCCTAGGGTGAGAGAAAGAGTAGGACAGAGCTGACGAACGAGCAAAAGAGAGAACCAGGGTAGGAAGGAGAGTAGGAAGGTGAGACTGGCAACTCCGGATTAAATGCCTCCTTAGCTATCTTACTCATTTTTTTTATCTTATTCTTCACTAGTGCGAGAGCGAGAGCGAGAGCGAGAGCGAGAGAGAGAGAGAGAGAGAGAGAGAGAGAGAGAGAGAGAGAGAGAGAAATAGAGGATCTCAAGAGGCCGTTGCCTCATCATCCTCGTCCTCCTCATCAGGAGTATGTCGTGCGCACTCTTGCACCGGACCCCCCGTGGTAAAGTCTAAGGTCCAATTAAGAGAGGGAACTGATTTTTATGAGATTTCAAAATGCCACCGTGTATATATAACTTCATAAGAGTATATCTAATCGGGTAAGATTATTTTAAGAAAAAAAAAAAAAAAAAAAAAAAAGAAAAAAAGAACTGTGGAAAAAGAGATAAAAAAGAAATATAAATTACAGCGAGTCTTTCTGGATATACTTGGTGGGTATGATAATGTTATAGGTAGTGTAACATAGTGTAGCTGGATTGGGATGATCTAGTAACGGAATAATCGCCTAGGGAGTTTCTAGGGATAAACCGGAGATGTATATTACAGAGTGGCTTTGATGGTCGCTATATTGGATGTAGCAAGGTAAGTGCCTGGCTTAAATGTTCCTGTTGCAATATACGGGTTTGTTCTTAATAACCGTCCACCCGGGAGCCTAAACGTCCACTTACTACTAAAACCGGCAATAATATAGACCCGGATGCGCCATCTTGGGCTTTACTGGAATCTTCTTTTATCCCTGGACTCTCATCCGTCTTATCCTCGTCTCTTCCTTGTCTTCGTATTCCGCTCCGCTTCTATTCCTTAAGAGAGTCCCCGCCTTTGTCTCTTTCTCTCTTGGTGCTTTTTCCTTTATCTTTATTTCTATGCCCTTCTCTCCCATCGTCGTCATCGGGACTCCTTGAGGTTTTTGTGTCGCCGTTAGCTCCAGGCGCAGCAAGACAATCGACAATGAAAGTGAACCGAAGCAATCCTACTCATCACCGATACCAGGGCAAAAAGCATATCCGTGATTCACGGAAAAATACGAAGAGAGGACAACGCCGCGACGCGATTCTACGCCGTCGGTCGTAGAAGCCTTCTTCTTATTCTTCTCTTTCCTGTCCTTCTGTTTTTCACGATCAGCCTGTCAGCTTTGCCCAGCTCGTAAGACAAGCACCCAGGTACCATCGGACAAGGAGCAAAGTCTACTTCCGGTTAAATAAAACTAGAACTAATCTCAGTGAGAATTGATGAGCTCAGAAATTTTTCAAAATACTTCCCATTTTCAAGATGACAAGCCGAAGCAAAAATCTATTTTCCGTGCAAGATCACTGAGTAAGGCTGCACCCAGTAGTTATCACCCGGACACAGAATTAATCTATAAGTCTCCCCAGAGGGCAACTGGGTATGCTGTCAACAAAGAAAGCATCTCCAAGAAGCCCAAGAGGATCGAATTCAACGCGTTGGCATCCGCTTTAGATTTTTACCAGGATGACGAAACGACTTTAGGAGTATTGGCCAAGGGCTCGAGTTTCCATGAAGTGGCAACGTTTCATGAACAAGGTCGATCGTCCATTGGAGGAGCCACAGCTACAGACGAGTCCCTTCCAGAAGAGAAAGTATTCTCGGAATATCGTCGTTTCGTACCACGAGGACGGTAGTCAGGTCGGGTTGCATAATAAATTCATTTATCGATCTATTTATCGATTACGCGCCAGATTCCCTGCGATTGTCGTTGTAATTGCGTTTCGCGGTTCGTTAACGCGTCAGCCAAGAGGAAGACCGTGTCAAGAAGAAGAAGAAGAAGAAGATCAAGAAGAAAGTGAAGTTTCACTAGAGCCATCCCTTGCGCAACGTGATACACGTCCAATAGGAGTTCTCGTTATGAAGATCAGCGTGTCCAAAGCTACGACCATGAAGATAACCGTTATCGTACGCCATAGGTACTCCCGGAGGATACCTACCAAAAAAAAAAAAAACAAAAGATACTGCACAGAGCCGACAAGTATCCTGATAGCAATATAAATAAGTATAGCTACCTAGATCCTTCGCTACCAGTAAGATCGCAGAGATTGCGAACCTGGCGAACCTGGCGAACACGAAGAACGTGGACGATCATCGATGAAATAATCAGGAACAATGGCCAATCCAAGTGATCGGGTCATTCATATCCTGGGGCTGACAGTAGAAATCCAGATAGTCGTGCCACGATGCATACATGCAGTTAGTTTCTGAAGATGGCTGGGTACGGGCCCCGAGTCTGCGGTGTCCGATGGTGTCCTTGAAGCGGGCGGGGTCGTCACTCGAGCCCTGCTGCAGGTAAACGACCATCAGAAACCCATGTGTGTTACCAGCCGAGGCCTTATAGCGTTTCCACTCGGCACGGCATAGTAGCTGCGCTGCGTTGAGCTGCTACGATGTGCTGCGCTGTGCTCCCTGCCCCCCTGTCCCTCTCTCTCTCTCTCACTCTTCTCATCGCCTCTTCTTCTTCACCAAGGCAATTGTGCAGCACACGCTCACCTTCTCCGCTTCCCAAGAGTTGCAGCACTGTTATCCTCTGTTCATTGCTCTGCAAGTGTTATGAAATGACGTCTTCCATCCTCCTGGTCTCTCCCGGTTACTCTCGTTCTCATCTTGCTCAGAGCTCTCTGCCCTGGTAGCAGCACCGAGCATATTGCCCCCAGTTCCACCATGGATTTATAGGATTAATTATGGGCTCACAAAGCCGGCCCAATAGTCCTGACCAATTGCCAAAGGAACATAGACATTGCATCCAGCACAGCTATCACCTCAGAATGACATTGGACCTCAGCCAATCAATGATCCTTGAAAGTGTACCAATAGCGAAATTCTTCCACTCCAATAAGTCTAACAGTAATGATCTCAGACTATAAGAAGTCGAAGATTGAGTTTGTAAGGTGGAAAAAGATAACATTCTAGAGAAATAAGGAGCCATGCTCGAGTTCACTGAGGGTTTTCAACCGCGAGGTAGACCCCTACCTCAGGGCGTAGATAACTCACAGTGCTCGTGGATGCTCCGTCCGGTAATGAGCCAAATCCATTACAACTTGCACTACGTACACTGCTAGTGCAACACCTAGCCTGAGTCAACCTAACCTTACAGTGGGAATTGGACGCTCCTTGACTATAGAGCCAACACACGATCTACGGTTCTATGCCACGCACGTTCCTCCTGGTGACTATCGACGACCATCCTTGCTCCCCACAGTTAGGGCTATATGTTTTCGAAACGATTTTCCCATCTTCCATGTTCTTCAAACTGTTCTATTTCGTGCTGATCTTGTACTGTTCAGCAATATCCATCCTATGGCGAGGTAGCTGGATGCTCCATTCCGGATCGTTGCAGACTTTAAGTAACCGCGACACCTTCCTCAGGTTCAGATACATCTGGCGTAACTCGCCGGTGAAGATTCGAGGAAACAATGGCGCTCTTTGTACCTACACGTGCCAGAGTTTCTCAAAGAATCGTAGTCAAGAGGTATTCTGGAAGATGAATAAAATAATGAATAGAGAATGCGACTGCACGCGCCTATAAAGACTGACTAGGACCTTACATGACCTGGAGTCCAAAAGCATCCTCGAGAACTACTTCACCGGCCTTCCTGTCAATGTTCCACATACTTGAACTACAAGTCCTTATGCCTTGTACGGAACGGTCCATTATTGTTAAGACAAAGGTAAACATCACCTTGGTACGTCGCTACGTTTGGTAATTATGCACCTTTTAAAAGTGCATCGATGCACTTTTACCAGCAAGTTACTAGGTACATAATACTTTTGGAGACACCCGTAAGTATCTTTGCCCGAAGGTACCGGGCGTCTCCTCTGATCGTCCTAATAGTCGCTGTAGGAGTACCCGGGTCATTCTAAATTCCCAAGAATAATTTCCAGTCCGATCGACGAGCACCGGCATGCACCGAGTCCGCTCCGAGTGGAACAAGCTGTGTCCAGGAGGGTTGCTCCTCGCTAGAGATGCACTCGGGTCGAGACGCTGAAGCGAGACGGTGGCCAGTGGCGCCACGCAATTGTCAATTAACATTTTTACCGCCGCGCAAGAAAACACGAAGCTACGTGCCGCGTACGTGGCCAGGCCCTACCAACTTACGGACCCAACAGGGTTCCAGACCGTGGCGGGGATACATTTCATTATGATTATGTGTGCAATGGATTGCTAATCGCATACCCATACGTACAGACCATCATCCACGTGAAGTTGAACTCGAAAACAAAAAAGAAAACCCTGAGCACACTCTTTTACATAGCAAAACTTTCTAACCTCAAGTCCAAAGAGACATCGAGGGCTAGAGAGTGAGAGTGATGAAAAGTGAGGTTATGTCGCGCACCGGTAGCACGTTGCTATTCTGTTACTTGATACCGGTGGAGATGGACCCGGTGGGTTTTACGAGATGCATATGTCGGGCAGTCGGACAGGCAGTCAACCGCGCCATCGGCATATAATAGGAATCCTCTTCATCTTCAGCTAGCCACTCGAAAGTTCCAGCGGTCGCATGAAAACCGCATCAAAAAGTTATGGCCACTGGATACAGTCGGGCGACAGCCAATCGGCAGCTGGCCGTAAATATTGCAAGGAGACCAGCGAGTATTCAGGTGGAAGAAGCAACGGCATAATTTCCTTGGTTCTATTTTCATTCCTTGTTCGCGCTACCCAGTGCTTTCGAATTATTATTTCGACAGGTCGAAAGATCCTGGCACTACGGGTAACGTAGGTACGTGTGACAATCAGCTTCTTTTTGTCCAGCTGATGATCCAACATGGCGCACACGTACATAGGGACCCGCGTGAATACGTGGCCCTTGTGATTTCTTCTCTCTTGGCGATTTCGGAGAATTCAAGAAAGTAGGAAAGAACTGGCCAAGAGATGATCTTTCATAAGAAGCGAATAAGAATATAAGCTTGCTTCGGTTACTCGCTCGTCGTCCTTCTCCCTCTGTACGGGAGACCGCTCGAAGGCTGACTGCCCAAGTACGGCGAGTCCGCTTTCTCATGCGGTATGGAATTATATAACGAGGCACGGTGCGAGAGCAAGGGCAAGGTCGTCCGCGGCAGAAAATTTACACATGGTGTCCTACGGAGGTGAACGTCTGTGCAGCTGTGCTCTGAGACTGGGCAAGAAGAAAAGAAGAAGAGGAGCCTGGTAGCGATCCTGGTGCGCATGGGAATCGTGCACTCGGAAGCAGCGAAAGAGTCATTTAAAAGTCCAAGGTCAGATCTCACCAAGAGCCCGAAGTGGATGCATTTAATTGCACTGAGTTTATCCACGTAATTAGCGACTGATATGATTTACAGAAGCGATTCAGAGCTTCAAAGAGTCATTAGCGATAGCATCCGCCTTGGCATCCGGGGTAACGGGATACCTCGTCTCCTGGTAGGATCCGGATAGATGGTAAATCCTTGTTCCGTTTCACCAGGATTCCGAATCAGAAGTGCACTAGCTCCTTTGGCCAGTTGTCGAAGAGAGTCCGTGGTATCCGGACTCGCCTGTGTCTCTGTGTGCTTACATAACCAGGAGGCGGTTCCGAGTGCTCGTTGATGCGGCGTTTTCCAGGAAGGCAATTCTTTGCCGCAAAACTGATGTTATATGTACGCATGTGACAGTTCCTGGGACGAGCGAGGAGCGAAACAATGCTCAACCCTGGTACAATGAACCCGGTGAAGTCGCCACTGTGTTGAGAACGGCTCTGCGTCTCTCTCTTTCTCCTGGCATGTGAACGGGAGAGGAGAGAGAAGACGAGGGAGAGGCTGGAGAGTCGCGATGAGCGGGTATCCAAACGAAGGAAGGAAGGGACCCATTGTCAGGTCCAGAGTGAGAAAGCTCGAACGATGAATACTCGCTGAGGAATAAAGAAGATAGGTGCTATTATAACCATAGAGAGGGACGAGGAGGGGCGTGAGAAAAATGAGTATGTGTAACATATGTAAAGAGCCACCGAAGAGTCAGAGCTCCGTTACCGGGACTTTCCAACGAGAGCAACATCAGTCTCTCCAGGTCCACTCTTAAATGAAGAAGATGCGGATTCCCGTAAAGCGTCTGCCTCTCGAGCGAAGGTCAAAGCTCCAGTTCTAGAAGTGGATGGGTATGGTCCAAGAGACGACGGGGATGCTGGGCGCCCTCTTCCTTTCAGGCCTTTCAAACGAACTCGAGTACCACTGCTGGGGTCCTTGGAACAAAATCACAGTTACCAGGTTGTTCAATAATTCATCAACGTATTAAGATCCAGATCCAGTCGTCATACGTGTGGGATACGTGTCTCTGATCCTGCAGCATCCCTGATGAAGGCTTCGTCCGACGTGTATCACGTGGGACATCGCTGGTCCAGGTAGGCTGTATCCTGAACCAGTGAACGTTTACTCTCGGATTGTCCTTTCGGCTCGGGTACGGAGCGTTCGAGGATCTTCACCGATATGGACAATACCGTTCATCAGGTACCGGGCGTCACGCTGCTTAATTCGAGAGGAATAACGGACCCTTGGCAAATCGAATGACCCCGAGAAATAATGGCCGACAGGAAGACATGGGTGCCAGTCACGTGCTCAAACGATTTCCCTTTACGTGAATCGTTCAACGCGTGGAATCTCAGTCTCAATTCCAATCTTATTCATTCCCATTCACGCTCGGCGTCGCCTTAACGATTCGACTCGCGACTCAACGGGATCGTACGTGCCGACTACGATGGTTTTGTACGTTCTTTGGAATTTCGCGATTCCTAGACTAAATATTTAACTGATATCTCTAACAGGAATGAAGGAGCCTTAAAGAGCGTATAGAATTTTCTGGATTTCCTTGAAAACCAATAAAGCCACAGGACGTTTCCGAGTTCACGTCACTTCGTGACCTCTTCGCACCCGATACAGCTGAGCAATAATTATCCCTGGAAGTAAGTCGGAGAACCGTCCAGTTTCCATAGAACAATTCCCTCGCGTTCTCTTATCCTCTTGCAGTTAGCAGCACTCCTTTATTCCAGCTTCCAGAAGTAAGGTCGTGACTGCCTCCTGGTGAATATTACATCCTCCACTTGTGGTAACATTAGTAACAATGTTCTTCCAGGTAAGCGTCCTTCTCTTAACCATAAAAGAGACGCCACGGCAGACCAGCATCCGGTTCTTACGGATGATAAATTGATTCCTTGACTTTTCTCTTGAAAGCAAAAATTCTTTAGCGCACGTTTCACTGTCAGAAAATTCGATACAAATTTTTACCACAAAAATCATATTACTCGACCAAGGGTACAATGTTTCAAAAAATGTCCCATTGGTCACGGTGTCTGGTCATTCCTCCTGAGCACCATATTTTTTTTAGTTTGATAATAATAGCTCCTATCAGCTACCTTTATCCCGGATGAATGATAGCCTGTCATTGGCTACCATCTCAGACTCAACGTTGTTCATGAGAGGTTTCATTACCTTCTCTAAAATTAAATGTATTCCGTAACTGGACGTATGGACGGTAGGACGACTAATTGCGTCAGTCGGATTGAGCCTTTCATCGGGTCTGATCAATATGATTGGACCAGGTGAAAGAAAACCTACTACCTCATGGATCCAAGCAATAACAGAAAGCAGATCTGCATTCAACCGTTACGGACCTTTCATTGGACTAAATTTACCTTGATGAAGCCTCCTTCACTCTACTCATGATAATACCCAGTACCATCCTTCTTACTGGGAGATTACATCTGACGGACATAAATTATTTGAGATTCATGACGTTGTCATGACGGAGTAAAAGTTCATGAGTCCTTGGCGAATAATCGCTGCGGTATCAACTACATTTTTGCAGTTGAGACGTCCGAAGCTCTTGCAAGGTTTTTTTTTCCTAAGTCTAGGTAAATTTTAATCTTTGCTCCTCGTAATACTTTTTGGCGTGGGTATCGTGCCGGGAATATACGGTTTGACCGAAAAGAATTGATACGCATTCATATACCGGAAACTGTGAAAATCAAGATCACCTACAGTTTGAGGTGTATGAAAAATAAATAAATATCACTGACTCACCCTATCTTGGTGAACAGCTTTCCATGCACGTGGAGGTAGGACGTTATGAAGCGCTTGTTCACCTATAATCAATTAATATGTCGAATTAGATTGAGTTCAATGAGAAACAAAGAGTATGAATAATTAGATGTATCCTACGATCAAAGTTGTACCGTACCTCGACACTGGTTAGCTCTGCAAATTCCTCAAGGTCACTGTGAGCCAGTCTGGCCTCGTTAGCTGTGGCTGCTGAGGTCGTACGCCTTACTCGTCTTCCACCTGGGTGAATCCAAGTCTCTCTACGAAGACCACCACCCGAAGAACTGGCACCTTCCTTTTCCTTCATCCTGGCCCTTTCCTTCCATTCTCTTTCTTCCTTCCGCTTACGTTCCGTCGATTCGTACTGTTTATGATACATTGTCCGTTTAATATTCCACAGAAATTATGATCGTTCAATGATTTATAGGTTAGGATGACAGAATCAAAGATTCTACATCTCCACCAGGCTCTATCCTTTTCTCGTGACTATTTCCGTTTACGCAGAAAGTGCATGCAAGTACTTGAGTAAAACATAGCAATGGAGTACAAAAATTAAATAAAAAAAACAGCAGGAGTGCATCTGGTTTTTGGAATGCCATACATGATGCGTGATATAAACAGATATTTTTGTGCTAACGATATTCTCTATTCTAATAGATAAAATTAATGTGCGATCTAATGACTGCTTTTCATTCGGCCCGATTAATTCATTTACTTCTGTCACCTCGGTGTCTCACAAACGAATTGAACGTGCCTGAATCGCGTTTGTGCATAATGATCTGCTGTGCACTTATGGTCGCGCAAAGTAAGTGACTAAAAGTGAATACGTGGGTGAAAACAGAAATTTCGAGAAGCCTCTTGCAGCGACAGCGAATAAATGATATCTAAACAGGTTTCACACCAAGTACTGAATTTTACTTACATAGTGTAGATACTGGCGGCAAAAGAAAATTCACAGGTATTATTAACCTCGCGTAATTGAATACCGTCTCGAACTATTTTATGGTCAATTTTTTTACTTGGACCTACCTTCTTGCGGTTCTCATCGAAAAGCGCTATTAGACTCTCGCGGGCTGAACGAAATGGATTCGACGCCATTAGGGACCGCATGTAATAGTACACCGCATCCAATTTTCGTTTCTGTAACAACAAATTCAAAACGTATAATTTATTTGGCAATATGCGAATTGATCGTCCAATTATTATACTCACAGCGTAATGGGCGAGCAATGCCAATTGATTGTAAGGTCGGCCGTTCTTGGGATTGATTTGTTGAGCCTTGAGATACCATCTGAAAGATCACAGAGTTCATGCAGGGTTCAAATACAACGGAAGTGATTTCACAAAATACATACTGTCTGGACTTTCCGTAGTTGTTCGTCTCATTCGCTTGTTCCTTGTACCTGGCCAAATCGCCGAGAAATAAAAATATCTTGTGAGCGCTTATCAGGGCCAATCCGCGAATACCAAGACCCTTAGTCGGCGCTGAAGATCCCAAGTAAGTATCCAATTTGATTTTGTACGTGTTCTCGAGGACTATCAGCAAACTCTCCAGGTAGGCTGTACCCTCGTCGATAACACCCAGCATGATCTTCTTGTAGCAATCTCGTTCGACCGAATTCTCCTTTGGCATACCCTTGCGCAGCAACTCGATTATATTATAGAAGAGGATCTTCCAGATGTGCTGCTCAACGTTCTCCGCCTCGCAGAACTTTATATCCGTCTCGAGGAGAGACCTTAGACTATTCTGAAGGCAGTTTCTATTCTTGCAAACGCTCTCCCACTGGGTCATAAATTTGCCCGAACTAAATATCCACTGTAACTCCAAATCGGCGTGTTCTATATCCACGAGTATACGATTGTTTCTAGCAGCTCGGAAGCTATGGGAAAATCATAGAATTTGACTTTGTTTATCTTCGTACTAAACAGGAATGTCAATTGATATTAGGTAAAAAAATTAAACTGACCTCTCCGAAGAGACATCGTACCAGGATGGTCTCATGTTACCAAACTGATCAGAATTGTAAGGTGGCGGTGCAGTGTCCAACTGGGGTAGCTGAAAGTTATGATTGTTCGAAGTAATCCCAGAGTGCGATGGAAATATAGGAACACTGGATACTTGAGCCGGAACCTCATTTTCTCTATAATATATAATCCAATTGTTAGACAGACGAAAATGGACTGATCGATGAACACTTACCTATGCTGCACGGATGCTCTGTTTCCTGTTGAAGTCACTATAATTGGTTTATTAGGATTGTTAGGATCGAACAATGTCCTTTGCTGTTGCGAAGCAGTTAGTTGCCTAGGTGGAGTCGCACTAGGTGGTGAGTGGCTGGAGTTTTCCGGTAGAACAAGAACACCTGGTTGAGCATTGCTGCAGCTTGTAGGAGATGTCTGTTTAGTGGCCAAATTTGTACTGGTGTTCGGTTGATTGACAGTGTTCGATGGATGAACAGTGTTTATTGGTTGGCAAGGTGTTCGTCTACCATCTTCAGACTCACAAATGGAAGTCTTTCGACCACTTCTCCAATTTTCCTCTGTATGATCCGTTACCCTATAACACAAGGAAAGTTGAATGACACTGAACAAAAACTGATTATAACTTTACCAAACTATCAATGACTTGGTACATTCTTACCTGTTTCTATGAAAATCATCGGTATTCCGATATCCAGTACGATAATTTCTGTCTTTACTGGATTCTCGACTACGATGAATGATGTTGCGGTGCCTCCTGTCGTATCTTCTGTTGCTATTTGTATTTTTCTGGTTGTTGTTATAGTTATCGTTCTCTCTATTGTGCTGATTGTTCTGTCGCTCACAACTGCTCTCCCTGACCTTGTCCCTGCTATTGCTCCTTGAACAATCAAAATGCAACTAACTCATTCGCACAATACCACAAGAGAATCAATAGACGACAGAGTTCTAGTGTCGTACAACAAAATATTAATACAACAATATAAATAATAATCGTACCGATCGCCACCAAATCTTTTGTTTCGTCTCTTTTTTCTATTACTGTGACGTCCGACACTTCCTCCCATTGGCGGCTGATTTCCGGAAACACTTGCATTCTCGCGCAGACTCATCATGGATGAACTACGACTCATATGTTCAGCCTCTAATTTTTCATTCAATTCTACCTCCTCGCACCAATCCTAAATTATCAAAGATCAATTAAACAAATGCAAATCTGTTTTTTCTTCTTTTAATCAACAACTCACCAATGGCTGCTCAGAAGACAAATTCGGTATAGGACTAAAAGTTTCACTCTTGTTTGGACTAAGATTTAAAGTCTGCTGGTTGTTTGATTTTTCTGTTGTAGAAATGGCATCGCAGGAATTATTGTTAACGCGTTGTCTGTACAATAATAATCCAATTGAGAATACTATGCCACCCTTAGAACCATATATATTAAATTATACTAATAATAAAACAGATCTCACGTTTGATGAGTCTGTTGTTGAGATGCAGAAGGTAAGGATACGCTTTCTCGATGATTATCCGGCGATGGCTGACATCTATTTGGATTAGTTACAGTCGTCGAGGGTGACACTGCCGGTGGTGGTGGCATAAGTATACTGTCGGCACGACTAAGACTCTCCATGCTAGTATACATAGTGCTGCTACTCCCTCGACGATCATACGATCTGTTTATTATTTATCATTAGAGGATAATCGTAATAGTTTCGAATACTTTCAAAAAGATTCCATTATAATCAATTCCTAGAATTCGATAAGATAACAGAACAAAGGACTCACCTATTCATATAGTCCTGACTTGGAGTATGCGAGCGTGTACTTGGTGCCGAATACTGATCCGGTGTGACAGGCCTAAAGATCGGTGCTGGGGATTCGATTTCTTCAGGCCTGAGTCTTCCTCGACCTCTACTTCGTGCTGGTACGGTATTGGACCAGCATTGCTGAGGAGGCAGGGGACCGGTGGGCGGTAAATTCTGCATAGTCTGCGAATGCTGCATAGCAGGTGTATAGTGATAAGCCGAAGAACCCTATCCGGATATAAGATTAAATATCACATAAAGTAAATGCATAATCAACACATCTTCAGGGCTATAAATTAAAACTGATTAGAACCAGACCTGAAAAGTCACTGTACTACCGTCCCAGGTGTCTTCGGAGGAAGTTCCTATTGCAGTGATCCCTACAGACCCAGTGCCATCTTCAATAAATTTCTTTCGCAACCGTAGAGGAAGGAGATCCAGGTGTTTCATGCTGTTGGATGTACAACCTTCTTTGACACTGCCTCTTCTACCAGAAGGTGGTTTACCCTGAAATTTATCAGGGTGTCCGGTAGGTTCCACACTACGCGTATCCCGTTTACGATTTGGATCATTGGTATTTAGCGGTGTCTCAAAGAGCGGCTCTGAACCCTATTTTTCATGGATAAGAATCAAAATGTGAATGAACAAGTTAAAAAATGGTTTCTAATTTATATCTTTACCTGTCTGACTTCACGAGGATTGTCTCGGCGATTTCCAAAATTTCTTGCAGTGGATGGTGAATCCGATCTCCAGCGTTCGTCGTTCTCACTGGCGTTGCGATTGCGTCTGTTACCCGAGTAACGTTTTCCATGATCGTCTCTGCGACTTCCGGCTTCACTGTGACTTCCGCTATGACCACCAGCACGATGATGTCGATGATTCTCACTGCGATGACTACGATTTGACTGGGTGTCCCAATCTTTGTCGTCTCTGTCACGATCCCAGGTACCATGCGTTGGAGATCTAATTAGAGATTACGTATAGATGCAGTTTTGCAGACAAAAGATTTTGGGACACTGCATTTAAAAATGCTTGTTAGTACCTGTTGGACACGTCGCGCCCAGCTAAAGCCTCTTTAACTTTCTTTGGCACGTACAGTTGTTGCTCTGGCTTTTTATTTTTCTTTCTGGAATCGCCACCCATCTGATTATTCTTTGAGGACCCTTGTGTTTGATCGTTATTGCTATTGTTCCTGTAGTTCACATGCACGTCATTCAATTTTGTGGTTATGTTGTCAATTTGGGATGACGGTGGACTGTTCTGTATCTGATTGGGACTGTTAAATTGCGACTGCTTTAAACGATACTGGATGGAGCTCGGTTTTGGCCTATCTTGCGTATTGTTCTCATTATCAAAGTCCTCGTTCGAACGACCTGATTTACGAAGAGGCCCACTTCCTGGTCTGTAAAGGGCCTGAGGTGGAGCTCTGTTTCCTCCGCCCCGCATTCCTGCTGATCTGTTGATATCCAATTTCGAATCTGTTCTGATATCTGGAAAGGTCATTTCAGCTCAATATATATATTTCCTTCATACTTCATCCATTTTATTATATTTCGAGTTTGATTCATGTGTGTTTCATGGTTATTCTGGAATTAATCAATGTGTATCATTATTTGAATTATGAACCACTATTTATGGCTTGTGATCTCTCAATGGAAAGTGAAAGGTACCTCCTACCACAATATAAGTACAGAACAAAAATAACATATTGCATGTATCTAACGTGTTGTTGTAAATTATACTATTACATATCAATGGAAAGACACATTAGAATAATTTTAAAACACAGCAAACCATTTAAATAATAGTACCCAAATTTTATAAAATATAAAGTATCAAATGCTTATTACGAATCACCAATAAATGCATACAGTTGATAAATTGTAAAGAAGAATGAAGGAAAGAAAAAAGTATGTTTAGTAAAATAAATTTCTATTTATCTATGCAGAGATGCTCTTTTCAATAATTGTATCTCTACAAAGAAAAGCAACTGAAAATATCTGGAAATAATAAATAATACACAAAGAAAAAATAATTAAAGCAGTCCAAAAGTCACAACAGTACTAAGATCTTTCTAGAACAAATTTAAAAAAATCATGTCTGACGCAAAATAAGTGAGAAAAGTTAAATGAACTTGTGCAAAAGTTTTGATACAAAATAATAATAGTGCCCATGCAAAAATGGACCAGCTGATGCTTGAATTTTGTACTAGATAACAAAGATGACAAAGATAACAGATACCAGATCACAATAACGCACGAAATTCGTAAGAATGATCATTGACAGAGTTGACAAATAACTAAAGTAATCGTGGAAGGACGATGAAAAGATAATAGTTATGTAATGCGGCGCGTATGGCAATAATTATTTTATGATTTCTCAGGAATACGTGCAAGTTAGGGACGAGCACTATTTTTATACGACGTAGGCCGCTTATTTCGGGCAGCAAATCAAAATTGCGGCGTTAATGCGACTTTTAGGTTAGCTTGTTTGGTGAGGTTAATTTCCTGTTACCGTTCATTCAATTGTAAAAACTACCCGGTGATCACGACAGAACACAATTTCTGATGCTTTCTATTAAAACACTACACAATTATAACACGTTCAATTCGCGACCTAACTTTTTTCAAAGTACCTTGTGAAATTCCTCCCCACTTTCTGCGTCCTTTGTCGTGGTTCGCCATGTTGAAGTACAAGCACTATCAAAAATTTGTAAGGTTATTCGCGAGGCCTCTGAAGTTGCCTCTGTCGAGGTATTTACCTTTCGATTTTCAAAATTTCTACTCGGTCAGTAATACAGATCAGTTGTTTTAAAATGACCTAAATTATATCACGAATAAAGAAATTTAACTGTCGATACTTAATTAGTGCAGCGCATACACAATAAAAATTTATTACTAAAAAAACATCTCTGATATTCCAGAAATGAGTATGGAGATGCACAACGCTACCAGTAGCGTCCAGTCTGGAAATAAGATTTTGTGATCATCGCCTCCGTCGACAATGCGAATCCCGTCGTAGCCGAGCTAAACGTGAACACGAATGTGTTGCTTGGCAGGCAGAGGTTCTCCGCTACTCACCGCTGGTTCCAAAAGCAACTCTTAGAACGAGACAGGGATTATAAAACTACCCAAGAACTATTAAACAAGCATATTGTTGAAACATTTTAAAGACATTTTTAAGAAGAGTCCAGAATTAGGATTTCGTGATCATCGCCTCCGTTGATAATGCATATCGATAGAGCGATACATTTTTTGAAAACTCAAAAAAACTTCCACGTTGTAGTCGCTACATACTTATTTTGAATTTAATAAAAAACTGTGAAGGTGCGAACGATGGAACGCAGTGGAAATGTACTCACCGGAGCTGGTGCAGCTGATCCGTGAATGCCGAGAACTGCATCCAGGAGCCACTCAGGAGGGCACTTCACTGCGGCACAGCACTGCACTTGCGGAACACTCACAGAAAATCCACGGAATTGCTTGGATGTCGCGAGAGCAACGCGAAAAGTACACGAGCGACTACTTGGTATACCGTATCCAAACAAGGCTAAAAAAACTATCAACAGATAGCACGTGAGCGCGAGCCAGTTCGTGACACCTCGGTCGGTGCCCCGAGACAGACTGCTTTCACAGTAGCCAAATTCGAGAACTAATTATTCTGATCATCCGATTGGTTGAGATCCTTATAGCCGTTAACTCTTCCATGTCCCTCAAGTCGTCCCTTTAAGTGATTTTAAAAAAGTGCGGTGCTGGATCCGACTAGCACCGCAATTTTTGGAAAATTCGTATTTTAACGATGTTGCGTAGCAGAACTATTGTTAAAACCTATCAGGAACTATAGAACTCTTCGAGAACTATTGAAAAAGCCAATTGTTGAACCATTTAGAGATTTTAAAAAAGTGGGGTGCTGGACCCATGTTTTCGTATCGCCTAAAACCGTAGCATTGTGCATTTCATTATTCATCTCTGCTAATACATTCCTTCCTTCTTTTCCTTATGGCTGTATCCCCAATGCGGGACATGTGCCAGTAACTGATCCTAATAATCAAGGTTGGAAGTTCGAAACTAGATTGCGATGTACCTTGCGAGACGGTCCTTATTCAGCTCCGCGTGAGGACCTATAAAGTTTATACACCGAATCCGAACAGTGTTGGGTGAAATCCGTATAAATACTCACTTAAGTTTTCATATGAAAACCCATTGGTGAATGCCGCTGGGAGTTGGGCGCGAAGAATCCCGAACTTTTCGGTCGTGAATCCGCTACCTTTACCGCTGGGCTACGGCCGCCCCCTGCTAATACATTACAATTATACTTACCTCTGTTCGTTTGTCACTCAAGGGCTCCCGAGAAGAAGAAACGCTCCCTGATATATGCATTTATTGTATGCATATAATGTAATGTAATCATGTATTTCGTGTATCAAACGCTAAGTATCGGTCAGTTTGCATTCTTTCATCACATTAAAAATATGACTTATGAAACTTTAAGGTTAGAAATTTTCATTGATACTATCTTTTTTCTTTATAAGTCATTATTATCCATGTGTATTGACAAGTTACTTAATACGAGTATTTTTTGTTTGTACTATTTTTCCTTACTAGTATAACTTTAATCGGATAATGGATAGTCATATTTATTCGTAACTGAATTCGCCCGCTTAAACGACAGCAGCACACTCCATAGCTAGTGGCCATGGTTGTGGATTTTCCATTTGGCTGAGCTGGAGCGATACAAGTCGATGTGAACCTTCGTTTATTGGATATTCCTGAAACATTCCGTTAGAACCAGCGAATAGCTGTGAAGTTTATGGGTTTTAGACCTTCTAGATAAATGGAAAACCTACAGTGCTGTTCACGGAGTTCACTCGTAAGAAAGCTCCCACAGCTAAAGCCGGTTGTATCGATATTTAATATTGGCGTGGGTCGTGAACTGGTATAGTGTAATCACTCTTGGTTTGTTTTACTTCTTCGAATTTCAACTAATACAACGCTAATCACAAAAAAGAGGCTTGCAATTTGTGCTTTGCAGTTTAAGTTTCCTCCGTGCTATCAGCGTTTGGTATGGCTGAAATGGGACTGAGTTTAGATGACATAATTAAAAAATCGAAACCTTCAGGAATGAGAGGCAGAGGCGGGTAAGAAAACTAATATATCAATAGTGATGTCTAGTCAGTATTTATTGTAGAACTTCAAATCGCTTGGGTCTGTTATAACCTTAAATATCCATGGTGTACCGTAACGGTTATTTCCTGTACGTTAATTATGAAATAGTATAATATTATTACATTTCATTTATAAGAATATTTTTTCTTATAACACTTTCTTGTATATTCTATGTACAGCACAATATGATTTTTGGAGTTTAGTTGAAAACGTTAACTATCCATAATTAATTCGAAATGAAAGCAATTACTAATTTTAATTAAATTATTAAATTGTTTAAAGTATTTCAGTTTTTTATATGGTTTTCATGTAGCAATGAACAGGGCTGTATCGTTACAATAGTTCTTTATCGTTCATCAAAATCAAAACTAGCATTTAGTTAAAACTAATATCTGAATCGTTATATTTCTTTATATTCAATCATGCATTTTCTAAATTATTTATACTTTCCATAATTATAAAATAGTAGTATGTGATGTAATGATTACATTCTGTATATACAATTGTTATTGCAGAATACGTAGAGGTGTCAGCAGAGGAGCCCGTGCTAATGGATCTGTCCGAGGACGTGGAATGCATGTGATTGCAGATGCTCGCTTTAAGATAATCCAAAAAAATCGTGAGAAACTCACTGATGCACGTGATAAGTTAGCTGAAATAGCTAAGCAAAGTGATGCACGTTTGAAGCTAGACAAGCTGCGTGCATCTCATTTAAAGAAGATTGATGCACCTATGTCTGGGATTTCGCGGAAAACTGGACGGAATGGACGAATTTCGCTAACTACTAATAAAATGCCTCCAGTAATACAGCTTGTATCACCTACGAACTATATACCAACTCATACAAGAACTGTTGGATATCGATCAGCTCCTGTAGCAGAACCACATTATGTGGACGATATGAATATGGACTATAACGAAGGTCAGAAGTTATAGAGCTTTACTTGCTAGTTTATAAAGTTATTCGAAATGGCTTTCATTCTTACTCTACTTTTATATTTTTAGATTACTTGATAGAACAACCTCCATTAAGACGTACGGTTAGTAATGAATATGCACCAACACCCCCGCCACCACCACCTGTGTTCAGTATTAAACCTTCGTCGCCGTATACCTGGGTAAAACCCCCAACGAGCAATGTTGGAAGGAATATTCCTTCACGGAAAGCAGACATTGAGAGATCCAGGGAGTTTAAGATGGCTACTCGCACTGCTATGGTACGTGTAAGTTTCACTCGAAGTAAAGAGATTTCTACTTTCTCATGAATCCTTAGAATTTTAACACTTAATTCACAATTAACTTAAACCATGTACTACAATTCGGAACTTACAAGTTTTTTTATTGTAGACTAAGCCCATTCCGTCATCATTTCGAGAAGACTGGTCATTCAACTCAAAATCGAGGTATGGTTTTATATTGATTACGCATTCGCATCTAAATGATTACCCTTCCATTGATATCTTAAAAAAATAGTATAACTCTATTAATTCTATGGAAAACAAACGATTTCTAGGGCAGCCGTTTGTAATACTTGAATCAATACGTTATTCATTATTTAGTTATTCCTCATCGATCACCTACCATAAATCCTTTATTTCGATTCGCAGACCTTCATTAGGAATAAAATGATATATATTTTAAAAATCCTACTTCAGAACTATCTTGACCGATGATGTGGATGACAAATATTTTGAGCAACGTTCCCATCGAGAGGTAGGAGTGAAATCACGGTTAGATTCAGCACCAATAAAGCCAAGAACGATGGGAATTCTTTCGCGTCCCAAAACGAGTTCCGGCTCGTCATCTCAATCTACAGGATATCGAATTGTCGTTTCCAATTTGCAAGCAAACGTTACCCAAGAGGATATCAAGGTATTTAAAATGACAACCAATCTTCATCGATAAATTTCAATAACCTCTAATAGAAGTAGCATGTACTCAAACGATTCTACTGGCTTTACAGGAATTATTCGAGGACGTCGGAGAACTATTGGTATCCAGATTAGTCAGACCAGGTACCGCTGAAGTCATCTACAAGACTTTAAAAGACGCAACCAAGGCCGTCGAGACATACCACAATAGGCAGCTAGACGGACATCCCATGAAGTGTCTGTTGGTGAATCCTCGACCAAAAAATAATCCAACTGGACCAGCAGTAAGACCTATGGCAGAGTATGTATAAATAATTAAACAAAAAAATACTGTTATAATTTCATTTTGATCCCATATCAGTAACTTGATTATACCCAGGACAAGAAGAAACGCCAGTTCAAGTTACGTACAACCAAGCTTAGGCGCAGTCCATCGTGCATTATTCGACGATTGCCACAACTAAAGTGCGTCCTCTCCGAACGAGTGCAGGTATCGTTATCGAAGGGTGTTAAATATTAATCCGGATTCGCAAGCGCTCCTCTTTTATTACCTGTTTGTATTGTACCTCTTGCAAATTGCCTTCTATCTTTCGATTCAAATCCTTTTTGTCACCGTACAAATATACAATTATGTCTCGCGAGTCTTGGGACGTTTCTCGAAACAACAATGTTCGAGCGCCGGTCAATGAATTTCTTGTACATTTCATACAATTGAATAAAGGTATACAATGAATGGTTTTTTTTTAAAACGAGCATGTTTAAAAAAAATATTTATATACCTGGTTATTGGTATAACAGGTACGCGATTACAACAAGTGTGAAAAGTGAATGTGTGTCGTTCAAGTGAATGTGTATTGCCGATTAATGAAGACCATGATGATGATAATAAAGAGAATAATAATGATAAAGGGATTTATTCACTTGTACAATATGACCACAACGATGTAGTATCCGTATCTGTGGAATACAAAAGCTATCACACCGTCGCGGACATCGCCGTGGCGCACCATTTCTAGGTATACATATATATCCGTTATTATTAATAATCAGGAGCTTCAATCGGAGCAAGAAGTTCATTACGACAATTGTAATTTGATGTAGTAAATGGCACATAAATACTCGCTTTTATTTTCGTCCCCTTTTTGCTTTTTTCTTCGTTTTCGGGAGCAAAGCCCTTCGTTACCAAAAAAAAACAATCTTGGTCTATCGCGAAACGATCTCACGAACTACGAAAAAAACGGATCGAGAAAAGGAAAATAAGGAATAAAAAATATATAACGGAAACGTCGAACTTTAACGACACGTTTCGAGTCGAGTCGCGCATACATACATATACCTACGTCGCTTCCGTGCAAAAACACACCTCGCGAAAGGAAGGATAAAAACACGAAGAAAAGAAGAAAAAAACAGAGCTAAACGATAAAGAATTATCAGATGCAATACGATACGATATAAAATATATGTATATATAGCTAAGAAAAAAAAAGAATGATTCGAAAAGATGCGAACGCACGCGGAATCTATCGCGCGTAAACGTGATTCGCGTATATTTACAAATGGGGTAAAAGGGATGATCGAGTGGACATATATTTAAGGCGGAACGAAGAGTTTAGGGGAGGGATACGACTCATTAAATGGCAGAGTCTTTTAGAATACTGACATATCCATCTTACACGTTCACAAAATAATTTAAACCTGTCATTAACTACGCGCGCTGGTTGTCTCATTTGGTTACGCAACGAGTCGCGCTTGATTAACGTACAAAATTATCATCTATCGAGCAAGGTATTAATTGAGGTATATTGGAAAATGGGAGCAGGGAATACGAGGGGATAAGGGGGCGGGTGAGCGAACGTGATAAGAAGGGTGAAAAGTAAAAGTAACGGTAAGGAGACTTAATTTCTACGGCTAGTTGATTTGGGCTTGTTTGACATGCGAAGTACTTCCGCGTACGACATATCGAGTCGCTTCAGTCTGGCGACACCCTCGGAAGCCGCGCTTGGCTTGTACTCGTAACTGGAATTGTGCTGATCGCTAATTTGACGATTGTAACCGGTGCCATTTTGTTTGCGTGAGCTCACGGGAGAGTCTCTCGTTTTACTGGAATAATAATGTATCGTGTTGCCATTCCAGACGCCGTTGGTCTCGAGTTGCTCGGCGTTGGTCAAAGGTCTGAATTTCCGTTTACCAGCGCTGCTCGACTTTCCATGGGTCATACGAGGATTGGTCGTGGGTACGATGTCCGGCGTGATCGGTCTGTCGTTGTACGTCAGCTTCTTGGCTGGATTCTTCTTGGCGGAAGACTTCTTGCGCACGTTTACGTTAACTGATAGATATTCCAGATGTTGACGTCTTGGACCTGGTGGAATCCTCGGAGCGTTACTTTCCGTAGACCTGTCCCGGATACTGACATTCTCCTTCTTGACGATGTCGTCTTCCTTCTTCTGATCGGATACCGGGGTACAGGCTCTGTATGGTGGTTCCGACACTACGGATGAGACAATGGATGACATGACGCTTTGATTGTCGTCCGTTGTTATTTCGCTGGGGGCTTCCTCTTGGGCAGGTGTCACCGGTGGTACCCTGGGTACTGAGTTCGAATCATCCAACAGAGGAAGCTTCTCGCCCTCGTCCTTAGCCTCGGCAGCGCGTTTCAGCACGATGAATATCTCCCGGAAGAGTTGTCTGTACTCTGGCGTCTTCCGGAAGCGACTTTCTATGGGACTGGCGTCGTCGTAAATGCTGAACTTGCAGTCCTCGCCGTCGGCTATGGAGCAGAGGAAAGACCCAGGTCGACCGTCGGTCTGAGTAGCCTTGTTGCTGGTCTCGTCCGAGAAACCTGAGGAGGATGTTTCTGCCTCGGAGAAGTCTGTTGGCGTCGCTGAAAATGTTTTCTTTCCTTGACCAGGCTGTTTTCCTCGTCGAACCCCTGTTCCGTTATTAATCCTTCCGTTCTCATGGTGACTGCCAGTGTCAGACTGGACACTGTGGAAGTTGAACTCTCCGGACATCTCGAGCTCCTCCTGGAGGGACATGCATGGCGTTGGGACGCTGGTCTTTGGTCGCGACGTTGGATGTCTCTGCACCTCGAGCAGGGCCTCGTATTTTTCCACCAGGACTCTGTACGGGTTATCGTCCGCCTCGTCCTCGCCGTTGGTCTTGAGACTCGTATCCTGTGTACACACACAAGCAATCAATGGGTTTCCAACGGTAAGTGGATACTCATTTCTAATGACCTCGTCGCCATTTTCGCGTGCGGTTTACACTTAGCGACCGACCTATTTCAACATGTTGCGAGGACTTTGCAAAATGTGTGCTTTTTTTGTCTTCTTATCTCGTCTACAAATCCCTCTCCCCAAGCACTCTACAATATCTTATAAACTGTTATAGAGTATTAATAAGCCGCACCACGGATGACGGACAGGACACGTGTCAAGTATCATTTCATTGGATGAAGTTTCATTCAATTTTTAAACTAACGATCAGCAAGCACAGTGAAACTTTTTGTAATTTGTGCACAGTTTCAAATTGAAGTTACTTTTGTACGGTCATGCAGTAATGCGTTATAAGAAGCGTGTCGAAAAATCTAGAGTATTTATGCGACAGTAATATCAGGTTCTGAACATGCAGAGCGAGGATAAGCAGGATCCAGGATAGCATAGGATTCCGCCAGATTTATAGGATATTAAATAAAAAGAATGCAAAGGCACCGTAACAAAATGTTTTTATTTAAGATCATATAAATCTGGCACTTACATTGCACAACACCGCCTCTACGATTATTCAGCTAGTGACGCTAATCGGAAGACGAAAAAAAAGAAAGGCGTATGGATAACATGCGAATGAGGTCACGATCTCTGAATGCACGTAGCAAAATATTTGCATACGAACACATGCACGTGAATACCTTTTTTTTTTAAGTACTTTTGAATTACTCAACACGCACTTTCTTCATAGGAGATTACGCGTGCTAATCAATTTTACGAATATAGATTGAGATTCATCGGAAGGAACGAAGAAAAATTTTTCTTCAAAATTATACGTACAACGACCGATTCACGTTGGACATTGGCTAATTTTAATACTGTTACTTTTCAATGCGTGACTCTGTATGATTATCTTATGTAAAAAATCAGCATCAGGCAAAATAGCTAAATTAATTAAATACAAATGAACGAGAAACAATCGTAATATACAACGTCAACGAAATACTAATCTCAGTACCCCTACAATATTTATAATAATAAATGTCTCATTGAATTTTAATAGTAGCTGCTCGCCTTCCGAAATCCTACAAATTATTCGAAAAAAATTACGAACGTGGACGACTCTCAAAAACGACCTGGTTATTTTGTTAAAAAAATATATGCGATCGCTTATGTACACGGCTTATACGTTACTCTGTATAAATGCTATAATAAACAAGGCTAATTATTCTAGTCGAACTTCGACAAAGACATTCGATAGATCTGGTGAACTTTGCGTAATAAAACAAGAGTGAAGAGAAGACGCGTGACAGTTCGAATTAAATCAAACGAAAATCGAGCAAAAACCGTCTCCCCACTCAAAATTTTAGTCTTGCCGTTCTCTACCTTGCAGCTTCAGTTTACATGCGATTGCTGTAAGTCTATTGGTACTCATTCATCGCGACTTTTTACGTTTCCTGTAGAGTTAATAAAGTTAAAAAAAAAAATTCGTATCAAAAGCTATATCGAACGTGTCACTAAGAAAAAAAAAGAGAAGGAAAAAAATAATCGCGTTTTCAAGTAGGTACAAGAATGAGAATAAATATATAATTCTAAGCTTGTCCGTTGTAAAAATTCGCACTTTGGGTTTCGTTCAGGAAAATTTCACTGTTAGTCCAGGACTGTTAGCGGGTGACGAATAATACACGGATTACATATTACGTACCCTCCTAAAGTATCTTTTTGTAATTTATCGATGGCAAGAGTTTCTTTAGTACGAACAAAGGTATTCTAAACGGCTTTAGCAATGCTGGCAATACGCATTCGTTTTTCAAGTAGCATAACATTTCGAAAAAGAAATATATTAGTGATGGCGCATTCCATATACTAGTCACTATCTTCCAGATCAGCAAAGTGAATTGTTTACGTTCATTTTTTGTAGCGACTCTCTCCTAAAGCAAATAAAAATAAATTACCATTAAAAGCTAATGAAATAATTAATGAGATGCCCCCTTCAAGCCACGTGCAATCTTTCTCGTTTCACAGGCCACAAGCAGATGGAAAGTCAAAGTTTCATTGACATCAATATAACCCACGAATACAAGACGCATCGAAGATAACATTGAACATCGATTACATAAATGACAATCTGATAAAATATCATTGCACCGAGCCATTGCAAGGGCTAATCAGAGATTCTTATATAATTATTACGTCAAATACTACAGAGCACAATACTTTCATCAGCATAGGATACTAAATTGCCAATAGCAATATTTAGGGAAACTTCAATATGGCTTGAAGAGTTGAAAAGCTTGATCAGGCAATTTAATTTGTGCCCGATACGAGCAGTGCCATCGTGATAAAGAAAAACCATGAATTACATGCAATCCAAAGAGTGCCATTTTATAAAAGCTGTTAACATATGTAGATACCGTGTGGGAATTGCAAGACCGTCCCTATGCACTGTTGATTTATTTACCTGAATTAAAGATTCGGTTTCCCGATGACTGTCGTTTACAAAAGATTCCGCCGTGCTGATATCGTCGTCCTCCTCGTGATCCAACATAACCGAGAGCTCGTCGTGCGTCCTGGTGTCAACGCTACGCAAGCAGCGTCCGCAAAGATGGCCTTGCCTAGAAATTTATGGAATTTCCAATGAAAACGAACGACAGTCGGTACCGAGTAACAGTATGAATTTCGATAGTGATACATTTTTTAAAAACTTCAACGACCAACGTCGTATCATGATTAAAAAAGTCTTTTCGCACTAAGTACCTCACTTCCTCCAATGCATTGATTTCTTCCTGTAGATTCTTCATATCCTGCGCCTTGTTTCTCCAAGCATTGAGCTGCTCCTCGAGGGAATTATTTTCCTGGACAAGAGACGACAGTTGCTCGCGAAGTTCAGCAGCTCGCTTCTGTTCACGTGCCCTTTGACTTTTGGCATCCTGCAACTGCCTCAGGAGATCCGTAACCTCTTCGTCCTTCGCCAGGGTGCTCGCCAATTCCCGGATATTGGAGTCCACTGTACTCGTCGAGGAAGGACTGACCGGACACGAGGCAGCGTCCTGTATTAATAATTAAAGTAACGATTCTTAATGCCTGCGCATTGCGAAGCAATTACGCAAGAGGAATAATTATATAAGTTTTAATCGCAAGGAGATTGCTTTCTATTGGATTTAAATGAAAATCTGACTGTACGACTTACCTTTTGTATGCTGCCATCTTGCGGGGCCGATCCTTTCCAGACATCTGTGGTCTGAGATTGTGCGGTATTTCGGGACTGACTTGAATTATGCTGACGAAGGAAAGCTTCGTACCGGACTGTGAGCTCGTCGAATTTCTTTTGAAGATCCTCGCATCGTGCCTCAAGATTTTCGATGGTTAAGCACTGACTGTAACGAGGATATAAATTTACATTACTTTTCATTATAATTCAACTCCTCTCATAGTTACAGTGTAGCTAGCTCGTGACTCAGCTCAATGTCCAAACTGACCTTTTTATGAGCTTCTTGTCGCCACTGTTTTCCAGGGCTAACCGATGATTCGCACGCTCCAAGTCTTGGATACTGACTTCCAACTGCTCGTAGATCTTTAATCGAGAATCGTTTACTTCCCTCAGGGCGGCAGTTTGCTTTTTCATATACTGCAAAAAAAAGACGTGGCGTCAAAGGACAAGTTAATCGAGACAGTAAAAACACTGCCGTCTTCTCAATAAAGATTATGCATGCAGGAATGACGTCTTGATCAAGTCGAAAGGTCGAGTGTAGCGTCTGATGACAAGAATAGTGAAAAAAAAAAAATGGAAATTTAAATTATTTCGCAATCAAAATATATATTTTTCATTGGTTATCACCTACGTTTCAATGAGTCATCGGTATTATGATGCAGATACAAATTTTTTTAAGATCTCATGAATTTATGCAATACACTCTAAATGATTTAAGAATAATTGCATGCCCAGCATCCAAACGAAGCAAGCTAGCTATAGTCTTTTTCACGATTCTATCTTCCCCTTTTACAATGAGGATCAGGTACTCTGGTAGTATTTAGGAAGTACTCTCTTTGCTCAAGCTGATCCGGCTTGCCGGCAATTACGACCTCTGACGAATTACTAATTCATTTAATTTCCTGAATAACATTTGCACGATTACGTATCCACTTTAATTGTTATACGTACTACAAAATGATGAACTACTGCCAATTTCAATACACTGACACGGTTTGATAAATTATTTAAGTTACGGTACAACGACCAAATATCATTTAATTCGTCATAACGTCACAGCCATAGTAAGAGTGAAAATTTTTCCTACAAATTTCAACAAATACAATTCTTTACAATTGAGATCTTCAAAATATAATTTTACTTTTTGATAATAATTAATGCACAATTATAAGTACCTCTATTTCTTGAGCTTGCTCCTCAATGGTGGATTGATGCTGTTTCACATTGTTCTCTAATTCTTTGTTGCGTTCCAGCAAAGTCTTGCCAAGTTCAGCAGCCAATTGAAGATCTGGAAAAGACGTGGAAAAAGGATAGATTATAACACAAGTCTGAACATAGCTTCAAATAGTTGCTACATTTAAAATGAACGCGCAATTAGAGACAGTGATTAGTATCTGTAATGTACAATTATGAAAATTGAATCCACATAATTAATGAGATTTCAGACAAGTCTCATTGAACTCGTATAAATTAACGGTAACAATGCTTCGTCCTTGATTAGCTGCTCTTACAAATTGTTATAATTACACGAATATCCGTTATATGAAAAAATTAATTATAAACGAAAATTAACGAGTCGTCGCTCCTTGGCAAAACTTTTCAATAATTTTTTATTTTAGACCTCGCCTTGACTTATCGCACAGCACGACCTTACATCCTCTTGACACAATTACGTTACAACGAACAATGGACGCTTTCATGTAAAATCAACGTCACACAAGAATATTCTATTTCCAAGACGAATCGTTGAAATCTGACACATAAAAGATATAAGAAAACCAAACAATCTATACGCATTAAATTAATTTTCCACGTACATTTTAAATATGATAATTCATATCCCTGATAAACTTTTTAACCGGCATTAAAATCGATCATCGAAAATATTCGAGCCAATCAACGACAGTTCTTCGTAATTATATTCACACGTAATATTACCACGATAATAAAAAGTATCGAAGATGGACACGAGGAACGTCCGGTACTTTTTTTCATTTTTTTTTTTCTATACTAATCAGTAATACCAGACACCTTTTCATGCTACTAGCGTGCCACGCTGTGCTTTATGCATGTCTTGACCTAATGGCGAATACGAAACATGATCAACTGTCATTCTACAACGACGTTTTTGTTTTTTAAATTGATTTCGTGGAATCAACAAAAAAAATAAATTCTCAGCCCATCCCTGTTCCTTCGAAACTGACTGACGTTTCTGAAGACAAATGACAGTAACGCACAGTGACTGCCAGATTATCTAAACGATTCTTGAAATATGTACACCTATTGCTGTAAGGTGAGTCTACAAGTGAATGGATACGTTCGCCGCGTAACCTCTCTCTATATATATAACGATTTGAAAACGAATATACATATACTCACTGAAGAAGTTTCTTAATACATTTATTTACCGGTAAATTTACCCTATTTTCATGTTTAACCACAATTTAACTTCCTTGTGTCACGTATAAATAATTTTGTTTTTCCTTATCACTGACGAAGCGTAAACTCTAAATCTCACTAGAGACAAAATGGATACTCGATTTTTTGTTTACTCGATGCATACATGCATTAGCCATCGCGTGCACTCGCGCTGTAAGGAATCTATAAGTACGTATACATGTATACTAAACAACACCGTTCTTTCAGAAAGTCCCACGCGAGATATGCTTTTGTTATTTCTCGTATGAAGTATGCCAAGTGTTCGAACGTTGCATTGAAGATGTCGTAACAGAGACTCGTTAATAATAACGTAGTAAAGTCCTGAGAGAAAGCTTTTTTTTATAATCGTTATTACCAGTGTCAACTGTTATAAAATAATAGATAAAGATTAAAAGACGATCATTGATTATTATTAGGATTGTAAAGTAAATGATGATTGTTATCGATGCAAATAAAATTTCTCAATCAATTGGACATCAGGTAAACCGGGTAAGTACACGTGCTTCGCCTAACCTAACGGTAACAACAATAAACGCTCATAATACAAAGCAATGAATGCGTATACAGATAAAAACTTTGTAACCACCGTAATTTAACAATTTGTTATGCCAAAAGTTTTAAATGGTTAATTAGACAAGTCATTAGCCGCGCTATTCGAGAAACAGTCGGACTCGTGTCGGCAATGAAGTCATTTAAAGAAGCAACCGAATTTCCAACTGTTATCCAGCAGCACCGAAATTAAATAATTAACTGTACCGAAGTTGGCAACACGTTGAAGTAGCTATAGCAAGCAATTTCGTGTAGCAGTGTGTCATTAAGAATGTAGATCTATTGATAAGACTTAAAGAATGGCCATCAAGGATTGGTGGAATATAAAGGTAAGTGAAGGTGAGTCCTGTCTCGTCAAGAATGTACATTCCTCCTTGCCGACTAAAGAGTTAGACTGGGTCCATCAAAATGTATACAGGGGCAAGGACCTCGGGATCTCTTTCCTGTCCAGAGATCTGGCCATGTAACATATATATATCGTGTAGTGCGTTCTTATATACACATAAGAAATATAAAATCATTTCCATAAGCACTGATAAAGTTAAATCACAGTCGCCACACACGTCACTCACTGATAACACGACACAGAACCGTGATAAAACTATATAACCCCTAAATCACCAGTAGTGGTTATAACATAGTAATTAAATCATTCCAGGTTAATACCTTCGGGTCCCTGAAGACAGGCAAATTCGATGGAGTAATCCCAGCAGTCAAGGGAATTTATCTGGGCCTGAGGGTCCCAGACAATGTCGACACTGGGTCCGCTCATTTTTCTTCGTATGGAATATAAACAGAGCAGACGCGCGCGCACCGAGGCGCTCGACACTCGAGAAAAGAAGAAAAACAGACACTAGACAAAACAGTCTCTACGGAAAGAAGTCCTCAGGAATGTTGTCCTTCGAGAAGCGCGACGTTAATACGAAGACGGAATCTCGGCGAAGGAGAGAGTACATTAAGCTGATAAAGTAACAGGAGCTATCGAATAACGAGCAAGACGGGCCAGACTGCAGGTTGTCAATCGGCAACCGGTTCCTCCGACGGCAACCGCTGTTCTGTGAACTGTGAATCGTGATGACCACGGCAGCAGGGAACGTGGCACCGTATAACGTTGTTAATATCCCCACCACATTGCCCACGGACAGAACCCCTACCACTTTAAAGTTAACAGCCCCTTTCACCTGCCACTTGCACAGTCGTCGTACACGAGGACGACGTCGGCGTCTTTCTCGCCCTGCGGTACCGCAGCGAACCAGCGCGTCCGGTCGGACTCTTCCTACTACCTACCCGGCAACGCTTTACTGTTTCTCCGCGGCGCCATTTTTAAAATTTCTCGCACCGCCTGACGTTCTCTCGGGGGATGTTCAGACCGTTGCGCGATACTCTTGGAGAAGACGTCCTAGTTCTTCTTAGAGTGCGTTCTCCTTGAGACTATCGACGACTTCTCTCTTACCAGCACGAAAGTTGCGCTGCCGTGTGTGTTAGCCCTAAGAAGCTCATTAGCATGTACGCTCTTTTACCCGGTATGGAAAATACATATATCTTATCGCTGGTACGAATGGACGATGCGCTTCTTCTTTTTCCTGTTTTCAAGAATCGCACACGGATCAACGCATGCATATCGCCTTGAGGCAAATTTCATTTTCTTATTTTCTTCGTCTTTACGAACCTGGTCTTGTTCTCTTTTTTTTCTCCTTTTGGCTAAGTACGCCGTATCGCGGGAAACAAACTTTCTCGCTTGGTACAATTTAATCGTGACATACGCGCCTACGCATCTGCGAGATACGAAAGTGCGAGTATTGTTCCAAGTTGGAATTTTAATGGGCATCTACCCCCATAAGAGCTTCATGTGTAATTAGAGAAGTGCCATTTTAAACGTCGGATGATACTATTTGGCGTGTTTCTTACGGCAATGCCAAAACCAACGACTCTTACTGTCCTTTGTACGGTAGGCATATGTGAAAAATCCCAGCTTAGGAATTTACGTGTCAGGGACCATCGTCCTGATTACTTTTCTTAACGTGTAAATTATCTACTGGACGCTGATAAGAACAGCGATAAGAGATTAACTGTGTCAGTATACGTACATTCTTGCATAAATTAAGAGTAATACTTTTTAAAAAACAGTTCAAGGATCAACGAACACGTGATTTCATTTGCACTGTATTACGGCGACAGGCATTTCCTGGTATCCGAGATCTTCAGGAGCGTCAGCCTAACAGACAGAATTTTATGATGATTACAGAGGTCGAAGATCAAGCCCGTTGGTAACTCCATAAAATGTATAACATTATAACGTTTCGATAACCCTTGCGCAATGTGACTTAGCGAGTGACCGTATTAAATAGAAAAAAATTAATTCTATCCATCAATTATTAAATGTCATTAAATTCAAAAATTAAGTCCACGACTCATTAAGATTAGGTAATTTAAAAA
Organism: Trachelus tabidus; assembly: GCA_030142655.1. NCBI lineage: Eukaryota > Metazoa > Arthropoda > Insecta > Hymenoptera > Cephidae > Trachelus > Trachelus tabidus. The sequence continues at coordinate 204,492 of JARQTI010000144.1, forward strand.
AAAACAATTCAACGAAACTTCGTTTAAAAACTGCAATTTTAACAACAACCTAAAGCTACAGTAACCAACAAAATTTTTCAGAAACAAACAGGACGATGATCATTGAGCGACCAAGAATTCAACTGTCACGATTGACCCTTGACCCAGTCGTATAGGTAGCGAAGCGTATATACCTGCCATATAATCATAACTATAATTTCACATATAACCACGCGTTCATATACATGACAAATGTAATTTACGTAACTCCTTAGGTAGTATACACCATACGTGAGCTCCGCAATCTTCATCAGATCCTCATTCTCCGTTTTATTCCCTCTATCTATATATATATATTTCCTTCTCTTACTTAACATAAACAACCAGTGCGTGTCCAGGGACATGCGTACATACCTGTACATGATTAGACACGATGATATCTGCTCAACGACTTTACAACAAGAGAACTTGTGTCTGAATGAAAGACAACCTTGATGGCGCAATGGATAAGAACGATACGAAGATTCTCGCTGTGTTATGTATAATTTAATAAATTCGTAAAAAAGATCTTAACTATAATTAAATCGGCCAAAAAGAAAGTCGACAAGCAGGTACACCAAGCTGGTGAGAAAGAAGAGTTCATTTTTTCCAGTAAAAATTTTCAATTTTCAAAACAATGTACCTCGTGTCACATATCTACGTAAATTTTTATACATATGTATAAGCAGTGCAGAGCGACTGTCTTGAGTATACCGTAAGCAAGAAAAAAAGAGCTGGCGCATATATCAGGCATAATACGAGTGCGGGAAACAAGACGGCACACACGGTTTCTACTGTGGTATTTGCATTGCATGTAATGTGAATACGTATACAAGTGTGTATATAGATGTGTACATGTGTATATTGGTATTCGCATCGTATATATACCATATAATGAAACCAAGAAACACAATGGACGACAGCTAAGTTCTTGCGGATATCAGCCGACCGATTTCACATTCCGTTAATTCATTGGACACCGTTTGTATTTTTATTCTCATCATTGTCCCACGTTAGACAGAGTAACGTTTCTCTCTGATGATCTTCGTGTAAACGTATCTGGCCACCCTCTAGCGAGGTTAGGTACGCCACTGGCATGCTTAACGGAATTCAGAGTGTGTTAGGACACGTAAATTATATCTTAAATATTTATACGATAAATAAAGCTTCGCGTCGATGGTTAATATTTAAAATTAAATACTTTAGCGGTTAGGTTGCTAATGGTAATCTCGTGGCTTTTTCTCACGCGGAAAATGTTATCCAACTACTGTATAACGACACTTTATCAACACAGTGTATAGGGATATTCGACCGTTACACTAAAGTCCATGTGATATCCTGAATCTGACTGATTGGATTTGACTAATTGTCTTAATATTATTATAGTCGATAGTTTGCTTTTGTAAGAGACAGTAGATCAATCATCCAGTAATCGCAGTGTAACACCCACTCCAACAACTGTTAGTAGCTAAATAAAGATAAACGCCTACTCGGGTGTTACATGAAAGATATTCCTAACGAGAATGTCACAGTAAGTTTGTTACGTCCGGCTACGACGTAAATTGGTACGATGCGTTTGAATAAAGAAATTTAATCTCAATTAAATTTGTTTCCATAAATGTATTCACGTACCGATTAATTTCAAAGGTCGGTTCCCACGTGTAATTGTTAATCGGCTATCTACATATATTCACTTCGATCTACGCAAGATGCGATTAACTCGAGGATAGTCGCGCGATTTTGTTTTTCATTTGAACAGCACTGACAATGAGTCGGAGTGTCCTGGGAGACGCGCGCGCCTCCTGTCGGAATTAATCGAAAGCAGTCGACACACTCCACTGTCACATCCAACATGGCGGCCGTAATCGCACGAGAGTGAAACCCTTCGGATGAAAATGCGCCCGACTGGTTGTCAATCGTTGTTCCGTGAGTAACCAGTTATGGAGTGCGTAGGTACACAACGAGCGACTCCCATTCCGTTAAAGGAACTCGAAACTCACGTCGAGTGGAAAATATTCCCGCCGCCCACGATCGCTTCGTGAGAACCGGCATGGTCGAATATCTCATTGAAAACGACGACGACGAATTCCAGGATACATAGCACAGTGGATTTAAATGTGAGACCGGCGGCTGATTGTTACACGCAATTGTATACGATACGCGAGAAATTGTAATTATGAATTGACAAAAAATTGGCAATTTCACGAAAGTAACGCGGACAATAATTACGTTAATTAATCAGAGTCTCGGCGATATCCGCGAGTAAGTATAACGAGTAGGCCAACATGGCGACCGAAAGTGACAAAAAATCTAGATAATAGTCATGTTTGAATTAATAAATCTTTAGAAGGTTCGCGTTACGGATAATACGTATAGTCGTTTTTATCATCTTGGCAATAGTGATCGCATTGAAATTACCGACAATAAAGTCCATGCTTCCGTACGTTGGCGTGAATGCTAATTTACGATGGGTAATAATCAATTCGACGTGGGCTTGCTAATTGCAATTTATTACCAGATATTAATTAAGGAGGTAAGATTGTTAAATCCTGACACGCGTATAAAGATACACGTACGTTTCTTATCAGCTACGTGTTATTATGTTGAAAAATCTTTATTCACTTTCAAACGTATCCTCGATAGACACGGAGCCTAATTCTTATCTGATCGTTTCAGTTTCAAGGAGAGTCTCAAGGATATTAAAAGTATCCCTGCTAGTAGCTGATACAGCTTGGGGCTTATTTTCATGAACTACTTTCTTCATCGATAGTCATGAAATCATGTCTGAGCTAGTCCAGTCTGCCACGGACTACGCAAATATCCTGGACTAGCTACGCCTTTGTTTGACGTATTTGGCTAGAAGCTGAGTGGACAGCACACAGCAGCTAAGACACCATAACGGTCGCTTAGGCATAACGGCAGTGAAATAAAGCGCGGCTGACATTTTTTTAATAAGTCCTATCAAGAATGCGCGTAGAGGAGTCACAGTTTAAAAATATCGCCATCTAGCTGCAAGATAATAAACCATTATTGGCTAGACGCTTGATGACAAAAGGAACGAGGGAAACGCTTGCGAGGGATTGTTTGAAATTTATTACTTGACAAAGAGCACGTATGTACATACGTATGTCCTTTGTATTTTACGGTATCCATTTTCAAATAGTACCACACGCGCACGAGATTTGCGTGACAAATATGGTTGAAGGATATAGGAGATTTTTTCCCCCTCTATAATAAAGCACGTGGACGTCTTTGGATCGAGGATGAAATTAAATAAATAAATATAAGGAAGCATAACTGATAGTTCCACGCCTTCTTATTATCCTTTGTCGTTAGTATTTTTATTCTCATTTTTTTTCTTTGTTGTCGAGGCGACGGATCACTTTTTTCATGGTAGCCGTTGTTATAGGGACAAATATGGGTATGGGATTGAAATTTGAAAGCCACGTGACAAGAAGCCGTGCAAAGGGATGAAATACCAAACGAAGATAACGGGACATCTGTGAGACGTTTTATGGACGTAGCAATTCTTCCTAAGTAACGACTCCGAGCGACATAGACTAGTGTTTGGTCTTCTGGGTTTTCGAGAATGTCTCGAAAAGAATCCTATAACTGTACAGTCGTAGATAAAAATATTTCACGGGATTTCGCCAATTGTACTCTTACAGATGGGTTATTAAATTTTACTCGGAGTCACATCTGCCACTGAAATGTCCCGTTTCGTTCTTTTATCAGAAAACAATATAACGCTCCAAGTCTGCATCAGTAAATATGCCCTTACCTGTCGGTACTCATAGTTATTCTCTATGGGGATGCATTTGGTTGACGCCCTAACCCATAATGCACCTCACTTAAGTCTCATTCCGAACAAGAAAGTTGCTAATCCGAAGATCTCGACAGTTAGAAACGCGGCCTTAACCAGCCGAGACATAAACTCGCAAGACGTTAAATATTGAACAAGAAATTCATACCCAAATAGATTTACACGAAAAAAACTTGTTCAATAGATGAAACGAGTACACAAAACATCAATGGACTGTATAAAAAAAATAATCGTATATTTCTTTATTAGATATACCGGATAACACGAACTTTCTATCCGTATCCTATCATTTAAATACAGTTCCTTAAATGCTTCAATAATCTTCGTTTAAGGCATGCTCAGGCTGTGATTGCTTTCAAAGAAGAATGCGATAACTAAAATAAGGATTGCCGAGCATTCTAGATCACGATCTTTGATAAGACCATAATAAATATAAAGGCAAAAGAAGCTCGTTACCTTATCTCGAGAGGCTCTTAACATTTTAAATATACGTAAAGAATAATAGCAGCTAACGAGCAGAAACATCAAGCCAAGTAACTGGATGTAATACAAGCTCAAGATCTAAAGGAGCGTTTAAGTAAAGACGCAACGTGCGATATAATAACGTTAAAGGAAGCGAAGGCGTGGCCTGCGGAAGCCTTGAAAAATAAGCCCAAAGAAATCTAATAGGCGAGAGTTTACACGAGCGACAAGTCTTATACGGGCGACTAAACGTTCATTCATAGATACGCGACCACACGAAGAGACTTGTCAGTCCTTTGCTACTTGGATGTCCAATACAGTGTAAATAAAATATGACACCAGTCCGTTGCCCATTGGTTATGAATTGTTAAGAAGCTAATAAATCGATACGCAGTTCCGCACGTCACCCCAGAGACGGTGTGTTCCGAAATGATCCGACAGTACTGTAAAAGTAATTACATGTCTCTTAGATACGTACGGATGACTAAGGACACAGCGTACAGTACTGGCAGTACATTTCGGAACGCACCAAGACCTGTATTGTCGTGAGATTTTCCCTGGGCAATTCGTATCGTCGCACGCTATCCCGCTAGAAAAAGTGCGATCGTGACGCCACGTCGCTGCGCTTTAGTAAACTACTGGCAAGAAAATATATAAAAACATGGAAGACGTTGTTTATTTACGGGAGAGTTGTCTCTGGGTAACCCAGTCGAACGCAATTATCCCGACTGTTGGAATAGTTACGAATAAATAGAGGAGTACCTGATCGCTAATGAAAAATGGCTACGAACTAATTTGCTCGTGGCAGGATAAGCCCGGTCGCTCGGCGTAAAATATAATGAGAGCCTTTGAAACTTATATTAGAACGTAAATGCCGATCTGCATTGCGGTTAGGCATTTTTCAAACGGATATGACGATTTCGTCCTTTTACGGTACTGCGACTCGCCGGAAGTGGTGCTCGAGAGTGATGCGAAGAATTGAACGTTGCGATCGAGAAGACCTTTTGAGCAACGTCCAATGAGTATTTAGTAATAGCAGCATCGTTGATATTGCTTGCACAAAAGTTCTCAATAACAATAACAACAGCGGCAAAATCGTAATTTATAAGTTGAAAAAAAAAGGTAATAAAATTTAATAAATATCTACCCGCTCTCTTGCATAAACGATTGTAATAAAAGAAAAAATGATTTTCAACTAGATCAATAACGATCGAGCTCATCCAAGAGAGAAGAAGATCAGTCCCATCGAGTTCGTCCTCTCACATCCTGAATCATCGACCGAAATCTGTGTCCCGTCTTGGAATGCAGTCGAGCATGGTGAGTCGTATGAGCCTGTAGATGCATAGATTGGAATTTCGCAGCCGGAAGTGGGACGCATCGAAACAGAAGAATGATTTCGACGAATGCACATAGATATCCGCCTGGAGAATGTCACGCCCAGGAGGTACCATTTAATTCGAGGTGTATTAACGATGGCAGGAGGAGCGTGAGAATACGGCGGGAAATTCAAATGGCTGAAATGGGCGTTGAAGCAATATTCAGTATATGCTAAACGTTATGCCGCACGCCGAAGTCATTACGGTTATTAAATATGGCAAGGTATATATGCATATATATAATATTACAACATAGAAACGTGGCTGGCGCATTTTCATCTTAGCGTTACCATAGAGACCACACACCTCCACCTACCCGAGGCCAAAACACCGTTCCATTCCAGGTCACAGCGTCCTGCACGTACGTATCTTTCATGCTGCTGTTGCTGTTGCTGTTGCTGTTGCTGTTGCTGGACGTAGGCATCTTGCTGAGCCATGGGTAACCGTGGCCTATCGTAAACTGCATACCGGCACAGTACCGTTAGAACTTTAATCGTTGACTGCATTTGCTCAGGTTCCGATCATCGAATTGGTCCTCGACCTTAGATGGATTAACGGTATGAGGATTAGGTCCGAGAGAACCTTAAACCTTCGACTGCCTGACGACCCCAAACTGTTTGCCGGGTTCGCTGGGAAATTTTAAGTACCCCTATTTACACCTCGAATGAATTATGAAGGTCCGCGAAGTAACCCAAGACACCATAAAGAAGATCCTGAACCGCAGATATACGTACACGAAGGAGTACATGAAAGTGGGCCCGAGGTAGCTGAGACTTTATTCAGATTTTTGACTGCGTTAAGATACGTGACACTGCGTGAATGGGATCTTGAGAGGAGATGAGTATTATCTGACAGTTTCCTTTTCTTTCTTCCCGCACAGTCACGAAAGACAGCGAACCCAAGTTTACTGTATTCCTTCGGGAGACGACGCGTCGCGATAGTAATCGACGATGTTTCCACGTATCACATGACGTGTAAGTCATATACAGAGAAGCGGGAGATTTGAATGATTAAAATCGTACAGTACCTTCGGCATAACACAGTCTGAAATAAATACAAGTAACACGTCACGCATCTTATCGTAAACTAGACGCCGAGAACGTCGATGTATTTGGAACGTGAAAAAAAAAAGAGAACAATGGCCTTGCGTGTCCGCCGGAAGAGGAGGCTGGTCCGGAATAAAAGTGAGACTGACTTACGATCATTTTATTATACCGACGGGATATAAAGTAACGAAACGGTACGTGTGCCCTGCAAGTCGCGAGAAAGTGTTTCTTCGCCACCTTTCCGATTCCTCTACTTCGTCATTTTAATTCTCTTATCGTGACGAACTTCCTCTCCATCTTTTTCCCCGCTCTCCGCCGTCCGATCTCGCCGCTATAATTTTCTCGATCAAGACTGTTCACTGATCGACGGAAAACTCAAGATAAATAATGATAAAATGCGACGGGGTCAAAGGTGACACGCGGTAGCATCGCTCACGTGCCTTCTTGTTATCCTTATTTTCCATTAACCGTACAAACTCTTTCGCCCTTTCTCCGATTTCAATAACCTCGAGAGATTCGAGCCAGTCCGGTTCTACGACTTCAAGAATTAATCGACCTGCGTCGACCGTCGTCTCCGCGTTTCTCTCGTTACCGTCGATACAGGAGACAACATTTTTTTCCAAATTCAACAACAAAAACAACAACAACGATCCAAAGCCGATCTTTTAAAACAATGAAATAACTAGCACGTTCCCACGTATTACATACATATATTCCCTCTGGCATGAGACAGCAAAGTGAAGATACAAAAAAATACGTTTAAAAATGTTTGCACGGCTAACAAGAACAATAGATATTGTTTCGTTCTACCTTATAAACTGTTTTCTTAAAATCTCGAAGCAGCAACGTCCGTAACCGAGTAAACGGCAAACAATCGTCCAGGATTCTTATAGATTGTTCGACGTAGTATTTTCTCTCTCCTCCCCTCCCTGTCACCGGTCCATACATTCGTCTCTGTCATGCATCCAGCATACAGTATCACGAGGGTCTTTGGCCTTAACGCGACTGCGGGTGGGTAGTTGGCTGCCGGTGGAAAAGGATCCAGCAGTTTATCGACGAGTACGAAACGGACGACTGACCACGTTGCCAGATACGATACGTCGATAACCTGTAAACTCGAGCTTAGCTCGTCGTGTAGGAGTAAGCATGGAAGAAGCAGACGTAAAATCCAAGCGAAGGAGTCCTCGTTCGTATCCATGTACGAGCTCGAATGGACTATAGATATTTTGTACGGTTAAAACAGCGATTATAACATCCATTCGTGCTTACTACGTGCCAGGTTTAACGTGCTAGAAGTATCGAGCTCTTTTGTACGATAAAAGAAAACAATAGAAATCCAATCCGATCTATCCACCTGCCGCAAGATCGTTATCCTATCTCGATCGTGGGGTGAGTCGGTTATTAGGTATTATCATAGCGATAACACGAAGATAGTATATGGAACGAATTTAACTTGTAAAGATCTCATCGTTTTTATTCCTTCCTACGGTCACTGGTGCACCGACTGCATCGTTAGCTCTCTCGAAAGTACTCGTGACGGATACCTGCGTACTGAATTGGAGGTTAGAATAACTTTACGTTGCGATAACAAATATCCGATTAATAATTCGACTCGATAATCCCGTCTTATCGGTATATCGAAATTTATCGGTATGACGAATCGAACAGGTCGCCCGGGTCGATTTGCAAATGGCAAAAATTAAACTCAGCCGAACTTTCTTCTGGCTGTTTTAATTGGTCACCCGTTGGCCATGACATTTTTTAATCACGTGATACAGTCCATCATTTTTGTCTAGGACTTTACCGGTCTTTCGACGAGTCCCGGGCCAAGGCTAGCATACGTGCATATATGCTATCACGTGTGATGCATCGGTATGGAGAATATTGATCGCAGCCATGCATGCTGCATGACCAAAAGAGATTTTCCTCTCGCTCCCTATGTATGTATATATATATATATACTCTAGATTCAGAGAACTCGATTTTTTTTCTGCTGTACTCCTTTCTCTCGAATATCGCCGGTACACGTTGCTAAACAAAGGATACAGACTTGTTGATACAATTTAACAAAAGAAACAAAGATAGGGATCTAATAAACTAGGAATTAAAAATTTTCATTAAAAAAATTATTAATTATATTTACTACAAATTTATGTGGATGTAGCAGAAAATCCTAGTAGTCATATCAGGATGTTTGTTTTGTTAGGATATATGATTTTATCGATGTAATTATATGTATCGTGATCGATGGATCGATATGCTTGTCAAAAGATTTGATTAGAAAATCAGATTTTGGTAGGTCGGGCTACCCTTGTACCATTGATGGGTAATTAAAACACTGATTGTGTTATCTGTACATAAAGATTTTTTTGTCAACTTTTCAGTCGCGTCATTGATTATCGATCTATATGATTATGAATGGCTGGATTGCTATTTCACTTGAAATTTGAGTCACTTGATCGTTGACTGGGTCAAAGTCACTTTGCAAGATCATTGTGACATTTTCGAAAATGTACGATCATTCGTATTTCCCGCGAAAACGTAGGCCCACGTGTTTAAAAAAAAATATAAACAAGCAGAGTATGTCATACGATACGATGGATAAGTGATAAATGAATCGTGTCGGCTGCTTCAATTATTATTGGTTGTTACAATGTACTGTGTAGTTAGTATAGTTAATATTCTGACCTAGAAATTATAAGAGCACGTTCTCAGCTGCTACTTGGTATTTTGTAATACGCGATTGCGCAATACACCTATGACGGTATCCCGTGGAAGAGGAATTGAAATTCGTACGTTAAAGCTGAGGAGAAATTTTGTAGGAAAGAAAAAAAATTACAAGGAAAGAGGCATCGAGACGCGCGATACTTGACAGACGGGCGTCTCCGTGTTAAATTAGACGAATAAAATATTCCTACTGACCCACATTGCACGAGCCGTGAGACATGGACGCGACTGGTTCCCTGGACGTACATAACAGGGAATTCCTCGTACGCGTGGAACTTTCGCGCATTTCAATTACAACGGCGAGTGGCGAATGCCGGCGGAAGAGAAATATCCGATAAGGATAGGGCGTGTTGAAAAAAAAATGATTTCATCGACAAGAGAAAAAAGAAAATTATAAAAATCTAATTAGAAAGTCGATAGAATTGAATTTATTAATTTGGCATTTTTTTATTAATTTTTTTTCCCACCACATCGCCCGTTTGAAAATGCTGTCTTAGAATACCCAACGTTGTGCGGCTGTGATTCTCAACGGCAATTACGGAATTGCGACGACAATTAACGTTAATTAGGTAAGGCCGCTCAGAGCAGCATTCCCGGATAAGATACGTGCGACATAACCAAGGCGTAATACGTTAAAGTTCCTCGACTAACTTCAGAGACGTATGCGATGGAAATATCAATTAAACTGGACGATCGAGTAATATCGATCGATAACGTGATTTTTGTCAATAATAAAAATCATACGGTACCCCAGGGTAACGTAGTAACGATAAAATGGAGTATGGTGAATAATATTTAAAAAACAATAAAATTCGAGTAATTAAAAAGAAAAATGAAAAAACAAATCCAAACGTGCAATCCGTATTTACAAAAAAATGGGAAATTCGTATCCAGCGCGTGTCGATATCGCCGTTTGAATAATGCCGCCATTTATTTGAATCTGAACGGAGCTGCTTTCCCATGGGAGAATCGTGAAACGCAATGTAATGTATTTGGCTTATCGGATATAGAACCTTCCGTATTAGGCCGATGAAAAGAATGCCCGATGGAATTGTATTGTACGTTATAGAAAGCGTCTGATTGTGAGCGTTACTGTACGTTATAATAGCATGATTAAATATATCAACAACCTTGTATATATATATAGAACTGGCATAGATAAATTCTCACGGGGTTCTTTCCCGTAGGATGTGGGAGGGTCACGATTCGACTTCATCGTCGAACACGCCATAATCTTTGGCCCCGAGTGGCGAGTCTGGCTTAGAATTGTTGGTAAATAAATTCGCAGCCGATGCCCGACGACTGCGAGTCATGCTCCTTCGGGTATTAGGCACGAAGGAAAGGCGAATTGTTTCTCGCGCTCCATTTACGGCTTGAATACTTTAAATAACATACGAGTACAGGACGGATTAATCACTGATGAGACCTAAGGAATTTTTAATCCGTATCACAGGCCACGTATCTCATACACCGTCGCAGAAATGTTTCTATGCATTGCCAATATTTATTATTACGCGATTGAAATGTTCGTACGTATTTTAAAAAATAATTCAAACAAGTAGGGGAACACTGGCGTCCAATGATATACAAATGAATTAAATCTTGATTAACGTTACCGATGACTCTTACAAAATTTTCTTTGCAATCTTTTGTCACTTTTTGCGTAAAGAAACATCACGGCTTATCAGGCAATTATAATAATCTATCCGCTACCAATAATGGATGACAGATTAAATGATTTTATTTCATTCGATAACGTGTTTTGACGGACATCGGTCTCCCCTGATACCGATATATTGGACAAATTAGAATTTCTTGCGTTTGAATTTACCGCCCTGGTACTTAAGCCGTTTCCACAGTTCCGCATATTGACTGAATTATAATATCGATAGACTACAGATACAGGGAATGTAGTATGTCTAGATTGTTAACATGAATATATGTATACATGGGTTAATTTTATCCGGCAGAAACAGTGATGACAGGTTAATCTGGAGAAACAGTAAAAGGCGAGGATGATATCGATACTGAAAAAAGTCATAAAATAAGACGACAGGAATCGTAGAGCCACTGGGTAAAGCCAAGGAACAGCAGTTTTGAATAAGTAATCCTAACGAGGGAAAACTTAAAAAAAATGTCTGCACCGCAGTGATAATACCTGGATTAATTCAAGGAGTTTGCTTTAACGAGAAATTCGTCTATATACACACCGAAACATATCGTTGACATTAATCCCGGTAAGAATGAAAAATTCATATAAATTCAAAGCCGCGGGTTTTCTCTTTCAGCGAAACCGGCTCTGCCAGGCCTCAGAGTATTGTCGTAGCGAGAGAATAAAAATGTTTCCTTGTCCTTACAAGAGAACTGGAGATCCTATGCGCCGTATACACATACGCGCAAACTGTTATACGAGTTGCTTGCCAGCATAGAAAATACTTTGTTTCGCGTCTTCCTTCCGACAGTTTGGTTTTCAGTTTACGTAGTGGCGCCCTTGCGGAATACAATGGTACTACGGGGACAGACGTCTGGCCATCCGTCGTATACATCGTGTAACGAGATCCCGTGTAATACGATTCAAGCGGAAAAGTTCTGGGCTCGCGTGTTGCGCGATACTGCCGATACATTTACACTTGAGACAACACGTGTTTCTTTTGCTGTTAATGCACGGTGAATAGCTATACGAATAAATACGTGATACAATAAGATATGAAGTTTCGAATAAATCGTCGTTTCATAAGACGTTATCGAAGAGGTTCGTACGGGAGCTGTAGGGTGCGGGAATATCGGCGAAGAAAAGTTATACCGAATAAATTCGTTGTGGATTTTTATACGAGGTGACACGGGTAATAATGATCTTGAACGTTTGATTATTTTGAATTTATACAAGGTGCAACGTCACAAGGAAGGGAATGAACATTCATTATAAAATCAGCAATTCTTTTATCCTGCTATTCAACACGATGGTGGACCGTGGTAGGATTGATTAAATAGTACGAGGGTGGAGTTCAAGAGTGAAGAGGGGGGCGGACTGTGCAGACGGGGTGTAGAGGGTGGCAACCAGGGTACTGGAAAGTATCGACCCGTCGCACCCTGCTACCATCTACGAGACAAAATACACGGGACGTCTCGAAAGCTGTCAATGTTCAGTGTTCGTTCTTAAGGGGGTTAGTGGTAGTAAGAAATTTCGAAAAATTTATTTTTGGACTTTCGTATTTTCTCAAAGTACATCTTCAAATTGGCTGTCCGACAATTCCCCTTCCGATACTTTCCCTTTCCGACACTTCTTCGTCCGAACACTTCTTCGTTTGGTCATTTCTTCATTCGGACACTTCTTCGTCTGGACATTTCTTCGTCCGGACACTTCTTCGTGTGGACACTTCGTCGTCCGGAAATTTCTTCGTCCGGACACTTCTTCGCCCGGTCATTTCTTCGTCCTAACACTCCTTCGTCTGGACATTTCTTGGGGAGATTACGATTTCTTTGGCACCTTAATTTGACTGCTGTTTTGGATAGTACTTAGCAAGAGTTAGACCTATAAGACATATACTTTTTTGTTCCACGTCAAAAGTACTATCCAAAACAGCAGTCAAATTAAGGCGCCAGAGAAATCGTAATCTCCCCAAGAAATGTCCAGACGAAGAAGTGTCGGACGAAGAAGTGTCCGGACGAAGAAGTGTCGGACGAAGAAATGGTGGATGAAGAAGAGTCGGAAGGGGAAATGGTGGACGATGAACTATCGTGACGCCCTTGAAATTATTTTCTGCAAGTTTGAGGTCAATCCGAGCAAAATCGACGGGCTCGGCCACCCTTGGATTGGTACGTTATGGATTGGCGATTCGACGAGACTGTCGCTCGCTTAGAGGAACACGAAAGATGCTCTATATCTACGGACGACCCTCAACCAACTACAGCTCGACGAACGCAAATCCGTTTCGCATAAAGTGCCCAAGCGGAACCGACTCGTGGTGCTTCTATCGTCCCGCCTATGCCAACGGAGAACTCCAAACTGACAAGTATAATTATCAGCCCCTGTGTCATTTTGTATTATTTTCAATAAAAATGTCATTAAAAAATTAACGACTCCATGCACTCTCAATATCTAAAAATTTGAACACACATGCGTATGCTGTTTTGAAAACTAAATTCTTAAAAAATACTTATTTTTTCCCCTCCCTGACTGCCCATAACCCCTCAGTTCTCACCCTTGGTAAAACCCCATAAACTGTCATCCTTAATATGCAACTCCCTTACCGTTAATTCTCAACCCTAATAAAAACGTCCCTTCGCCGTTTTACTTACTACTTTCTGCTTTATATTTTCCAAAAATTCCTTATTTTGAGACCCGCTAAAGCATCCATACGCTTGGCCAATATTTTTCGTTACTTCGGAACTAGGCTTTTCCCGCATTTCCAACCCCTATACTCTCTGCAATTTCCAAAACACAAAAAAACGAACATCCCTCAGTCCAAGCTAGTAGTCTGGACCTGGTAACAGCAACGCGTCTCGCAGGTATACTCGTGAATTGAACGTTGATTATCGTTATACGAAAAGTCACCAAAATGTACCTAAAAAATCGTGAAAGAGTCAATCATTTTGTTTTTATCAATATCCCGACACATTGGACACAGCTGAATATCATAATGACGTTCCGATGACTGATGACTAATTGAAGGCTACGCCATTGTCTTTAACGACGTTTAATAGCATCTCTACCTTTCTCCGTAGTCATGCAAGACATTCACCAGGGCGTGCGCATCCCTCGCGATCCAGCTATCTAGTCTCACAACGACATCTTGAAAATTCTAAGGTTCCTCGTGTCGCGCGAGAGTAGACCAGTGGGTCACTGCCGGAGACGATCTTAACCCGTGAGAGGTCAGAGGTGAAAATATATAAAAGCCAGATCCACGTATTATCAGGAAGAATTGCTAAAAACTGTTTAAACCCCCAAAACTCATGTTTATCCCAAAATCTTGTGAGCGATAACGATTCGCGTTAAAATTCATCCAAAGATGAGACAATAAAATTTCACGTACCAAGTAAAAGAGACAAGGCTGATATCTACGTCTTATCCCATCGTGCCCCTTTCGACCGCGAGAAACTCGACCATTTGACTTTCTGGCGCACGCCATTTTCTTTTACGGTAAAATTACCATTTCTCTCGGCAACGTAAAAAAATATTTCTTCGCTCAGATAACAGCCACGGAGTCATGATCGAACGAGATTGCAAGAGTGTTCACTGTATGCGCGAATCGGTATTACTTCCTCCTCAAAGATTCGATCTGTTCACTTTGACCTCGCAGCCTCGGAGCCTACTTTCTAGGAGAGCAACGCAGCAGCATCTCGATGTACCGTGATCATCAGACGAGATGGATTACGAGTGAAACAAAAAAGTTACAGAGAGGAATAAAAGAAATGCATGAAGACTTAACCGAGACCCCTACTTTCGATTACTTACGGTTCCATCGGCTGAGACGAGTTCGAGGAATCGATATATCTCGATTCTTTTACGCGCGATTCTCGAAGCGTTTGAAAAACGAAACTGTAAAGACGCGAGCAGAACAGCGATGACGACGAAATATCATGGATATCAACCCGATTACTATTTTGTATAGTCATTAAACACTGACTAGAACACGTGATTCGATGTTAGTGATTGTGACGAATAAAAAAATAAACGATCCCAACGAGATATTGTATCGTATATAGATGCATGGAATATAGTGAGTCCATATGCTGCTGTGTATTGTTTGTGGATCAAGGAAGGAACGGACAACAGAGAAGATCGTTAAAATGTCGGTAAAAAAAAGGACAAAATTTATGGTAGACAAATGATCTTTAACGGTGTGTATATACTATATAAGTAATAATGCTTCAGGGTCAAATTAATTGAACACCGTTATAGGCCGTCGCGCCACGTAATTTCTATCGTTATCCTTTCATTTCAGTAATTTACCTCGATATGAAATAAGGTGTTCCCGTGGTACGGTAAATCCGCTCTTTTAACCCTTTCGCTAAGACACGGTCTAACGTAGAACGAGGCATCGCGCCAAAAGTTTAAACAATCCACACATCGCGCATGTATATTAGTGTACAGCGGGCGTTTTGTGGGGGGTGACTATAGTCACCCGTCGTATCGAAAAGTTAAAAAGCATAAAACGTTCATGGATAAGACGCAGATAAAAGTACATTTTTCATTTCTGATAACAGCCTTCGATCATTGAAAACAGCTGACTGGCCGCGTGATTGTTATCAATATCATAACACGGAATGGTACATCCTCCGTAACACGAGGTGAAAGCAATATGAAAACCCAAGATATTTGCAGAGAAAAAGATACAAAATATTCCGTTATGACTTAAAAAAAAAGTTAACATCGACGTTGACTTCCGCTTTGTAAAAAAAAATTAATTCTTTTACAAAGACGACAATTACTTATTTCAATCAGACAAACGACCTTGTCTGACCAAAGTTCGTGACGTAGCCGAGTATACTACTGTAGTGAAACGATTAAATTGTCCTTCGATGATTGTCAATGCATTCAACGTAAACCAGGTGCCTGGAACATGGAGAATTGTGACACCGAATAGAGAACAATGGGCGAGCATAGATTATCTCAACGAGATAGAACAGAACGAGACGACATTGAATTGGCAACAGCCGATAAAAGTAAGTCTAGAGTCACGGTACACGTGCCTGCATTATCGATCGGTACGGAAACCCGTACCGGAGGCTTCGCGTCGCTTTCCTGCTTGCTACGAATTCTCTGGAGAGCAATAAAGTACACAGAAGACCGGAGCTGCGATTATAAGCCGAAAGAGTGATGCCTAGCCAAGAGAAAAACAATACATAACCTAACCAATGAGAAAGTATCGAATGAACAAGATCGAAGGACAAGGCCGTGTTTAAGAAATATAAATACTTCTTACTGAACTCACCGGACTCCTACTTAACTACCCCATTATTTATGTATATTTTCTCAAATTAAATGATCACTATTAGCAAGAAACACAGAGTGAAAGCTTACCCTGAAGCATGTTGTGATCAGCTTCCTCGTCGACAAGGCACCGTACACCGGTACCAATCGTAGAAGTAATAAGACTCATGGTTGCGGATAAATAACACGGGGTAAAAAAAATCGAATTTTAAGTCAACCGCGGTCCGTCGCAAAGAACGGATGGGGCCGCCTGGCCCGCGCCCAGGGTCCTACCACGATCTGCAAATGGGACTCACAGTTAGATCATGTACGACCGTCCGAGCCACCTATCTTATACAACTGAATGTAACGTATAACCTATAATTCGTAAAATTGAGCGGTACCGTAAAATTGTGAGTCCTTCAAGACTTGAGTTTCGCAAGGCTCGTAGACAAAACAAACGATGGCTTCCCAGGCGACGGGTACAGGCGGCCGTCACGCAGTGAATAATAGTCGAGCGACTTAAGACCCAGTCGACATTGACGCGACGTATAATAAATCGAACACAAGGATTGTAATGAGTTTAATGAAGGATATGCACGTTAAGTTCGTCACTGCCACTGCCACTGCCACCAGACGAGACGGGTTCGGTCGACCCTCCCGTTACAAGCGGATTGTCGACGCATGACTCGAGCGAGCAAAAGCGAGTCTCTTCGCGACGATCAATAACACTGGCGTCTGCGCCTTGTTCTACACCGACAGTAACATATGTGCGCATACATACGAGTCTAGCGTTATTCCTCGCGACAGCGTATTAGGCGTTCCTTGACGTTAAGCCAAGTCGCGCCAGTCTTACGCCATGACGATCAACACTTTGTACGGAATTCGCTTTACGGACTGTAATAACGGACAGACAGACGGTGTCTCCCGCTACCGGACACAATGCATTATGGCCGACCGCGAATCGTTCGTTTCTACTTCGAGTCTTGTTAGCCTTGTCAGTCCGTTGTCTTGCCTCACCTTGCGTTACCAACTTTTACCCTACAGCGAAGAGCCTTCGGTGAGAATTGACGAAACGCCGAGGGCGCCACCGGTCGGACGGGAGAATTTACGAGTTTTTAAAATACTTTCGTAACAGTCCTTTCTTTCCTTGGATACGTTCACCTATTACGCGTGGTAAAACTGATACTCAGTAGTGATTCGCACGAAAATTGTATTATCACAATCCCTGCCACCCTCGGGCACAGACCAATGTTTTATTCCTCACGACAAAACTAGATACTGATGGCTTGGACGTGGAATACTTTAGAAATTCATTCTTTTTTTCTACAACATGATACATATTTAAATGTTTTTTTTCTAACTAACGCCTAAAATCACATTTACTTTTTTGGATTATCAAATACATAATAATAATTTTGAGTTCCCCCTTTAAAAAAAAAACTGTTTTTGTCTCGATTCATTCCATGATTCAACACAGCTTCCAATTGATTTCCTCCAATCTCAATTAGCCAATTTCACAGACCAGGAGCCACTTTCGTGTATAAAATCGTCAAATATTTGAAATCAGTGCGTGTTTTAACTTGCGGCGAGAATTTCATCCAAGCACGAAGAAGGTAGTTACCCAGGAGACACCCCTCGCCCTAATAAATAATAGACGGCAATTAAGAGTTCCTTGATCGAGTAAGAACGAGGTTAGGCCGAGTCCACAAGGTGGATGCTTTCTGATATAGTATATAAATACATGTACATAATAGAAAAAGCCTCGTGCACATAGCATTGTTGCCCATTCCCTCCCCCTCTCTCAAACGTGTCGCAACCAAGTCGTAATTTTTCACCTAGGAGAATTTACAACCTCATAACGCAGAAGAATGTCCGACCTAAGGATACGCCCAAGATCGCGTACGCTATTCTAATGAAATTATTCGGCACGGTTCGTTTAGTATGCGGAAGATGAGCTACGGGACGTAGACAGTGGTTCTCAAAGTGATTCCTGCGAACCAAACGAGGGAACGTACGATATTTAAGACATAGGATCAACGGAGTTTACCTTTATTTTGAAACCAGCGATTATCAGTCATCAGTACAGTACACGAGTCGCATACAAAACTAAAGGTCCGTTCAGTGGTACGCTCGAATCAAAAAGGTCGTAAAAACCTGTTAGGCATGTCGATGCTCCATTCTCCAAAAAGCCATGCCCCGTTTGACGTTGGCCAATCATATTTTTCAAATTTAACCAGCTGGTCGGAAGATTCCGTATAAGTATTAGGCTCGTTCCGTGCTTTGTCACTGTAAAAGTTCAATTAGGTAAAGTGACACTTATCACGTTAAAGCTGCCATGAAACTGTTTCGTAGTTACCGCGACCCATTACCGCTTTAAGAAAGTTAACCAAACTTCGCACAGAGATTCGAACGGTCGTAAAAAAATATTTTTCTTTTACCAAAAAAACATACTTCCATAACGATTCTCACTTGAATTCCTTGTATCAAGATCGAATTCAAAATTATATTTTCTTACACGACCAAAATCCCATTTTCAATAAGATTTCATGAATCGTTCATCCAATTTCCACGTTGTCACGCCCAGGACGCGTATATAAAAAAAATCAATTTTACTTGTCCAGCAAAAAAATAATAAATCCTGAAAAATCATAGAATTATGTTCAAGCTACCACGTAAGAAATTACAGTGCAACGAATAAAAAAGTTAACCTAAGACATTGTTATCGCAACGTTACACTGTCTCAGCGAGAAAACGCGTGAAAATGAAGCTTAAAGTGAGAGCAAGAAACGCTATAGTAATAATCCTCCCGCTTATCAACGTACAATCTTCATAGTCGCTGAACCCCGGTCCAAAGATAATAAAAATCGTCCAGCCAAGACGGCAGCCAAGAAGATAAGCCCGAGCTTGAAAAACGTTGTCTTAACAGTTTCTTAAAAATTTCGAAGGTTATCAAACGACTTAAAATATCCATCGGTCAAGGTCCCGACAGTGAGACCGAGTACAGTCCCACGAATAATTTTCCCCTCGATCTAAATTTGTACTGCAATTGATTTTACGTACGATACCGGTATTAATCATCATTAAAATCAACGTACCCTACTATCATATACCGATATACGCATAAACAGAATCGTTGCGTAAAATTTCTACTTCTCGAAGCAACGACTGTTCGACCATGAGGTACTTTCCTTTATAAAGTTTTCATTCAATGTAAGACGTTACCTTTCGTTCGTTTCGTAACAGCACTTATGGACCCATCACGAACTGCCTGTCAGCTATCCGCATAGCGTGCTTGGTTAGGTGCGTTAAATGCAGCTTTGACGTTCGGGAACGCTCGGCGATCTTCGTGAGAAGCCGATTGCGTTTACATTAGCCTAGAATGAGCCTCGGTGACAAACGAGAAAGGAATTTTTTTTTAATAAATTCCAATATTTCGTTTTTTTTGGTACACCTCCCCCTCCTTCCACCGCCCCACCTTGGCGCACACGTCTCATAAGCGAAAGCTGTTTCGAAGACGATAGCGTGTAAGTGACGACTGGGTCATCGTGTAACGATAAAAATAACGTATTTCTCAGGGTAAGAACGAAACGTGTCTGTAGATTTGTTCTTCGTATGTCACAGTTACTTTACGCTTTCGAATTCTAATGTATTCAGGTATATTTGCGAGATTCGTCTGCTGGAAATAAATATAAAGAGAAAATGAGATCGCGCTCGTTTACGTACATGATTATGCTTTATGCGAACGATACGGGTTTTCGATCGTTATAGGGAAATGATGACACGGTTTACACGTGGCAATCAAGAGTAATGATAATGATGGAGAGAATTCGTGAGGCCTGTACGTGTACAAGAATTTTTAGGGATACCGAGTGAGTGCGAAAAAAAGGAAAAAAATCGGCCAACGTCACTCGTGCGAAATTGTCCTCTTCTTTTCGGTCTACTCTCGCTCGGTTTTGGAATAAGCGGCTAACTTCATTCAAGATCTCGTTCGCGGAGAAGTCATATGTTACTTCGTAACAGTCCAAAGGCCAAGCCAGTGAGATAACGATATATGCAAACGTAATGAAACAAAATCCATTATTCTGAAAAAATATTCCTTAAAAAAAAATAGCATCCAATCGGTCGTACACCTTAAAAGTTATGGCCAGCAATAATTAAGATATGTCCAATGATTCCAAAATAAAATTTCATTCCGATATCTCCGTACTCAACGTGTTTGAGGTTATCCGCAAAGTTCGAGCGAAACGTAGAGGGCGCGCTTCCCAATGAGCTGCGCGCGCAGCACGTACGAATAACTATCGTAGATAGATTATGACTAGTAAGCTTTCTAATAGCCAATTATCAATGAATCCATCTGTACCGCTGATTAAGAGTTCTAGTAGAGTAAGAAGGCAGTCGGAAAGCTGGTCCATGGCTCCCTGTGCAAATAATGTACACACAGCTGTAGGACTAAGCGCTTCAAACCTAACCTCTGACGCGCGTCAAGGCGATGTACGTAACTCGTGATTATTTAGGTGGGAAACGAATTTCATTGTTTTCGCGCTTCGACTATTTTATTTATGCATCGCGTAAAAGGACCCGTGTGAATCTAATGTCTGGGCCTAAGATGTACGCAGGAGACGATTAAATTTAAGAATTATACATTCGATGCTATTTCTCGTTAACTTAGCATGAATTACTGGAGTCACGATGAATATTTAATATTTAAATGAATATTTAACATTTACGTGATCGACGACTCTTGTAAATGACTTGTGCGAGCATGAATTTAAGAGTCAAAAATAAAAAACAATTCTTTTTTTTCATATTCTCGTATATATATACGTTGTATATACAACACTCGATTACGTATAGAAAAATTAATTATTCATTAATTACCCATTGACGGCTGTCACTCTCATTAATTACGGATAGCCATATAGCTGGGGTACCTCTGCAATTAAATATATGTATATAGAAAGGCACTGCTGCTCCCGTTTTCACTGTTATCGATAAAGACGATGGCCGCGAGCATGTGTCTTTATGATTAATACGTAGTACCAGACAACAAATAAAGTTCTCAACGTGTCATCCATTCACCCATTTCCCTGCAGCCTTGTCACGCGTAACGTTATTTATAGCCAAATTCATATATAGCATTAATTAACGTCAAAAGT
The DNA here is from genome assembly GCA_030142655.1 of Trachelus tabidus. Classification (NCBI taxonomy): domain Eukaryota; kingdom Metazoa; phylum Arthropoda; class Insecta; order Hymenoptera; family Cephidae; genus Trachelus; species Trachelus tabidus. The sequence goes on from JARQTI010000144.1 coordinate 226,016, forward strand.
ATCTCATTTAATCGGATTCATCTAAAATTCACATAACCAAACTAAACCCCTGAGTCCGATGAGAAATGGGCGATGAGTACGCAAGGGATGGCGCTGCACGGTAGGGCGGAGAATAGACGAAGCTAGCTGGCGAGAGCGGGTAGGTAAGCGGTTAATAGAGACGAAGTTTATTTTTTGTTGTTTATATAACGGCCAAGGAATAAAAGCTTTGACTACATATCGATGCAAGACAATCGACAAGAATCTCGAATCTCAACAATAGAAATTGAAGTAGCCCAACTGCTTGTACAGTGTACGACCGAGAGATTGACTTGTGAACAAAGCGGCAGGTCGTGTCGGATGACAGCAACCTGAAGTGAGCGTCGTATCGAAGCTGTTTGTTTTGAGGAACCAACGCGAATCCTGGCCAAACTGTATCAACTGCCTGAGTAACGGTAAATAGGAAAAGTCCAAAAGACGTTACTCACGATTGGGTTGCGTGGCGCGTAAAATAGGAATTCAAACGGGCAAATGTATTTTTATCGAAAATCGGGTCGATCGACAGGAGTGAGAAATAATTTTTAAGCGTGCCTATGAACGAGAGTCGGTGTTTGTTAAATTGTACACAAACAAATAATAAATACACAAACGCATAATATACATATATTGGGTTGGCAACTAAATGCTTGCAGATTTAGTCGATAGCCTTACTAAAATCCGCAATCACTTAGTTGCCAACCAAATAGATACGATTATTCGCCTGGAACAAATTATATGCAGGCAAACTTGGTATTAAGAGCGTTACGTCCTTCGGACTGTTTACGTGGGGAGCGTCCGAGACTGAAAGGTAAGAGAGACTATTTTGAGCGACCCTGTACCCTGGGTAGCTTGTCCTGGAAAATGATGGACGTTACAATGTAATTAGCATTGTCGATTCGTACTAAGGAAACGATACTATTAAGAAAATGCTACGCGTTATGAGACAACTCTACAGTGTTGAACTACAAAGATATAGATATTCACGGTGGCAGTCTGCATAGGAGTGAAAAGAGTGTTGAGTGAAGTTTTGTATAGGTAAAACAAAAAATAAAATACACGTGCTGCTCTATAAAGTGGCACGTGATAAATTTTCGACAATATCGTTCGGAGACTCGAGATTAATAAATTACCAAGTTGTCACCTGTTACGATCGACAAGCCGTATTCGGCCGTTAAAGCTTGCCCGTTACTTTCGTAGGTCAAAGCTGTTCTTGCTAAACCATATTCGAACGTCAGTGAGAAATAGTCTGGAGGAGCAGTGTATCTCAATTATACATCAAAACCAGTCCACGTGGCTTCTATGCCAAGTGTGTACACTTATAAACGTAAATTAGGTTAGGTTAATAATTTGGACTTTCGATAAGGAGTCAACGTACCTACCGATCGCCGGTGGGTGGATTCGCATTGTAGATCGGTGGGTCGACGAACCTCAGTGGCGTATCGCAATAAAAGCGTATTTGCCTTTCTCTAAGAACCCAAAGCGACGGCCCCGCGTTGCTCGTCACAATAAACTAACCTATTTGACAATCGGCAAGAGCCCGTCAAACTGGCCACCGAGGAAATCGCGATGATGCATCTATCGATCGACCGATCGAAGATCGCTATAGGTCGACCCTGCTGCTGGCGCCCGAAGTCGATCGAGAGCAGCGATCCGCTGCTGAAACGATAGATAAAAAAGGCACGTAGGCCGCCCGATGTCGATTTCTTATTCCAATTAGCGATCCGCTGGACTCGTTCAAAAATTAACGAGAGGAGAGAGTTTTGGGGAGAGAAAGAAAAAAAGGTCGCTTTCAAGAATAGGAATCATGTACCGGATCTTGTTATCGTACGTTGATCCTTAACAGCAAGAAAATCTACGATTATACTATAATATTCGATTATATTATTTATCGACGACCAATGCTTTGCACGTGTCGACAAGGAGTAAAATGAAGGTTCGCTCATCCGGTAGTAACTGAATTAATAATTGGCAGTAGATGAATGGCCATTTTGTTTCCAGGTGTCAGATCGTCCGATTTTTTTTGGATCGACTCGTGATCCGACGGGATCTTTCAGAAGGTCCCATATCCACTTGCACGTACTTTCTAAACATCTCCTTTTACGTTCGCTTAGCTCTATTGATAAACACGTGCCGATCCACCAGGTACACACGGGAGCAAATATACTCAGCTCTAGTTTTCTCACTTTCTCCATTTTTCTGCTACAGTCAAAATCTTGTTTCAAAAAATACATTTTTTTTCTAAGCAATTCGCAATGTTTGGAAATTTCTTGTATAAACTAGCGCAAAATAATTTGGCCGAAACAAAATTTCAAATTTTACTTCATTCCCGCCGATCAGAGCTCCGTGAAAAAAAAAGCACTATCCCAGCCTCGAATCTTTGTTACCGGCATAAATTAGTTTCACTTCTTCGAAAATTCTCTGTGGCAACTAAATGCAATCCATGTCTATACAGTAATACCTTCTTTTAGTCGAACCTTGTCGTCCTTGTAAATTATTTTTTTCCATTTATAACAACAATAATGCATATTCATACCGAAAACGACAAATTTCAACTACGTTAAAAACCCAATGCATCATCACTAGGTAAACCTGCATAATTGAAAGATTTCCAAAAAAAAATTCTCGAGAGTCACCAACCATCCAGGTGTTACTTGTGCATAATAAACAGCGTCGAAGCGAATATTTTCACCGCTCTGACGCCATTAATTCGATATTTAAGTTACCAGCAGTATGCCTCAAGAGTAACAAAGATACATCAACTCGACATGCCTGGTCGTCCGGTAACGTCCATGTTTACCTATAAATTTTCACGATTGCCCAAACATATTTTCCCTCCGTTTATCTACCAAAAAAAAGCACCGATATTCTCCGCCTTTCGATACGGCGCGAAAGTAAACAAAAAAAATGTAATTACAAACTCTCACAATAAAGATTTCGAACGCCAATCATAAGATCACGTGCTTGTATCAGCCGCCATAATTCGAGCATCCTCATCTCTCATACTCCCGATTAATCGCACTCTGTAAATACAGTCAGTGCGGAAATGCCACGATAACTGAGAAAGCAGCACCTCGTATTTCACTCTTCGCGTCAAACAAAGCGGTTAACTGCGATACCGAGGCGTAGACAGTATCGTTATAAATATAAAGATACGTAACGTTAACGTACACGGACCGTATACCGAAGATCAGCCAACTTCAAGTGGCAGACATATCGTGAAGTTGGTCGATCATTGAAAGTTCGATCGAAGCTGATGCATCCACTACAGAAAACAAGCAAGCAACATTAAACATAAACGAAACACCAACATGGCATTTCCTACACACCACACGAAGATGCCAGCATATCAGAGACTAAACTGATATCACGATTATCGATCGACATAACCTACAAATCGAAAGGAACATGGCGAGCGTGGCGACCGTGCCCGATACCTGTACCAGCAGTTAGCGATGGCATCGCCACCGAGCAGATATGCTTATCAGCTAAATCACCAGAGATAACGGAGTTTAATATTTTCAATTTTCCTCGTACCAACATAATAACAATCGTACGTTCTCAAGTCACGACCGAACGACACGTAATTTCTCACGGTAGATTTCCGCGCATCTATACACCCGTGTACAGGCTCTTTCATAAAACCGCTTGTCCACTAAAAATGCCATAAACAAAATGGCCGCAATAAATCTCTCTCGCAGCCACCTTTCACCTCTCAATGTACGTCTCTCTCTCTCTCTCTCGCGTGCTAGCATCCCGCCATCGACGACGACGTCTCGCGTCGTTGTTTCACGCACCGTATCCGCAAATGCTTGGGATTCTATTGCAATCGCACGCAGAACGGACGCCACGCGAGCGAGATACGTGCGGACTTCGCACGCTGATACGAAATGCCTTATACTGAATTCAAAGTTTGTGCGCTAACGGTACCCGTAGATCGAGTCTACTCGTGTGCAGGTTGCTTCACACGTGACTTCGTTATCAGATTAAGCGCGAGTATCGTCGTTAATTAACTCGGACGTGTCATTAAATTTTCCTTCTTTTTTCTTCTCCCTTAGATTTGAGCGCGCGACATTCCTGATAACCGGTGCGAAATATTTATTTTCAACGACTCCGTCTAGGCGGTCGCGAACGGTCAAGAAATTAATTTGACTCTGCAAAAAGTTTTATGCTTGTTCAATATTATAATAATAAGGATAACGATAATAATGAACTTATTCATTCGGACTGTACCGGACTGAGATATATTTGATTTACGATTGTAAGAATGACACGACGACTTCCATTTTGTATTGCCCTGTAGATTCATTCACGGTGTGTACAACATTTACTTGTACACGACAGAGCATAGAATAATAAGTATTCGATTGGAGAGGACAGACAGCAGTGCAGGAATATATACTACTGTAGACTTGAATGGGCTCTCGGACAGTACACACGTATAGTGGTGGCCTCGCATATAAATATGACGTCGAGGCCGGTGTATTAATTCCGTGAGAAAGCAAACGAGAATTTATTAAATGACTTGATAATGAGAGCTTAATTTTTTCTATGTATGTATAACGATTGTACGCGATCGTTAAGGTAGGCACTAATCAATTTTTATTGTGTAATATATATAAAGGACCCATAACGGTACTATTCGCGTTGAACGATCGAAGTTGAGTTCTGGCTGAACCACCCAAGTTGAATGGTGGTTAATAAAGCGTGGCCGGTAAAGGATTGTTTCGCCATTTAAAAAGAATTCAAAATTCTTCTCACGGCTAAGCGTCGTATCTCCGCGGAAATCTTAACCGAGCTGGTGTAAGCTCGAAGGCGTTACGATGAGTAGAGAAATCCGTGGCATAAAATGCCAAAGTGAAATGAATCGGTATTTGCAATTGGGAATGCGGGGGTGTGGCGTTCGCCAAGGCGTTATCTCTACTTTAGGCATCGCATTGGTACGTATCGCACCGAGTCAATAATTCAAACGAATAAACGATCGAAATGAAATTGCGCGCGCATTTCAAATCGAGCGTGAAACATGAGATGATATAACGGGTGATTAAATGTCAATTGCGGCCGATTAATGTACAACTTAATATGGATGGTTAGGTTAGGTTAGGTTAAAATCTTCCAGCACTTGAGTTACCGTGTAAACGACTTTACGAGGATTGGGTAATTTTTTAGAAAATTTTTTGTGTACGCTCGAAAAACCTGTCGAAAGATAACGCGAACTTCGTGTCACGTAGCGGAACGACAATCGAATATATTTTATTATTCGAGGATTCTTAGTCACCGTTTAATTGTGCCAATCACGCGATTGCATTTCTTTATATTCAAAAGACTCTACAGTAATTTTCGTTTACCATGCGTGATATGTTACGGTGACGAGTTGACGTACATAAATTTTGCGTTATCCTGTGTGTTTTAATAATGAAAATATTTTTTATTTCCAAAAAAAAAGGACGAAATTTGTTATTTATTTTTAACAATGACTAGGAGTATCCATAAGAACAAAATAGATGCTGAACGAATTTCAATTTCCAAAGGAGATAATCGTGTTAGAAATAAAAAAAAAATGGCGGACAGTCACGATCGCAAACTTATAAGCGAAGCGTGTCGGATTTCACGCTGGATCTTTAGCATCTTGCGTCTCGACTGTTAATCGACGTCGAAACGATCTACTTTCAGGAAAAAGAGATGCCAGCTGCACTACCGCGCAGTTTCGCAATCGTAAGAGCATATTACTAATGAGGTTCGGGCTACAATTGTTCGTAAAGCCGTTTGGCCGATAATCTGTTATTTGAATGCCGCGCGAAGAAAGGTACATCAGCTGTGCGTGACGGCTCGCGCGGTGAAACAGAACTTTAAGTAATAATTAGCACGTTGCTGTTGATCGCGAGAGGACAAACAAAAACACAAAAAATCAAAGTAAATTTCATAATTTCATCATTCATTGAATTTCAATTAAAATATCAATAATTTATCGGATACACGACAACAGCAGGTGGTACGTAAAGTCCTGCGTGATTTAGAGAAATCTACATTACCGACATCCAGCGACGATCGTTGCACGATATAAATCAGCAATGCATTCGCAAATGCAGTACCGATGCTGCTGGCACGCGAGAAAATGTTGCAGATGCACCTGCACCATGTGCAATGCAACCGGATGATGATAGGCTCAAGCCAACTTCTCATTAAAGCCTTACAGGCTGATCCTCTGCAGGTCACTATGTACATACATGCGTGAATATATGCTCTGACGTGTGCATACCCCTTAATGCAAATACCCACATGTTATCCTCACGCAGTGCAGTTTTTCTTGACTTAGAATACCATTTGCACATATATTACTTACACGTTTAGACATGATATACAAAGCATAGGCATACGATTAATCGCAAATGGAAGCTGGAGTCAAGTCAAAATAAAATATCGCGATAAATATTAATTGTCAAGTTACGTTACACCTTCACTTCGATCGATACAAAATATTCTACGGTAAGTATAGTCATTACGATCCTAATAAATCAAACTTCGTAATTAGAAAATAGATAATGCCGATACTAGTCGCTATAAATAGATTTGCTGTCTCTTCCACGGATAAGTTAGGTTAGGTAAAGTAACAGCACGGTACACTGGATATAGAGATTCTCAAGATATATTCGCTTCTCCTGCTTTATCCTATGCAAATATCACTTGACATAATAACTGTGCACCGATTACGCAATGGAATTTCACTTTAATTCGCGCTCCTATCGTACGCCTGGAGAAGCAAACCTGTGGCGGCAATCTACACGGGTTTTGACAGTCCGCTCGAAAAGTATTCGAATACGTCACGAGTAGCCAAGACACTATGTTTATAACGCAACGGCCATTTGAAATAACTTCTTGGCTACAGTCACTTCTCGTCAATGTTAATGACTTCGGGTACAGCTCATTAATAGCCTCTGGTTGTCCTGATTTTTTCTCGGTACAAACAGCCTGCATCGGTTAGCCTATGGTAAGACGGGTCGTTATACAATCGTCTTAGACTAAACTAATGAGTTAGTTTCGCTGGTACGCACTTACACATTGCTGTATTATTCAGTAATAGCCAAGCAGTGTAAAAAATATTGTTTTTCAAGTATGACGGCTTTTTCTTTTCATTTCCCGTTTCACTTTTTATTAATCGATAAGCAATTGATGCGAAAGCCGACATTTCTGCACTTTATGTACTTCCTGATCGATTGAACGCCATCGATCACGATATATATATACACATATAGTCGAAAGTCGTTGCTTACTTTGCATTGAATCTTCTCAAGTGCAATGCAAGATCGATCGATCTTCTTCGCGGTACTGTTGAGTGGATCGCCGGGAATTATTTTATCCTAAGGAGGTTACGGCGGTTACATATACGTATAGAGATATCGTTACTGTACCAAAAGAATAGTTACTCTTGCATGTAAGAAGCATCTTCCGTGAATTGTGAATTGCGTGTTACTACGTATATAGTATCGAGCTGTGTATATATATTTATATGGTAGGAATTCGCGTGAAGAAAGCGTGATCGAAGCTATGGCTTACGTGAAGATCGATTTTTCGATGGTATGTATGTTATAATATTACGCCTTGGGTATTCGTGTCTGTAGAATCTTATCACGAAAATTTGGAAATTTCGCAATTTCGAAAGGACGTACAAGACAATGGATAAGTAAAATGTCAGAGATAATAATATAAATACGGAGTCTGTGTTGCCAAAGGTGACCCAGGTATACGATAGCCGAAGGGCTGCTTGTTTACAATGGAAATTCATAGAATAAATTTTGTCATTCGCCTCATTCGATATTTACTGTCTCGCAGATAAACTAAATTTGCAGATACGAGTCACAAAGAATTCAGCAAAAGTGCGTGTTATGAAAAATATTAAATGAACAAACGTCTTTCCGTATCTTCGCCAGTACGTAATTTATGGCACGTACATACATGTAATAAAATTTAAAAAAACTTACCCGCAGTTGTCCAGCATTCACAACAATCCTGACACAGCGAAGACCAGTCGTTTTTTAAGTCCTTATAAGTAGCCATGATTTCACTCCTAGGACCACGTCCTCTTCACAGCTTATGTTCCACTTCATCCACAAAGTCCTTCAGAATTATTTGACAGTGTCTTACATATTTCTTAGATATTTTTCACAACACGAGAGCTCGTCTTTGCACGAGTAATTTTTTCTCTATCCGAAGCAATGCCCGACGTTCGCGCACAATGGTGGAAATCTTTTTCAACGTAAGACAAGCTTGTTCCTTAATAACGAAGGAATTTGGTTAAAACGGCGCGTAATCGTAGACAGAAAGAACAAGCACATGGGCTACACGGCACAGTACACCAAACCACTCACGATTACCTTGCAGCACCCGAGCTCTGGCTGTCTATCCGTTCGTTCCACCCGGTATTCCGCTCCTCTCCTCCTCCGCCTCCTCATCCTACTTCAACTTCTCCATCTTTCATCTCCCTCCTTAGTACGTCTCTCCCTTGCTTGCTTGCTTACTCGTTTTCTTTTCCCGTGTCTCCCTCTCTCTTTCTGACAACATCGTTTCTTTCCTTCTCTTTTCACACTGTTTATTTTTAAAGAAGTTCACCACCAAGTCGGGTCTTACGTTGGTAAATCTACCTGTGCGTATGTACGCATTTATGCAAGATACGTATGCGTATATACGGCTTATGCGTACCATGAAAATCTGTCCAACGGACTCCACGTACCGAATTCAAATTTTCAAAATGGTGCTTTCGTTTACGATGGAATTTCGAACGGAATTTTTGCTCAAACTTTCGTTCAAGAAGGTGTTTAACGGTTTCTCAAGTACGTATCATTTATTAAATATGCGCATATATGTTTAAATAGCCGTATGCGACTTAAACGATTATTTTATACTGATATATGGACGCGTTTCAAGATGGAACAAACTTTCGTAAGATTCACGTATTGATTATCGACATATGTATGGTATACGATATAAGTTAAATGTCTTCTATACTTAATCTTTTCGTCGTTAAATTTTTTAAGGCAGTACTTGACCTTTTTTTTTAAACAAAAGCTGCGATTTTATACGTCTAAATTGTTCTACGTCTAAGCGCACTGTTATTTACATCTATTTATGTGCTGTCATTAGGAAACAATCCCACATACAGTTCGTGTAGGAACTGAAGAGAGTCGTGTCATTTGTTAAATGCAAATGTGCACGAGGTGCCATAGTGTCGCGTCTGATTGTTACTGTCATTCTTGCTCATCATGTATGCAATTATGATGATTGTCAAATTAACTGTCCCTACATACATTCGTCTTTACAGTAATGCAGCTCAGATACATTTCCGCAGTTTTTGAATGATCTCACGACTCAAAGTCAAGTATAAAGTATTGAATTAAAAGTATCACCAAACGATACTCTATTCTTTTATTATATATTAATTTGATTCAATAAATTCGAAAGGGAGTTCAAAGTTTTCTCATTCAAGAGCAATTTATATAAGTAGATAGAGTAAATCAACCGGTAAATGAACTCCTCAAGAAAATCTTTCAGTGAATGGACACCCGTGTTAAAATCACTATACATACATATAATTTACGTGAACGCGTCATTTACTGGGGCTTGTCCATTCACTGGTGAAGTCCACCCTACGCGGTTTGCGGCATCCTGAAAGATCTTTTGTTTTCAAGAAAACACGCAGGAATCCCACAATAAATTTATTCGCATATACAACAAATTGAATAATCGAAGAATTAAATTTAATTTTTATTGTTTGAAATTACGTTCTTATTTATGTATTGTCCTTCTTAATTTCGACTACTCATTGTGGCAATGGATCCAGTTTGTTTTTACTCTCACTAGTTTACCGACAGTCGCTCCCACTTTGGCCTCAACTGGGTCGCAGAACGCACCATTATGTTGGCCGGTAAGTTCGCAGGAAACAAATTAAAGACTGTCACCATTCACATCGGACCCGCTCCAATTTCTATACTATCACCCATGGTCCATTGCCTCCGAGTTATCCTGAGACTGGCACGAGACAATTGTGCGCTCTCCAACCATCCTTTGGATACGTGGAAAAGGATGCTGATGGAGTCCATATTATTCAGGACTATCACTTCTGGATGTAATCTCAAACTTATAAATCGCATTAACGTAGATAACCGTGGTAATGCATTCCTTTGTATACATTACAGGGACTCTTTAATGACTTCTGATAATAATCGAAATATTCAGATCCACTGTCTGATGAATTTTCCGAAATTATATTTGCTTATGATTAAGCAATGAGCATTGAAGAAGTATATCTGAATAACTCATGAACGTAGTCAGGAAGTGCAAAATCCTTTCTAATGGTCTCTCTGTGACTTTATCATGCTGATTATTTGCAGATAACTTTATAAATATTATCGCTTTCAACGTGATACTTCATATTATTTCAAGCGTGACGATACCTTTTTTTTTAAAATAAACGTAAGAATGATATATGGATTCGCACGTGTACTTACAATTTTATTAGTGTATGATATAAATTTGGTCAGATAAAGACACTCTTACTAGCTTGATCTGAGCAATCCAGTTTTTATCTATCTTCATTCACCGCTTGAGGATATGTTTGTAAAAACGATACGTATCTCATGATAGACATTTACCGTTCTACATATATAGCCTGACAGAAATAAATAGTAGTATGTCATTTGTAGCGAGAGTAAACTTGATTTTTATTTTCTGCACCTGATTCAAAAGACTATGTTAAAAGACAAAAAACATTGTTTTTTTTACGAGAAAGAATTTCCGTGCACATATGTTTAATGGAAAGTCATTTAACGTCAGTTTGATATTTTATCAATAAAAACATCATAAGGCTTTCCAATGAACATAATGGTACACACGATTTTAGGTTTTCGAATAATTCAGAATAGATTCAGTCCTTCACTTTCATTTCTACGCTTGAAGGATTTTCTGTAAAATGAACAAGCATTATTGATTCATTTCATAGAACATTAGAGTGAGACATAGAAGAACATTCTTTATATTGTTAATAATGTCATTCTCGTAGAGAATATTGTTGTATCACATTTACATGAATAAAATCTACAATTAACTGTAGAAGAATGAGGATGATGTGAATCAACCTTTAAATTATATAGCGTTAGTAGAATTACGTCTTCTTGACTTTCAAAAAGCCAGCAGTGTTCGAAAAGTATTTTGCATTGGCCTCGTTGACCTTTTTCTCTGCAGCTTGCGGATTGACAATTTCCAAACCCTATGGAAATATACTTGTTGATATATGATGATAACGATAGCGATATTGAGATATCATCTAATGATATCAAGCAGGAGATATTACGAATGTATGTTACCTGTAGAGGCGTGAACGCTACGCTGGATGCGGTACCGGAAACTTGTTTTTTAACGGTCGTACTGCCACCCCACTGTTGTTGTTTTTGTAAATTCTTCTGTAGAGCTTTAGATATTCGAACTTTTGTTTTCTCGTCGATCTGCGGCAACCGAATGCGTCCTGTACCCGCCTTTCCTATGGTACCGCGAGAATACCCAAGATCCTCTTGATAAGCATCATGTTCGATCTACAAAGGTTATTTACAGTTATATTTATTTCTAGCAATGAAGAAGATTCTATAGATTATTCAGGTCTGTTCAAATGGTTATACTAGATACTCACGTCAGCGAAATTCATACGGTTTGCATGTTTTCGTAATTCGGTAATAGCATATCGTTCCTTCATTTTTCGCACACGTTTACCTCCGCGCTTCTTTCGACCGGGATCGATGGGCTTTGGTAAGGGCTTTGCAAATTTTACAGGGGGTGGTTCCTGGAGCTTATCCAGTTTTTTCTCGATTTCTTCTCGTAATCTGTGACCGAATCCACCATCTGAATCTTCATGACTGGCATCTACTCTAGCCGCTAACATACTTTTGCCTGCAACTATCCTTGCAGCTTTCCTTCGTAGGTCCTATAGTGACATTGAGGATAATCATGAGATACGATACTGAAAGAATAATGAGACACAATGAGAAATACAGAGAGGAAGCTATGAACTCACCGGTGGCGTATCCTGGACAATATCAGAATAGTAAATGAATCCTGTATGAGGTAATGTAGCGACTTGTGAAAATCCAGACAGCGTAGTTTTCTGAGATCCCAAGACTAAAAGATTACATGCTGGCATTCTGGATAGTTTTGTTAAGCCTCCAGCAACCCCTACGAATATAATTGTTAGATTGTTTTTTATGTTGATGTCCAATGAATGTACATGTAGAAAAACTTACCCATTATTTTTGCAGCTGTTGATGCTCCAACAATTATCGACAGGTTTGGAGCAATAAATGCCATTCTGCTTTCAACGTATTCAAATATTTTAAGTTTACAATTATTCAATTCTACTGCCATGTCACAAGCTTCGCAAATGGCTCGCTTCTCCTCCTCTGTTAAAAGTTGCCTGTTGAAAAAATAGTAATGAAAACAGTATTAATTTATAACCAGTTCCGTAACTGCACATAAAATGTATCTTATTTGGTATCTTAGATTGTATTAGAAAAAAATACCCTTGAGTTGTTGACGCAGTAACAGAAACAACCATAATAGTTGCCTGTGTGAGAAATTGTTGCAGTGTTTCATTATTTTTTGCTCTATCTAAGTCATTGCCCAACTCTCGTACTGTCATAACGTATTCTAATGGACCCACAACAAGAGATTCAAGCTCTGGGAATCTTTTAGAATATTTATCTCTTGTAAATCTATGAATAGTTGCTGTAATATAAAATAAAAATTAAGACAAACAATTTATTACAATTTGTATAAGGTTTCAATAAATATGAACATATACATGTACATTACCTATTTCATCATCAATTTCGACAGCTAAATTGTTTGCTTCTACAATTAATTGATACTCTGGATCAGATTCGACGGGTCCAATAATCTCTGATGATTTTCTAGGAATCTTGCTGTATTTTTCTATTTGCGACATGACTCTCTGCAGTTCATCAGAGTCACGAAGCTTTGCTAACTCCCGGACAGAAGCAACTTTTATCTCTGTAAATGTAACAAAGTTAAAAAAAACATAATTACGGAACTTCCATTGAATATTATTCAATATAGACAAATAAATATTAAATATATATAATCAAATATGTTAAAAAATAAGATAAGTACAACTGTAAAAATTAATTAAAAAAAATATACTATCCATTGTCATTTCTACATTAAATAACTAAATTATACTAAAATACCAAATTAGAACTAACCTTCTTCAATCGGCTTAACAACCGCTGCCGGTATATAATCCGGTTCCACTTCTTCCATAAACTCCTCATCATCATCATTTTCCTCGAGATCAGCCAGAAGTTCTTCCGCCAAAGACATTATTAATTATTATAAATGTATATTTAAAAATATATGACTTTTCGTGAACGTTTTTCGCACGTAAACAAACGAAATATGAAATACACATACGTATTACTATACAATACACTGGGATCCTAATTAGTAGTGTCGCCACTGGTCGCCACTCGTAGCGCAAGTGCTCCGAACTAGCGATTGATGATTGACTAGATAACCCGCAAAAAAATAGATAAAAATAAAATCAAATATCCATACTCAAAAAACCTTTTATGCTAGGGAATCGTGGAAGAAAATAAAATACATGTGATTTTACCATTTTAGTGTTACGATTATATTTTAAAATATTATATTTATAATGAATTAGCACAAATTTTGACTTTCCATACATTTTATTATTCTGTTATTCTTAAGATTTAAATCATTCCAAAAATTGTATGTAATAAATAAGTATTTATGCATATGATGGAAATTTCCTGTAATAAAAATAAGTAACAAGAGCACTGCTATTTTTTGTGTGTTTTAATAGGTAATACAGGCAGTACATTTCGTTCAATACGTAAATAAAGTGCACAATATTAAATAAACTACATTACTCGGCTTTGCTCTTAGTGTCTTCTTTGTAATGTAAAAATACAAGAGAGAAAAGAAATACACCTCCCATCATAGAAAATGCACTAACATAATATGGGAATGCACTTGGAATAAATCTTTCGTATTGAGTATGTTCCAAGGGTCTTACTGAGACTTGCGTACTACTGTACAGGTAGGTCAAACCCACTCGAGTGTAATTAACTTTGAATTGATAAACTCCATACACATCTGGAATCTTGAAACGAGCTTGATACCGACCATTGCTCAAACGTTTCATCGTAATGCGTACAAATGGGTCAATACGAACAAATTCCAGTTGCAAGTCATCAGCCTCGTACGGCACCCATTTACCATTTTGAAGCCTTTGTACATCAATTTCGTATATCACATCGTCCATTATAGTGTAAGACTGAGGTGGCTCAGATTCGCCAACTTTATGATGATTAACCGCGGCTACACGAATCACACCATTTTCTTTAAATACCCACTGGGACATAGCCATGGCAACTGCTTCGTTACCAGACTTTTCATACTTCTTACCACCTGAAAAGAAGAACGAATAATAAAACATGAAATGTTACACTGGTTTACATTATGGGAAATACATTATAAGAGGAGCAGCATTTAGTATAAAAGTTTTAGCGAGACTAACCTTGAGCTTTTTGTACAGGACTAGTAAATGCTTCGTCACTGAAGAAGAATAAAGACCCAGAGAAGATAACTCTAGCATTGTTTCGTGCTTGCAGAGCTGCAATGAGTAATGTGTTTTGCCCAACAGCATGAGGATATTCTTTAACTGGTTGATCAGGGTTGTAAGAATAGGCAGAGCTTGCTGCAGATAGTAAACGAAGTACTAGTGGATTGTTAGGCTTGGCAACCAAACCAGTTCCTTGATACAGAAGTGGTGGAATGTCTCGACTCCCAACGATGACTGGTGCTTCAATGAGACTACTTGGCTCAGCCACTGTGACAAAGACAAGATGAAAAATTAAATTTGATATATTAGCATGTGTAACGAAGCTTGTGTCAAAGTTGATCGATATGAATCTAATTTTAGAAAATTTATCTGACCTATTTTAGTATGCTGACCAGCATCCGAAACATCATAATTTATGTGATCAATTACAGTGGCACCTTCTTCATCCATTTCAAAGCCACATTCAGAGGCTAGATTATGCAAAGCATCACCACTTTGTGCTGATCCAGCAACTAATACATTTCCACCACCATCAATGAAGTCTGCGATAGTGTCATCATTGAGTGCTCCACCAAATTCCTCAACAGATGGAGCAAAAATTATTAAATGCTCATATAAAAATTCCTTATACTTTGATAGTTGCAGATTTGCATCATCAGCTAATTTATATGTCAGCTGGTAACCACGATCTGAAAAGAAATAATATTGAGTTATAATATACTCCATGACAAACTTTAATCGTACAATCTAAAAATTCTCTAATTTCTTAAATGAAAATCTTCCTGTAATAAATTCAAGCTCAGGGCATTAAATAACATCCAAGAATGTCAAGTGATTGAAGTAACAAGATCGGCAGACTGAAACAGTTTTAAGGTTATATATGCAGAGCAAACAATTATTCAAACCTTGAAGCGATTTGAAGAAAATCGAGTGTGTCTCCTTTATAGCGAGATTATCCAAAAGGACAAGCGTAGGGCCGCCGGCATTCACAGAAACGAAAATACATAAAAATAACGATATTACTGGTGCCGCGTACATCTTGTCGGTTTTATGGTACTTCTGCCACGAACACAACGGCCCTATCATAAATCGGAAACAATCTGGCTCCATCTGGTACATCCCGTACGAAATTTGAAGAAAAGTTGTAATATTTTTAAAATGACTTAATTTATGTAACAAAAATCTAGACTAATAACTTATACGTTATGTATAATATTGTATTTACTGAATTAATACATCAGAAAGTTATTAACGTAATATTGAAAATAAATGGGCAGTACTGTCCCATTTTATTTACTTATGCTTCATGTATTCCCTCTTGCTTTGTTTTTCTCTTTTCCTTTTCCTCATGTATCCTCCTTCGTAATCGCCTTCAGCTTCTCTGAGATACAATCACCTAATTCACGTAAAAATCTTCTAGGATACATTTTCCCTTCTCTTGTTAGTGTACTGTGATACTGCAGATTTTTTTAAACACTATAAAGAAATCAATAAGTGCAACATATGCAATATTTTAGTTTTACGTATGACAGTGTACATTACATATTACATATTATTTAGTGTAAATATCGCAATATTACTTACAACGTACTAAAATTGTGTCCTAACTAATCATAAAGAATTTACAGATAATTTGCATATACCGTAAATTTAAGTAATTTTTTTATGAAAGTACTTAAAATATACAGTGATTTAACAATTTCACAAAAATGTAATTATCACCGAAAATTGACTATAACTTGAAAAAAGTTTCAATCAACGCAAATCCACTAGTGTACCTTTATATGTATTGTTTATTGTTACTTTCTCTTGTATAATAATTTTATCCTCAGTCCGACTCTTTCGTCTTCTCATCCGTGTCTCTCATTCCTCTTTTTCTAGCGGTTACGTATTCCTCCTTTCTCATTACGTCCTGCCGACCGACTTCACTCCCTCGCTGTGTCTTTTCTTTGCTGTGAAAGGAGCTGATCAATTTTGTGAAAAGATGTAATGTAATGAGATTGTGTATTTAAATAAAAGCGCTACCTATAGCGCAGTTACCTTTCATTGTCTGCAACAGCACGTGTGGTCTAGTATAATATACTTTACATTGTTATATGTATAGATACAGACGTACACTGCGAAAGAACTTTGGCAAAGGAACACGTCGGGTACGTTTCCGTAACTAATTATTGCTGTGCACATGGCAACCGGCTGCACACAGATGAATAACCAACCGACTAATTTCAGGCAAACACGAACCCTTGTTATCTTTCAGCGCCCCTGCTCGAAACGTTGAATAGAAAAACGTATGAACTTGAAATGAAAAACCGTCTAGAAACGCATAGAACTTTATAGACTTCCCAATGATGTTTGTTGTTTAACCTAAAAACGTCTATTCCTTCTTATGGAGTTTCTATGCAGAGTTATCCAAGGTGTTTCCGTTTCTACCACACTGAGAACAAATCGTTAGATCGAAATGATTTGTGTATTATTTTTAAAATCCGTGATTCACGCTCATCCTCAAAAATGGGTCGGCGAAAGATGATTAACGACCTGCCGTTATCTTTTACAGGATCAGAAGACTTTCCTTCGAAGAATATATATGCATTGGCTATTAACCGAACAAGAGTTAAATCAAAGTACAAAGAATCTATAAACGATACCGGGGATTCTTATACACGACTTTTGTACTGTGCTTGTATATCAGTTGTTCCAGTTTTTGATTTCCTATATCTGCGCACGTAACCACTGCCGTATCAAGGTGTGAGTGTACGTACGATACACACTCGAGAAGGACGATGAAGGAAGTGGAAGATGTGAAAAAACAGAAGTGTCTCATTAAAGAAGCGTCAAGCCAAAGGCTGGCAAGGAAACGAAGTAAACTCGGGTAAACGAGTGACGAGTAGTTGGGCGTTCGGGTATGCCTCCCAATTTCGAGCACGGCACGCTCTAGGGATCTAAACTTAGATCGTGCTCGAGCGAGCTCGAGTTCAGTGTGAACCAACCGTCCTGACAAGAGACTCGAGGAAGGTCCGGAAACACCACTGGATCTGGAAGAGAGGAAAATTGAGCGTAGGAGATATTTTTCACGGAAGCTATAACACTGGGTGAAGGAATACCAATTACCAATTGTCCAGTTACGAGAGGAAAAATTCATAGGGACTTCTTCCGTTATGGCCTACAGTTGGGACAATCGTGTCAGTTTCATTGTCAAGTTTCTTTATGGTTAGTTATACAGTATTTGGTTTTAAAGCTCTAATATTGTCTAACGCAGTAAATACTGGAGTCGCTTGTGCTACGAACTTCATTATCTTTGAAATTTTAAACGGAAGATCGTGACATTTTGAATTCAGTGTATCCGTGGAGCTTTTACTCCGTCTCTCTTTGCTACATGCTCTTCTTTTGAATGAATCGCAGTGGGAGATTCCGGAAGTGTTAAAATCATAAATTAAGAACAATTAGTTTGACGAATGATAACTTCGAATCGATATATACGATTAATTATTATGGATAGATTTCTTGTTTTTCCTATTACTTCAAAAACACATTGGGACTATTAAAATCTATTACAATTTTCTTCAAGGCAGATACATGAGTTTGTGTTTTGGGCATTGAATAAATATTAGTTTTGGAAGATTAAAATACGAGCGATAGAAAAATAATCAATGTCCTATATTTAATTATGATTACGTGTGGCTCTGAAATGTTTGGATACAAATTTCTTAGAAAAAACTCCATTTATTATCTCCACTGTTGTATTCATTATAAATTCAATGACACTATTAATGAATTGCTAATAAATTATATACTAAAGTACGAATTTTCTTATGATAATTAATCAATCCCATAATGTTTATTATTAGACATAGATAACAATGGAGTACTGGACCAGCACGATTTCGAATGCATGGCTTTGAAGATGACGCTGATCGAAGGAAAGGGCGAATTCCATGGAAGTCGTTATCAGGAAAATCTGCACATTATGCTCTCTCTCTGGGAAGAGATAACTGAGCTTGCAGATTTCAATAAGGTAGAATTTGTAAGTCACTATCCGACACGGTACATCGTTTCTTTTATAAATGTTTTTTTCAATGCATTCCTTTAAGTAATTCGTTAATGTACGATATATGTATATCTTCTGGGAATGCATTAAGTACCGAAAGTCATGTGTTTTCTGCATTCTCGCATCGTGTCATTAACCGTGTTAGCATCAGAGATTAATAATTAACCAAATTTTATATAACAAGGCACAGATAATTAATTTAATTTTCACATTAAATTATTGCATAATATTTAAAACATTGCGCATGAATCTGTTGTACTTAAACAATTTTTAGAATGCAACGCAACTTATATAGTGCATATCAACCCTTTGAGTGCTATGGGCGCATATGTGTCCAAAAAGTGTTTAAATCTAAAGAGCTCCTCACTCAAAGGTTTAATATATCAATATATACCTGCGTGTAGTTCTGTCGTGGTGTAATTATCTGTATGTAATGCTTTTATTTGTTATAATTTTACATAGTCATGTGCATTTTCATATAACTAATACTGTTCTAGGTTCATTTATGTATTTATGATTTAACGATTACATTTGAATTTTCCATAGGACGGTATTGTAACTATCGAGGAGTTCAAAAAGGCTGTGCAGAGATGTTGCGTAGGACGATCTTACAGGGATTTCCCTCAAGCAATGAAAATGTTCATTGACAGCCATTTCAAGCTGGTAGATCTAAACGGTGAGTTGAAGGTTAAAGTAGAATTATGTAATAGTTAAAAATGATGTAAGTCGGTATAGGATAAACGGTAATAATCCATAGCGGTTTTAAAACGAAAATCAAACATACGGTACATATTTACTTTCGTTAGACGACGGCGTTATCGCAGCCGAGGAATATCGTTATAATTGTGTTACGAGGATTCCCGTGGACAACATAGACACCCTCGACGAGGCCTATCAGAACCTGCTCAACGTATGTTCTCTAGTAGTAGTAGTAACAACCTGATAATAAGCTAATTGCATTCTTATAGATCCTAACAAGTCTTAACGAAAAGCATACGTATTAGTTATACTTAAAAAATGCAAATATCAGCGACTAACATATTACTTGAACCACCGCCGCAATTATTTTAAAAGAGAAAAAAATAATAGTTATGTAAATTCTTTTTATGATGGGATATGAAAAGATAATTCAAGTAAGAATAATAAAATGGGGTCTTTCCTACGTAACGCTACGTTATTAAGAGACAATGTGCCACAGGTGCACACGTGCAATCCACTTGCAATTTTGGCACGTGGCCACAAAGAAAGGAGTTGTTACTGGTGGCGAAAGAAAATTACCAAGGGAAGGAGTTTCGGCCAGCTGGATTAGTTCTTCTAGTCGACGCTTCCGTAACCAGCTGACAAGACTAGAAGGCCTGCAAGCAATATTCCGAGTTTTCGAAAAGACAATCACTTGACAAACTGCCAAGGCCTCTTCCTAGCTGGGCTCGTTTAAAACTGCCATTTCAATATACGTATTTCAAAGACCTCCCACGCAGTTCGATAATCTCAGAGCTTTTTTTAAATTTTTCTTTTTTTACCACCGGCAAATACACACACTTTTTTCAGCTCTTTATTATACATTTAGATCCCGACCTTGTACGGTAACTTATACGTGTTCACCGTAAAATGTTGTATTTACGTAGGACGTCATTTTTGCTGACTTTGGCAAATCATCGACAAATTTAAATAACCTAGTGTGCGGAAACAAGTCAATGTTTTCATTTCTGATATATTATCTTTGCAATTGCATAAGATTAGCGAGAAATACATAAGGTGATGAATTTTCAAGGAAATTTCTTACACCAACGTTACAATTCTTGTATCACAGTGTACAGCCCTGTAACTGTTCATAAACTTGTTATTAAACCAACTAAAAACGAGAGACAAGAAATAACAATTTCTTTAAGAAGTAAATGTTTCTTTGCTTTACTCTCCTCTTGTTGTCACGTAAGAATTGCTTTTTCATATACTCACCTCATTTTGTCTTCCACGGTCATTATAGTTGATGGACGAGTAAAATGTGATGTCAGGTGACTTATTTGAATTTGAAGTATATACCACGATAGCCCCTCTCAAACGCATTTTACTTGTCGACAGACTGCATCAACACCCTTTAGGAAATTGAACGTTGTGCCCCGCAAATAAGAAAAGTAATTTAATATATCTATTCTTAATATTCTAGGATGATGATAGAAGACGTGGTGGTTTAACACTCTCCCGCTATCAAGAGCTCTATGCACAATTCCTTGGAAATCCAGACGAAACTTGCCCAGCAGTTCATTTGTTTGGTCCATTGCACGAACTTTGTTAACGTGAAGCAGCGCACTGAAGAACACTCGAAGAAGACGTACAAAAGACAATTGAAAAAATTAAAGAAGAAACAGATGTTCAAGGATAAAAAATGTTCAAACGATATAACTAAGCAGTGAAGAATAATAGAACAGCTCTATTGCCATTAAGATAGATTTATTATGAAATGAGAAAGGTAAAGAAGCTTTAACATTATTTATCAATATCCGAATATTTCTTACCCATCGTTTTGAATGTTAAATGTTAATGTAAAGTTTGAAAAAATAAAATATATACGAACGTTATCAAAAAATAATACATTTCTTTCAATGCCACCAGCAATAATAAATTATACTTGGCGCGAGAGTCGAAAGTGTCTCTTGATACAATTAATTGTATAAAAGGATTACCAATCGCTTGAAATGCAAAACAGCTGCAGGTAGATACGATTCTTCAGCTGTACGTATTTCAAAATCTTCCGCAAGACCAAAACGATAATTCTTCTTTGAGCGAAAGCCGATTCCTCTACCGTGCAAGCCTTGCAAAGTTAATTAATTGTTTTGGTAAGTCAACATGTTAAAGGTGACACATTTTACGAATTTTTGGCCCGAGAACAATACCTGTAAGCTTGCAAATGGCTTTCGACGTGCCAGGTTTCCTTCGAGTCATTTTAAGGTTCAAAGTGCACTTGCGAAGAGGAGCATTGATCGCTCGTGCACAGAAGCAACTGGTTCATTTTGGAAAATAACTTTTTCAACTTGTCGACAATGGTTATACTGGCACAAAAACACTGGTTGATATAAATTTGTTGAATATAACGTTTATAAAATATAATAAAACTAATGCCGTATCTATGGTAAAATGACAGTAGGATTTATTCACAATCTAGATCTGTATTTGTATTTCATCAATGGTACAATTATCACGTTCGACATTGAACGAACATATAAATCGATATGCCACTGCCAATTTGAGACGATTGCGTATAAACTTAAACAGTCAGATTCGAGCATAAATTCATTTATCTAACCCTTTGCACTTTACGTTTCAGGGGCTTCTCACTTCACTCGCTGATAGTAAAGTACCATCGCATGCTATTAAATACGTCCTAGAGAATTATCATTTATTAATTACTGCGGCTTTGTTTGTATAAAAATTGTATCTTTTTTTTTTACGTACAAAACGTTTCCTTCGTAGACCGCGATAACGATCGATGAGAAAGAGATGAGAATAGCGAAAATCGTACGCACACTTTGCGCAGGCGCATTAGGAAATGAAATCTCTTAAATTATACTAGTTAATTGAATTATCGAAATTTCGAATTTCTAATACTTTTACACTACGTAAACAACCATGCCTTCTCGTGAAGATTGTTTTAACACTTTGAGTCCAACGGACGAAACAATTCCCATTAATACATATACAGAATTAAATATTACAGGAGATACGAAAATCAAATAATTCATTGGAAGTAAATAAAACTGTCGCTTTGGAACGTGAATGCCTTTAAAATGATTTTTGTTCCTTTCTCTTTGAATAATTATTTTAAATGCCACTGGTGAACCTTCCAAAGACGTGAGCTTACAATACAACACCACAGATCCTACACTGTTTCCTATACATTTTGCGACCGCAAATATTACAAATGACATCAGTAATATAATCATGAAACTCTCGGATAAATTATTCTTGAATGTGAATATTAAATTAAGCATTTTCATTAAGTTAAAATACCGTCGGACGCGAAGCATCGAGCTTAATCAAATCCGTAGGCGCACTGTGACAAAGATTAAATACTTCTCACAGATTATTGAGATTGAGTTAAAGAAATAAATCTGTCCAAGATGGTCCTTTGAGTAATCCACAATTTTTGATCTCATAACGCACAATTATTCACAATTAGATAAACTACGACCAGATTAAAATTGGCATCGATCAGTTATCTATACAATTTTACATATAAGAATCATGTACAACTCTTACACTAGGTGGCAAGACTACGCCAATGTTATATTAAATGTTATAATGCAAGTTGTAAGGTTTAAACACGGTAATGGACGGCAAAAAGAATTCGATATCGTAAGATCCCATTGATATCTTGGATTGCGGTGATAACGCCTCTTCAACAGGCACTTTAAGACATAAATTAATGGGATAACGATACGGAAAACGGAATACGCATAACTGCATTTCTCAACATGAAGTATCGCACAATCTAACTATTCCAATTTTAATAACCACGTATCGTGTACCGTTTTTAAAGCTATTTACAATCAATTTTCCATAAGTTCATGAGATCCCAATAATTTTAATGATATTAACCATCTTGGACAAAGGCGACAAAATTTATCCTCCACTATAAATAAGTTTTTTTTTTGGATTCGTATGATCCCAAGAAATAAATACTGTAACAAGTCAAGTTGCGTTACTCTCTCGGAACACTTTGGAACGACTTAGCTACAGTCGAAGTTATAGCCTTATCAAGCGAATTCCGTTCACCTTCATGAGAAGTGAAATGGATTAGAATAATTTTTAAATTTAAAATTAAACTTTTGCCTACAATTGTGTCTCCTTAAAAATTACGTTTGGAAATGACTGAAAGTTTCCATTCCATTGTTTCTCTTTATCAAGCAAGAACCACTGTTATCAGTTTACGACGTTTACACTGGCGTAGGAAGTACTCGGACCTTGGGCGTTACTGCGTAGGAGAGGTGCTCTGACTGCGGGATCCTCGTCCTCGGCACTCTGGTTGATGCTTCGATTTTCATACGCGACCCTCCGATACGTCCCTCTTCCACTCATCGCGCCTGCAGAAAGAAAATCACATTAGCAACGATTGACACCAATTCAAAATTCAATTGACTACTTATAAGTTGTGTCAAATGAACTATAGAGTGTACATAAACATTATTTATGGAGCAGCAGCTGCTACTGAGAATTTATTGTGAAGAACAGTAAATACATAATAATATTTAGAAGAAACATTCCCACAGTTATTAGGATATTACCAACTTTTTAAAGATAAAACACTAAACAAAAAAATATTATAGGCGCACTAGAAGAATGCAAGAAAAATATATCTCAAGATTAGTATACGAATATATGCCGAACTTCTTAGTTGTCAACCTTTTCAAGACAATAACGGGAGATATTCTATAGTCATGAACAAAATGGAGGACGATCCAATGGCATTAGTAACGCACGTTCCTCCATTTAACAGTTATCGGAATTGAAGGCACAGTCTGAAGATTCTGCAGAAATGTCTATGAACTCCTTACCAGTGATTCATCTCAGAGTAAAGAGAAGCTGTTGTCTTGAAAAGTTTAACAGGCTTTGACTATTATTTATTTATTAAAATAAAGTTTCCTGGTGATTAAAAAGCTTACGAGTCACTAGGCCAACTGAAATGTACATCAGCATTACGAAAACGAGTGATTAAATTTCAAAGCAAATGCATAATCAATTATATAATAAAATGTTGTAATGGAATGGGAGGTAATCGATGTTGCCATATCGTACAACTATGAGGAGAGAAATATAAATCTACCATCTTCTTCTCTTTCACGAGTTACTAATATCATGTCCAAAAATGAATTTACAGGAAATCGCAAGAGAACAATTAAACGGGTCTAACGTTAAACAACGAGCATAACAATTCATAATCGACGTATTACCAAACACCAAATACCTATAACATTTTCATAATGCACCAAAGATGATCAATAATGCATCACGAAACAGATATCGATAATCATGCGGGTATAATTTCTTAGAGAATAGGAGAACCATAGTAGAGAAAAGTATGTTCGTTTGTATGACGTACACAGAGAGAAAGAGAGAATGGTAGACAGACTGCATACCTATCTGTCGAATTCGATCATTCGGAAGGTAGGTGTAGGAGGAGAATTAGGTTTGCTTACACCATGATTCAAAGAAGTCTCTTGCACGCCGTCCAAGTTTTCACGAATCGCTCTTTTGTGATTGGCCAGCATCTGTCGGTTCATTGGCGAGCCTAGAATTGATGTAAAATACCGAAAACGATATTCGTTTAGTATCCGCTCCATCTCAGCACTGACAACAACTTTTACCATCTGATTGCATAGAATTCGACTCCGATAACCTTTCAATACTTAATTAATTATTCTAGTCAGCAATAGAACAGTGCTTCTAGATGATGCAGGTTTCATTGTTCCATTGCGATTAAGCGTTTCGTTCACTTTGGCATGGAGTATTTTTGTATAAAATGAGATTCCACGACTGATAACATTTCTTCGTACTTAAATCGCGTAGTGGTGTACGATCAACTTTTTAAGTATTTTACAATGCAAGGATTATATAGAGTTATTCAGTAGAAACGCACCACTTGAAGTTAGCGCACCCATTTGAGTCTTATGGTAAAACCATGTTCAGGTTGTGAGTTTGGGCTGAATAATCTGGTATACCTATAATAGGTAGATGTTAAATTGAAAAAATGTTTCCATTGATGAACATGCATAGTTCTCACGATACCTTAAACTATTTCTTACGAGTATTTCTACATAAATTTTGCCTCAACGATGGAAGATGAGAATAAACGTTTGGTTCAGTGTATTTGAGTTAATTGTACTGAACTGAAATTCTATCAGAAGTACTCCATCACTGTTCTTCCATGAACGAAACAATTAGTCTTAGTTTAGAAAATACCTCCGCCGTGCGTTCCCATAAATATAATACTTTTCCCAAGTGATTTGTTTGTGGTACCATGCAGAGTAACAGGCAAATACCGAACCAAATGATTTGAGGCAATAACCAACATCGATGCTAAGTGTGAGCAAAGTGCTTGAACGAAAGGTCGTTAGAGATCTCAAGCAAATATTTTGTACGATTAGAGTGACGGCCTCTCTTCGAAGCAAATGACAATAGTCGATTCGATAGACGAGTAAGATGCATGCAGTGAAATAAATAGCCGATTATACCAGAATCTCGTATATCCCGTTTATAATACTATATCTCACCTATATAGCTGAGCAAAACTGGTAGGAATATTAAACCGTGAGCTGCACCGAAAAGCACGATGCCCAGGTACATTCTGAAGTAGAAAACCTGAACAAAAAAGAGAAAAATAATTAACACCTTGAACACCCTACAATATTTACCGATATCTGATTCACGTTGAATATAGCATATATAAAATTGGTCCGGCATTCAATGTGTCGATTCCGTTCTAAATTATATGTATAAATTCCTTATATAAGGTGTTTAATTTGTCATGGTGACTTGCCTTGAAGATTTGACTATTAGCAAAGCCAAGGACAATTATTCCGCCAAATTTCGTGAGAGTGATTCCACTAAATACTGAGCTTCCCATATTGGTGAGTGCATCAGCGGCTCTTTCGACTCTTGTCGGTTGAATGGAAACAGAGAAGGCATGCACCAAGTGACTGCAGAACTCTACAGAAATTCCAACAGCCTGTAAAAATATAGTGATCATGAAATAACAAGTATTAAAAATACAACACATACGGATATAAATTAAGTTGCCTGCATAATTAATCCAAATAACCATATTATGCAGATAAAATCGACTCCTTTCTTGGTTCCTTTTTTAAAAATGATTTTACAATTTTTATGGAACTACGTACTATAAACCAATCTGAACGGATTAAAGAATTTCTTGTGATTGATCAAATGGCGGATGACAATCAAAATGTTATCAATGATTAATTAGATTATTATATCAGACATTTCATTCGATTGAAAATGAAAAATATATTCTACGACTCACCATGACGAGATTAACCAAGGATACGGCATTGAGGGTGATGTGCCACCAATACATAAGTCCACCAATGTTAATGACAATCATGGTGATAGTAATGAGCACGACAATAGACGAACATATATTGAGGCCCATAAGAAGGAATGTCACTACGAAAATAGCCAACAGAGATATTCCAATACTCTGTAAGGTGTCCGGCCACATTGTCAAGTACTGCTCGTAGAAGACGTAAAAGACGCTGTATGGAAAAACTTCGACTTCACCAGTTTTTCCAGCCGCTTTCAAGTTTTTACTAAGCATCTCCGTGATGTTAGCGGAAACTCTTCTCGCGGCTCTCATAGCTTCGTAATAATCGGCAGAGCTCTTCAGTATCGTGTGATAAGCCATAAAGTAAGTGGCTCCTACTCTGGATACGTGAGATTTTGGATTTTCCCAATAGTTGACACCACTGCTATAGGATGCGTGGCCACCTTTCGCGCACTTATCATCTGGATTATCCTCCAAGAAGAAGGATACATAGCGACCAAAGTCATCAGGTATTGGTCTGTTATATTTATTGGCGGTGATGTTACATTTCTCACAACTCCGCTCTGAAAGACATGATAAACACTTGGTATACGTAGAAGAACGCACAGTAAAGCCAGAGATTAAACTTTTAAACTGTTTCGTCGTCCGATAAGTAAATAGTCTACGAATGAATCATTCATGAAAAGATCTCGTTTGGAAGTCGAGTTCAAATCTGATAGTAATCTGCGGTATTCCGAAGGATAGTATTTCAAAGGGATGTTTTATTCATTTACCCTCAAACGGATACGAGATTGACAAGATGTTTAGATCAGATAATGCTTACCTGTATGAGGACAGAACGAATTGTTTCCAGGGAAGTATTTACAACAATCAGGTGACATCGACCAATCGATATAATCATCTAGCCAAGATGACGCCGGTTTGGCGATGTAGGTCCTAAAGAAAAAAATAAAATTTTAATTTTAAATTGATTCAGAATAATTGGCATATATAGCCTCAGGTAAACGTCCATTTTAAAAATGGCATCTAAACATAACGTTTACTTTTAGAAATGTGAAACGATCGTCGCTACAACGACACATAACATTTCAAGGAGCCAAACTGTTCATACTATATTATTTAGGTTAAAATTTTATATAGCACTTCGCTTTATTTCATTAAACATAGATTGCGCTAAAATACCCCTACCTATTTGATTGTTTGGATGCGGCGAAAATTTGTCCGGTAATCGAATCACTGTTGCAATATTGCCCGCCACAAATTAAATTTTGTGTCTCGGTATCCGAATAATTGAGGCCATCTTTGACGACAAAATACACAGGGGGACCAACGGATAGATAATTGTTCAGGAACTGAAACAAATTATTTTACTTTAAAGTAACACAACAAATTTTACTAGAATGATAAAGAAATTTATTAATAGAAAATAGAATGTACTGAGTTCTAAGTTAAATTTTGAACGTGCTCGTTACTCACTTTAAAGTATTTAAGGACAAAGCTGTCTTCAGGCATCGACAATTCCTGGTCGAGTCCTATTTCAATATGAGGTACAACGGCAATGCTCGTGCATAACCATCCGAAGAAAATAACCATGACTCCAGTACGGACCCATTTCTGCATAAGTAATGGCACGTAAGCTACCTTGAATATCTTGTAAAGAATTCCATCAACAACTTCCTCGTCATTATCCTTCTTTGATCCATGAATGAAGCAACAGACATCTAATCTGTTATTCTGTAAAGAGACAATAATACGATTTTAAGACTCTACTCAAGACGCTGATTGCCAATAATGTGCTTTATGCATATTGCCATTGATACTTACAGCCTGTCGAATTGTATCCAGGGCTAGAAGACTGACAAAGCAGGTGATCTGAAGAATGAAATCAACGAGTAAGGCCAATCCCGCGTACAGTGCAAAGGCTTTGACCGCAGGCATGTCGGATAAACCGCCTAGAAAAATATTATTATTAGCCAATTATTTAATAATTAACATTAATTATAATCACAAATTTCCGAAAACCAAAAGAAATAAAGCTTAAAGAGAATATACATATGTATACTTATATTGAAAGTGTAACTCACCAAGGAAGAAGCAGCAACTTTCAGAGAAACTGGTGAGCAGCATGCTAGGCCCAACCTGACCCAAAGTACGTCCAATGTGTTCAGGAATAGACTCATTGGGTCTTCTACCTTCTCGTTGATGCGTCTGTACCAGGATGAATACGTTGTCCACGCCGACGGCGAGCACCAGGAAGGGAATAACCTCAATAATGATCAAGGTTGCAGGAACCCCAACGAATCCAAAGAAACCCACAGAGCAGATCACTGACGCCAGGACAATTAATACGCCGCCGAGACCCAAGGTTATCTTCGAGTCGATCTGTAAGTGAAAGTTTATCAAACGACGGATTAATTATAATCAATGAAATGCTTTAAAGAAGGCGAGAAATTTCCATAGCTACTTTTATTCTTATATCTTTAGACCTAACGCATTATCTTTTGACTGTCTTACCAGCAAACGACTGCACGTTCTTATTTGGCCAAGAGAAATGGCTATATAGGCGAACATAATGATGTAGGAGACAAGAATAGTTAAAATATCTGATTGAGATTCTCGATTGAGTTCATCCTCAATTGATCGTTCCGAATTGAAGGCTACTTCCATGTAAGCGGGTTTTTTGGTCGCCGTCCAGTTCTTCATGAACTCAACAAAACTAGAACATAGATATTACAAATTTTTATCCAGTGCCGACAGTCAGTAGAAGTGTATAATAATATCATCAATCCATCTTATTCATTCCTCTCACGTATACACAATATTGCAAATGTTTGTGATATGCCACTGCTTTCCAACGCGAGTTTAATATTAAAGACAGCCTTTTGAATACAAATTAGTCTGTATTAATCTGTGCCCAGTAACGCTGAGGTAGAACAAAATATTAATAAATTGCTCAAACGTAAATTCATGTAACTCAGCACAATATTTAGAAAGCAAACGGTAACATACGTTTTCTCCCATTCCATAGCAGGCTGCAATTTGGTCTTGTTATGATAATTATTGACCAAAAATGTGAGAATGATAGCAGTAGCCTTCTCATATGGTGGATGATCATAAGATTGTCCCTGGGTCAAGAAACCGCCAACTGCAACATCTGGAATAATGGGTCCTCCGTATTGCGCTCGGCATCTTGGACCGTACGCGTTTCTAAAAAAAAAAACCAAGAGATATACAATAAAAAGTATATTGATGCACCTATAGCAATAAAGAATATTATATCAAATGGCATCATTAATTTTAAATTTGGTCTTAACTAAAAAGCCTTACCCAGTACATTCCATAAAATGGTCAAGGTAGTTTACTTCGAAGCCATTCTCATCTGTCTCAGTTTCATTGAAAGTATCTACGCTATCTTGCCAATATCCCCAGATACTCTGAATGACACACTGAGAAACAGCACGCGGTCCGTAAAAAGGACCGCTCATAGGCGCATAGCAAATATCCTTAAGACTATAATTCCCAGGGGTAATAAGCTGCTTTATGCTCTCTTGTAGTTCTAATACTGTCAGTAAGAAACTGTTGTTGAACACGGGTCCAAAAGTAATAGGACCATTTGAAGTATTATGAACGATCTGCAACCAAAGAATTATATCAAGTCCAAACTAGACGTAATTACACTAAACTATAGTACATTTAACTTCATCTCATTTGTAATATAATACTTTTCGTTGTACTAATTAAAAAATCAATGAGTACGAACAAGATATTTTTCCTCGTATACTGTTCAACTCACATTGGGTAGACCAACTGCTGAAATAATGATCTGTTCGGTTCTGTAGAAAGGCTCGAAATGACTATCGAAATAATCTCTTTCGACTCTAGATCGTGAATGTGGAGAAGCCCAGAGTTCCACTGGGTCTGTTGTAACGTGCAGATATTTTATTCCGTGTCCTAGTGTCATCACGAATACCAATCCCAGGAACAGAATGAGCCAGGGTCGAGTAGCACAAACTGTACAAAAGCATGAGCCATCATTTATAAAGAAAACCCTTTTATAATTTCATGTATCAAAAAGAATGATTCGCTGCATAAATGCTATTGAATATTCTTTCCATCTATTTCTACTTGCTTCGTTTGTACATCTATTTAACTTACCGGTTCCCCACCAACAGAAAACTGTGTGCAATACGTCCATTTTTGCTCCAAGACGTTCGATGCAGTTTGGTTGTCCGTCAACCAAATCGGCTGGCAAATCATCAACAGATACAACACCTGAGGGAAGATCATGTTTAACATTTGAATATTGGAAATGACGTAATCGTTTTTCACTGATTAAGAATAAAATTGATTGCATCGCTATTGCATCTAGTAGCATTTACAAATATTCAATGCGACTTGAAATACATAAATAATTGTCAACTACCGTATTTTATTTAACCCTTACAGACCTATAGGTATAAGTGTGTCGCATCTTGTTGGTAGATTAATAGGACACATTTTACTTACAGGTATGTAAGGGTTGAAACAAATAATATTTGACCTTAGCCAAAAGGTATTCTGAATCAGTGAACTACAATTATTCAAGTTTGAACGATCATTTAAAGCATTTAAATATAATTTGCTACGCACATAATCAGATTTACAACGGCTTTCTAACAAAGTCTAACTTGCTATACAACTGCTAAAAAAAGCCTACAACTTCACGGCATTGCTTATGAATATTATTAAAATTCAAATAAAGTTGAATAACAAACAATTGAGTGTAACGGACGTAATCATTAAAGCAACATCAAACAAAATTATAACATAAGAACATAAAGCTTCGGTTACTGTTTAGTCACGAAGGATTGGGAGAAAATACAGGAAACTGACAAGAAAAATACTGAGCACGATTAACCACTAGTCGTGCATGGATTACATCACAAATCATCACCTAGAAGCAAGGCTATAATGCGGAGACATTCCCAACCCTGAGAAATAAAGTCGTGGAATGTCAGTAAAAGCGAACCAACATGCACAAACAGATGTTATGCGAGCGTTAAAACGGCAAAAGAAGAGACGAACGTAAGAGACAAGAGAAAGGAGCACAGTACTGTCAAACAGTAGAAGAGTAGAACTGAAAGAAAGAGGAACGTACTGGAACGTTTAGATTGAAGCGGGCTGTCCTCCTGGTCCGCTGCAAGGGCAATTCGTGCACCGTCTCCTGGATGATGGAGCCCGGCCGCTAATCGTCTACCCACTTGTCTTCCCACTACCTCGCCTCGTGCAACTGTACACACACGTATCATACATACACGTCGGTCGTAGCCCTTGCCTCATTGTTATGATTTTAGAAAACCGAATGAACTTTGAGATTCCTATGGAGGAAATCGTTTAATCGAACGACATGTCAAATTTTTTATGAAGTTTCTTTAGAACTGTTTACATTTTTTGGAGTGATACTTATTCGAATAAACTTATTGCTTCGAACACTTATATGCTTCAATAAATGAGCACAGTCAAGTCATTAGGTGACAGATTTTAAATTGAATAAGGTGAACGTCAATTGATCTACTATTTATTTTGACAATTAGAAATGCACTCTTCGTGTACCTTGAAAATCGCTATCATTTCTACTTTCTATTCGATAAGCAATTTGATTCACAGCAATCTCAAGAGAAGTTTCGGTTCAATCGCAGTCATCCCATATATCAGAAACTGTAAACCTCACACAAAATGTTGTAATTCAAAGCGCACACCATCATTATATAACGCATTGAATGAGGGATATATACAACACACGTAATCGTTTCTGATTTGTGTATTCATTCATATTTCCTTCATTATTTTTCATTACAATACCGTGGTAAATTGAATGTTAACAACATTGAAAAAAAAACCGTCCGTCAGGCAATGCGTCAAAGAGGAAGAAAGATAGAGATTTATGCTCATCTTCACCAAAGCCATAAAATTCATTGTCCATAAAAAAAGAAACGTAAAAAAATTAAAAAAGATAAATAAATTGGGATGATTACAGTCCAAAACCAACTGTGAAATTAATATTGTTAGAACAACATAAAAATCGATTGCTTAATGTATTCACGATGTAAATGGCTGCTAAAACTTAAAACAATCATTTAAGAAAACTAACATTTTAGGTAGTAATTGGTTTTTCATTTGTTTTTACAGTCGCTGATATATTATATACTTACCGATCTGCTTTCGTTTGCTGAAGCAGACAACGGCCATGAGGAAGAGAATAGTGCCACAAACGAAGATGATCGACATTAAAACCGCGTAACCATCATATCCAGCAATAGTAAATGGTTTTGGTATTGGTGGTGCTGGTGGAGGAACTGGACAGCTAGCCTCGCAATCCAAGCAACTGCAGGCTGGAGACATTGCCTGAGAATATTACAAAACATTTAATAATTGCATTTTTGATTACTTCTCTGTTGGTTGTATTTGAATAGCTTCAAGAAAACAACAAATGAATAAACTAACATTACCTGTTTAACTTAATTTCACAAGATACTCACATTCAAAGGTTTGTTGCATGGCGTGATTTTAGGATCCATTGGCGTAAAACCATTAACTGGTGCATCGGTCTCAATGTAGTTTATTTGAAATGGTACATATATATTGTTCGCAGCATCTCCCATATAGCGGAACCATTTAAATGCACTGCATCGACTTGCCCCCCATTCGCCACACATTAAATCTAATGCCAGTTCACCCGTACTGGGAACGGATACTTGACTACATGACTTATATGTTCCTTCCAAGTATTTCTTAGTTATGTAAACGTCGATACCATCGATATAGGTCGTGTCTAAAAAAAATTAACGACCATTAATTGCAATTGCGAGTAAATATTTGATATGAAAATTGTATCATGACCAAATACATGTTCGTTCTGATGTTTAATTTGGTTTGTGAAACTTACTTGCATCCTCTTCAACGCTGGTAACATTAATGAAAGTACTTTGACTTTGTGAACATGTGAATTCACAGAAGTGCTTCTGAAGATTGACCAAACAGCTTGGACATCGCTTTAAGAAGTTTGAAGCTAGTTTAATGTTTGCGTCTAAGGTCTTGAGCTGCTCAACGTCACAGCACGTTCGCACGCCATCGCCAGAGTCAGTCAGTAAGTGTGGACACAATTTGTGTAAAAGCATTTGACCTTCAGTATCCAAAACTTTTGCTGTGCCATTGTACACACAATTTTTCTTATGCTGCAATACTGGATCTACGTAACACTGTCCATACCAAATGCAATGTCCATCGTTTGCAGCTGATGTCTGTAAATTGAAACATAATAATGCAATGTGTATATATATATAAATGACTCATATTGCATCAAATAGGTTTTTAAAAAACAATTATGATTTATTGTTCACTGTTGATAACAGTTGAGACAGTAGCACTGTATTTCCTAATATCCTGAACAGTTAATGGCTCTTTTGAAAAAATCTTACAAGGTAAATTTAAAAAATATTATAATGGTTAATCGAAGGCTAGAAATAAGTGAAAGTTTAATCTTAATATCATTAAATTGTATCCTGCTGTTCAATATCAAAGAATGCTTCTCATTGACTGGCATTTTGTACTGCATAAAATAAAGAATCAATGCAATTATAAAAGTCTATTAAATACAAAAATTGTATCATAATTTGATAACTGACTTGATCTGCAACTGACAGTTGAGTGTACAGTAGTAGAGAATTAAACAAACATTGAATACCACAAATTCAGCATTGTCAGATAAATAAAACACATACTCATAGTATGCTCCTAATCCTGTATTAAAAGAAATACAAATTAGAAATATATAAAGAAAAGTTGTTATCAGTAATATAAAATACATTCATGATATAATTGTTTATCAGTATAATTAAATTTTAAAAGTTAACAGCAGGTCATACACTCAAATTGATATACTTAACAAGTGTCGTAAGATGGCTCTTCGATACAGACTGATAATTACATTAAAAAAACAAGTACATCGCAAAAATTCAACAAAGTATATTAATCGCATATATAGTTATATCAATATTTTATCCTGTTTATATTAAACATGCAAATCATGCACAGAATTAAAAACAAAGGAAACTTTTATGAGACACTGTAGATCTATCATATACATATAGATAACATAGATGAGTTCAAGCCAAGTATACTTTTCTTTATATGTATATGAAAGATATTAGACACACCACATCCGTAATTTATACCAAGATAATATAAATGATATGAAACACAACTGTATTATTCAGATGATAAAACATTAAATGTTTAGATTGATAATTTTACGTGTCATATCTCATTAATCACTGGTATTATTTGAACTTTGCTCATTGACGCTGTGCAATTTGTTATATGCCTTAAGAGTACGCATTGCTAGGAAACGGAAGAATAAGTTCAGTAGATCTCTTAATTTCTGAGAGACGTAAATACAATGCAAATGATAATCTTATCATCAAGCTTGTCAAGAAAGGATGGATGACGTGACAATGAAACATGATACACGAATCATGGCATGGAATAAAGTTGAATCACGAATAATATAAAATGCTTAGAAAATCTCTAAGCAAAAATAAAAAAATCATCCTTTTCTGCTAAAGTAAAAAAAAAATAATTATTTTTTGTTCGCGATTCGTTTGGTACCGGAATACATAGAATTAAAACAAAAATTGGAGGCAATTCGAAACGCAACCTCTGTTTGTAAGCGACTGAATCAAAGGATACCATTTTAAATCGGAAATTTACAGTATACATAAAGATTGGTAGTTTGAATGCTTTAATAATCATATAGAAATTTGTTTCGATAACAACGTGGTGAGGATGCTGCCTTAGTATTAGAGTCATTTTTGATGAATATTTGCGCTGAGAAACCTTTCGTAATTATACATTTGAACGGTACAATCTTATATCTTGAAAAAAGAAAAAAACATACGTCAGTAAGCACTATTTAAATGCATTTACATTCGAACAGCAAAATAAGATGCAAAAGATCAAACCGAGGATAAATTTATCATTACTTATTTGATAAAATCAAGTATTAGTGTACGACTGATAAGCAGGGATTAATTATAAAGATCAGTGATCGAAAAAGTATACGAAGTTATCTAAATGATAACGAAAACTTTATGGAAACTTCGAGGAAGTTAAATTCCTGAAGTGAAACCGGAATTGTACAAACTGTTTTTTTACACTTCTAGTTAAATTATTCGGTAGGCACGCCATTTTGAATTCATTGACGATGATGACTAATGAGACCTGTTTTATTTTTTTTTCTGAAAAAGAATGTTGTATAAACCATAAGGATAATTTTTATAACGGCGGGTGATGTGTTGTGCTATTCGAAATTAGATTGAACTCAGAACAATATGTTTACGGAATGTTGACAAAGTATTTGTTGATTGTTTGTTTGTATTTATTAATTTACAATGTGTAACTTATAAAAGAAAAGGAATACTATGGATAAAATAATCATTTCCTGATGAGGTACTATTTCGTAAGTGAAAAAAAATTCCTTAACAGTCAGTGTAACATAATACGCAACAATTCCTGGAACTAAGACTCATTCTAGTCAATCTTGAAAGGCAGAAATTATATCATGTCTTTCAATGAACCCATCGCATAAAAAAGTATCAAGTGTTGTTTGAAAAATATATTGAACGTTAGTCATCCAACTCTTTGTTTGTTAGGGAGTGAAAGAAACGAGAGTGGAAAAATAAAGAATCATTATGAGAAATCGTCAGCGAAAGCTATCAGCACGGAATAATCAGCACAGATGAAGAATCGTATTAAGTGTCACTCGTAAAAATGATATCAATGAATTACTCTGTAGGTGACGTATAAATCATATTAATCACAGTACACACGTCAAACGAGGAACAACATGTCTAAAAGGTGTACATCTAATTTTAAATAAAAATATTCTAGGTTCACACTTTTTGTAGTACATTAAAGATTTATAATAAAAGACACTCAAAGCGTCGCGACACTCTCAAATTCAGAAATATTCGAATCATAGATGTTTATAAAATGAGGCCGACGTCGAGTTTCCCTTAGCCTTAGGTGGGAAAGCTAGAATGATACATGGGTCATTGACAGTCTAAATATCTTCAATTTGTCACACGACTATTGGCTATATAGCTGGCTCGACCTTACGAACGTTAAGATGGTATAATTAAATTTAATAAACTAGGCGAGAGTCGATAGGCCATCGTTGCCAGTGGTACGACATGACGTCACCATCAGCAAAGAAAATGTTAGGTGTTTCGTATGTCTGCTTGAAAGGAGACTTTTGTTATTCATTGATGCATTAAGTCGCATTAGTACGTTTATCATATGATTTGTACATAGTTTAATAAACATCGAGACCGACAGAATAATAAATGTTTAGATTGAAGGCATTCAATAGTCGTCTCTTACCGCTTTCACGAAGGCCAGAATTGCGAGTAGAGCAAATGGAAGGAAGGCCGACGCCAAACCAAAGGAACTACGGCCTCGTAATACCCCTGCCATTTCCGTGATTTTTCTTCGTTTTTCTAATTCGTTTTGTACACCTTTCTGCTTATCAGGTGAATTTATTAGTTAACACGTACATTGGGTGTGTTCGCTAAGATACTAGAGTCTCTTTATATTCACTACACTGATATGATTGGATAATTTGTCAACCTTCGACCTCTTTGGTCTCTCGAGAATGACTGACTCAGAATGACTGACCAACTGACGTATAGAGGGAACTTCGGGTATCTTCGTGGATTCTCGCATCTTGTCGGTTCAGACGCCGTCGGATACTTTCGAATTTGAGGCTCACAATCAGGCGAAATCTGTGTACATTTCTTATTTCTTTTATCGTTATTAATAGATCACGATTAAGGTTAATTAATAGGGACGAATAGGGCGTAATGAAGAATGTTATTGAAGGTAATTGTGAAATTTGTGCTTTATACTTCATTGTATTTTCAGCGAAACAGAAAGTCGTATGTATTCATTGGTATACTTTAAAATGATTTTGAAATTAGGGGAAAAATTTACGTTAAGTAAAACGTTATCTAACAAGATGTTATCAGACGATACTAATATTCGACAGGAATTAAAAGTAATATAGATTATTTAAGAAATTGTCTTTATCTCTTTCGTTTCATTTTCGCTTGTTAAAGGGATTATAAGGAAGCTCATAATTCGAGGAAACATTTTTTATTAGTCTTTACTTTTCTTCATTCTTTAATTGTTCTTTATGAATAAATTTATTATGAATAACAGGAGACATTTGAAATTATTTTCGACGAAATTGCTTTCAATATATGGTAGCCATCACAGCTTTGTCTAATTAGTCGAGAAACTAGACTCACGAATGGTCAAAATTATAAGATTTGACAGTCTTACTCAATTAGGAATCTGTAAGTCTCATCCGACAAAGCAATGACGGCATTCATAATGCCAATAGCACGAATCTCTTTATATATTTCTTATCTAGAAACCATAAGACACTGCATTAACATAATTCAGAGTATCCAATTCCATAGATTAGGCAAATCATTTTAGAATCAATAAAACATACTGAAAAATAGTTCAACAGAACTTTGTAAAAATTAAATTTCAAACGGCTGCACATAATCTATTACGAATTTAGAATAGTTAAATAGAGATCCAATTTAAACGTATCTCAATTATGTACTGTTAATTAAAAACAGTTTTGTATAAATAATCGAGCTCAATAGCAATTTATGTTCTTTTGGTCCCATAAAGCAATTATGACTTATCCTCATACAGAATTAGCCTTGATTTTTAATTCGCCATAACTGATGTATGCATACACGTACATATTAAAACTGTTTACTAATCTCTTAACATTGAACTTTTGGTATTTTCTGTTCAAACCATTTTTCTGTAACTTCTTGATATCTCTAAAATGATCTGATTAAACTATAAAATCACACTGCTTGATCCATCCAACTCATGTCCGAATAATGTTAGATATTAATTTTTATAAACCATTTGTGTTTTCAAATCCCCCAAAAAATAGGGAAAAAACATCATTCTTCCCAGTCATCAGTATCTGGTTGCGAGTCGTATTCACTTGTAGCTGAATTTCTATCTGAAACTGTAGCTTCATTGGGCTTAGGAGTTGGTGGAATAAGAGCTGATGTTTTCTCCAACGCGCCAACAGTTGCACCTGCTATTCCTTTACGTCTTAAAGATAATTTCGCGTAAAGATCGGCCATAAGATCGCCACCGACAGAGGCTGATGACCAGCGCTTTTCACTTTTTTCATCGGGAGCAGTATGTCGCAGTTTCGCTCTTCCAAGTCCACCAGCATCACGAATGGCAGCCATCAAGTTAGAATGGACATCGACAGTCTCCACCTTTGCTTTTGAAGAATTTTCCGTTTTCTTCGACGATGTTTCCGGTTGCGATTGTGTCACGGATGGTGGAGGTGGTGGTGGTGGTGGAGGTGGAGGTGGTGGGGCCATTTGCGTTTGAGACTTTAACTGAGGTTCAGGAGGCGGAGGAGGTTCTGGTTGATTTGTTATGACAGGTGGTGGAGGTGATGGAGATGGACCAATAGTTTGTGCCGAGGTCATATCCTCGGTTAGATTCGGTAAATTTGGTGTTTCTTGCCTGATCTTTTCTATATTGTCTTTCTCATCGACTGATGATTGTAACGGTGATGGTAGATTAAGTCGCACAGTCGGTGTTGTTACTGCTGAAGAAGGTGCTATTGGAGTTTGAGAATTTAGATCAAGTGAAAATCGTTCGTCGTCTACGATACCAGGCAGGTCTGGGAGTGTTAGTGGAACATTGATTAGTGGCAACTGAAAAAATCATAATATATTTATAGTTTAACTTCAATGTATACTCTGTATTAATTGTAACGAGGTATGGAACTTACTTCTCCCAATGTTGGAGTATAAAGGTAGCCAGACGGTGATTCCATTTCTGTCAAATGCCATGGCTGAAGAATAGAATCAGGTGCATCCTCAATTTTCTGACTATCGCCAACATGATGAGCAGCATGTTGAGAGGATCTCTTATAAGGATTATCCGTACTATTAAATAGAAGCAATGCACTGACAGAAGATAAATGTGGTGGTATTTTGTCCTCAAGTAATTCTTTGTTGTCAACTTTTTGACAAGGATCTGTCTTTACATGATAAAACTGCAATTTTTCTTTTAGATTTGTATTTGCTTGGCATTGTTCATTCTTCATTTTGTTGTTAACTGATGGATTTGCCTTTGACGATTCTGCTATTGGAACTGGACTTTTGTATATTGTTTCTAAAGAATCCTTACATTTTGGCTGTACTTGCACAGCTCTAGAATATTCTTTAAATGTGTCACTAGCAGGATATTTTGCTGCAGAATACATTTTCACAGCTTTTAGGTTTAAGTTTGTCTGTAAAAAATTTAACCGACCCTGAAGCTTTACGGCCCTTTCTTTAATGCTCGAGAGTCTGAAAGCAAGTATAAAAAATATGAAACACAAATATTTTAAACTATACAACATTATTACTAATATGATAATTACCTGCTACTATTTTCAGACAGTCTGTTAGTGATACAGTCAAACACAGTAGAAACAGCAGAATCCAAATTATCCAAAGCTTCTGCTATTTGTACTATTGTCTCCTCCTGCCGTAAATCCTGAGGTATTATATCTGAAATTAATTGAAAGAATGCTATATACAAGAACACAAATAATTATCTTTACCTGAAATCATTTATAGAAGAATTATAATATAATTAAAATATTAAGACTGTATTACAAAGTCATGTTATTCGTACATCTATACAATATCAATGATATAATGGAGGAAAAAATGTGCAATGCAATGACAATACTGTATAGAGCTATTTATTTATTTTATCTACTATAATCTATATATATTTACCGATCTTAATACGTCCTGGCATGTTGGTCTTAGCAATAAAGATCAAAACTGTACAAGATTGTTTCAATTATCGTCGTCAACAATCAATATAAAAATTGTACGACGTAAATAACAGTACAACAAAACTGTATAAATATTCTATATTCATATTAACAAAACTAAATAACTGAAGATACACAAATCAAACGTCATTTGACAGTTGATTAAAGAATTAATAATAGGAATCTAATTTCACTATCATATTCGCCCACATTCGCATCTTGTTTCAAAGGTAAGGCTAGTTCGAATAAGTGATACCAATAGCTTAAAAAGTATCTAGAATTTGAACCTGTGTAAAGTTGGCTGGTTAACTTTTAAATTATAATTTTAATTTTTTGAAAAAATTATTGACTACGAAACACTATTAAACAATTGGAATAAAAAATGATTCGAAAAATAATATTTGGCCAGGCAACACAGGCAAAATTATGCATATTATATTATATTAGGTACACAGTCTCAAATCATAAATTCAATTTTTAGTTCATATAATAAAAGATTTTGTTCAAGTACTTTTATATAAATTAACATTTGCAATCTTCATTTCATTACTTACTTACGTGAATTTATAGCAAAAAAACTCCATTACAATTCATAAAATGTTAAATAGATTGTATTCAGCATCAACACTATTCAAAATCATAGGGACAAATAAGCATCAAATTGTGGTTAATCTGTAAATGGGAAAACGCAAGTATCAGTGCCATCTGGCGGGGCGGTCGCGAAAACCACAATCAAACAGTTTCTATAGACATTGTATTGTCGTGTGCCAGCTTTAACCCGCAAACGTAACATTATGCACGAGTCGCGATTAGTCGCTAATTGTACATAGTCTAGTTTTAAATTGTGAATTTGAAAATACATATTTAATAGCCCTCGTGAAAATGGCAATCATGAAAATATTATTGCGGCCTGACATCAAGAAATTCTCCGGAGCCAGAGTGAGTTAAAACCTTGTGAATCATGTGAATCATGTAATTCAACATGATAAAAGTTTTGGAAGTAACAAAGAGATGCACACTTAATCTATTTACATTGCTCAATGATAATGGCCTCGCATAACTTTGTATATGTATTTAGAAACATCTCTTGTTTCACGGTATTTATATTTTTCTTTGAATGTAAAATCTCATTGTACATGTGTCTCGATCTACTTTACCGTAATGTGCGCGAATTTTCTGATATAATTTGGGAACCACGTGTGTTTACGTTTTTGGAGTAACAGAGTCAATTATTCCCTTTGCAGGATAATTGATTACGTTCGTATTGTAACGGCCTTTCTTCCTTAGTAATATTTTAACTTCCCTACGCAACGTTATTCAGCAGAAATGCTCATGTTTTAAGCATTGTATAATGTCACCTTATCTATATACAATTTCTATCGAATATACAATGGAAATAAAATGAAAACAAATGAAATACTGTATATTTATTGTTGTTTAGTTTCAAGTGATAAATCACTCTTTTATGGTATAATAAAGCCTCGTGGAAGAGATGTTAGCATAATTCTGAATCGTTTATGGCTTTTTTAATTAATTGTCGTAAATATTTGAATTGATATCTTTTTGTTTACCTTGCAAATGTTGCGACTTTTGAAAAAATATTAAAAATTCGTGGTATTTTATTTTAACGATCTAACGTGTTTTGAAATGTATTTCTGGTGCTATGTTTATTTATGACAGATAATTATATAGACTGTTGGCCAAATTAATATTATATGATTTATTAACTTTATTTGTAATACAAACAAAACACATATGGGGATAATCTTGTTTTAGCAAATTATTAAAATATATATAGTGTTTAGTGTCGTTATCATTGTTTAAAATATGTATTATAGTATACTCAGTAATATTTTTGAATATTTACTATGAAAAATATATATATTTTAATTAAAATGTGATTTTTTTTAGCATTTAAGTTCTAAGCCGAAGTTTGGATTACTTTTTGACATTGACGGAGTGATAGTGCGTGGGAAGAGATTGCTACCACCAGTTCCAGAAGCTTTTAAAAGACTACAGGGTGACAATGGAAAATTTAAAGTACCAACTGTATTCGTGACTAACAGTGGTAGTGCACTGCGTAGCCAAAAGGCTGCAGATTTATCCAAGTGGATAGGATTTGAAGTATCCGAAGATCAGGTGATAATGGCTCATTCACCATTGCAGATGTTTAAGCAGTTTCATAATAGACAGTTTCTTATATCTGGGCAAGGACCAGTTAGAGAAATAGCAAAAGAGCTTGGTTTTAAGAAAACCACGACAATGGAGGAACTAGTGCAAAATTATCCTTCTCTAGATTACATAAATGTGAATAAAAGGAATCCCAGGTGTGGTCCGGTAGATCCAAGCTTTCCTCAGATAGAAGGTATCCTACTACTCAGTGAGCCAATAAATTGGGAAACATCGTTACAATTGATGGTGGATTTACTGATGACAAATGGAATGCCATCCGCATTACCAAGCTTAATACCTGAACCTCACATTCCTGTCATTGCTTGCAATATGGATTTACTGTGGGTGGCCGAAGCTCCTATTCCTAGATATGGCCATGGTGCTTATTTATTCTGTCTGGAAAATCTATATAAGAAGGTTACCAGCAAAAATATGGTATATACTGCCCTTGTTGGCAAACCCAGTGAAATAACATATCACCATGCCAATCGAATGCTCCTTCAACATGCTAAATCGATCGGGATTAATGAAAATATTGATACTATCTACGCAATCGGGTAAGTCGCTTATTAACTGTTATTCGATTCCATGACCTATTCTTCCTAAGAGTATCTAATTCTGATGAAAGTCTAACTGATAGCAGTTCTAACATTTACTAAAGAAACAAGTGAAAGTGTAGCAACTCTTTACTTAAGGAATTATCTTTCTTGTTTTTCTGATAAAAGATATAACATCCTCTATACAATTTTAATCTTAACAGTACGCGTTATCGTTTCTCTTATGAGAGTTGCATAAATCATTTGGCCCTGTTTGTTCTCTTCAACCCTGAAAGTGTATCCAAAAATAGAGTCTGCAATAGGTAGCACAATATATATTATCTGACTGCAACTATCAGTCTTCATTGAAACTGTCACACGATGGACAAAATATTTAGAGATTATATGTCTCTAAATATGCATATATCACATCGGCATATTCTCCTCGATTTTCAGTTATTAATATTTCTGATTCTTATAAGCTTCCAGATTCTGTAATCAAATTGTAAATTTTGTCTTAAACAAACATTTATATTACATCATCATAGTTTTTTGTCAGTTTCCAAATATGACTGAGCAACATAATGCGCTTACAATTTTCTTTACTCTCATTGCTGCATAAGTGAAATGACCAAAATCAATTTTCTCAGTCATAATCAGAGTGCGTAAACAGCGCGATTATTTGCCAAAGATCATTGAATTAAATCTAGGCCTCTTTTTGATATGATTACTCAACTCGTAACTTTGATAAGTCTTTTATTTTCAGTGACAACATCAATACTGACGTGTTTGGAGCAAATCTATATGATAAATATCTATCCAGCCACTATTCTCCAAAAGATAGTAAGACAAGACGTCCTGTCCCTTTTGTGGATACGCAAAATGATACTCCCAGAGCAAAAGCTTGTATAAGTATTCTAGTAGAAACTGGTGTACATAAAGGAGATGCAGAATTCAACCCAGATCACAGTGCACGAGATTTTTTACCAATCGATGAAGCATTGTGTAAACCGGCTTTTATTGTAAAGGATGTCAGCTATGCTATTGATCTTGCTTTCAAGGAAGAAGGGTTTGATTGACTTGCCTAATGTAAAATATATTAAATCACGATTATAATAATCGATACTGAGTTAGATAGATTCTAGACAAAGAGTATTACATTATGTAGAAATATTCCTTTGTTTCTCTCGCCGAGGTTACTCGTTCACACTATCGACTGTAAGTCAATCGCTGATAGTGCACATATGCTTATTGAGATGATTTGCATAATTGAACATAATACAATATGTAAATTTCACATCTCATGGCGTAGACACCTTTCTTTATTATTCCTCATGATAGTACAATTAATGAAACACCACATTGTACGTAACATCCTTTAATTAGACCACCATATGTAGACGCAATTTAAAAGCCAACGAATTATTAATTAGTTGTGTATAAAATTGGATAACAAGGCTAGTTTTGTTGAGGCATA
Source organism: Trachelus tabidus (assembly GCA_030142655.1). Classification (NCBI taxonomy): domain Eukaryota; kingdom Metazoa; phylum Arthropoda; class Insecta; order Hymenoptera; family Cephidae; genus Trachelus; species Trachelus tabidus. The sequence continues at coordinate 270,891 of JARQTI010000144.1, forward strand.
TCTGGTCCAGAGGAACCTACGAGTTGTTTAGTTTTTACGTGGTGACACAAGAAAAAGATGACAGAGTTTTATTTAAACGTCCTTGTTGTTAATCATTCGATAGTTAAAACATGTACAGCATGCTTTGAAAATAGAATTGAGAAATGGACGATTTGAGATATGGTGCGATTTATGATAAAGAGAAAGAAATTTTGAAAATCTTTATTTTATTTATGATGTGATTCATTGAGTCAGTAATCTTATAAAGTGTCAATAGTAAAGATCAGACTGAAAGCAAAAGGATTTTTATAGTCAGTTGACACTGGTCATACAAACTTTGGGTGTAACTGATAAAAGTTTAAAATGAATGCTTATCAATTTTTTTTTTTAATTATAGACCTGAGTATATGTACGGTGTACCGTGTAATATATGTATAAATAGATAGACGATAACAATGCAAATAGAAATTATATTATACAATACCGTTCGATTGTTTATTTTCTGTAGAATATTGTAAAGTAGGCGCCAAAAAGCGCAATATTTTTGCGAATTTTTATAACATCGAACCGGAAACTCTTAAGGCTTAAAAGAAGCAAAATAGTTAAAATGTAGAAAAAAACTGCGTACTTGTTAAAATCGTTTGTTTGGCTAGAATTGATTTTTTTCAAGGTCCTAGGTAGTATATTTGACAATTAGTCATTTCTACCAGTAATGACAAGTGCGATCAAAGGTTCGAGGTTTTTGGAGATGCTGATTGTTACTTAAATAAATATAACATTTGCAAAGTGTCATAACGTTTAGTCATCGTTGTGGCATGTGAATATTGCCGCCACTGCCAGAGATACTTAAGATAAATAAAATAAAGAACAAAAAAGAAATGTAAGTACCCAACGGTCTTTAGTTACACTAAAAATTTCAATGCTGTTAGCACAAATGTTTGCCAACGTTATGTATTTTGTAGTTAGACCTAGTAACAAAAAATGTAACAGTTCATAATCGATTTATCATAGACTCTATTTTGGTGTAACCTTTTTCAAACTGTATTTCATAATCAAACTTGCTTAAATTTTGTTAAATTAGGGTTTGTACAATGGTGCTCTTGGATATAATTTCAGAAGCTACGCCACTGTCTACATAGCGTTTATTCAGCCGACTAGTTAGGGCACATAGAGCCAGACTTTTCTTATAACACAAGTAGAAATGAAATGCGTAATTTTTTCCCACTATTAAGTATCTTTTAATCTTATGTCTTTTTAACCTATTTTCAAGATTCTATTAATGTTCTTCCATGACCGTGATTTTTGGACGTAATTAGTTTTACCAATGTAGCAGTTTAACTTTATTTCAGGTGACATCGTTCCTGCTGCATTACTTTTTTGTATATTCATATTTACAAGACATATTCTGTTATACTAAGGCAAGATTGAAGAAGACAATTGGTCCACTGAGACGCTGAAACGAAAGATATAAGTGCTCTCTCCAGGACCTTGAATCTTTTCGTACGCTCTAGAAATTTTAAATTGTACAGGAGTATAGAGACAGAACTATATTTATATACAAAGCACAATAAAAAAAATATTTTAATATTAACATATCTTAAGCGGTTGTTTTCTCGACAAATTCTTATTATACAGCGGGCGACTATCGTTTCTCTTCTGTTTCAAATTCTAAGGATCGACAGGTATCTAAATAATAATTACTCCCCTAAAGCCCGTATTTACAAGTTTCCCGCACCCCACCGACAATATATAGAAAACGACTTTTCTCGGCTCACGCGCTTTAAAAATAATATACAAGAAACGAGTTTAAACGTTTCCCGCTTAAGATGTGTTAAATACCGCATAATATATAGTTTAACAAGCTGTATGTACTAGCACAGGAATAGTGCATGGCGTTTTACCATTTTGCGAGAACCGTAGTGTAGTTTATGGAAGTCAAGATGTATAACATTGATAGTAAAAAAGCAATAAAAATTTACGTTAGACAAATCATTAACAATCTTCTTACTCCGTATGAACAGCACCTAAAGAGTAACCCTGATAATTCCACGAATAAGCTTTACGAATAAAATATCTTAAGTTCAGGGGTCTGACGATCATTATTTAATACTGGTCACAATTAACTCTCATATCATTGACAATGGCGTCAATTACTGGCGCTAACGAGTGCAAAAAGCAAAAGTGTGCCAAGTGCGAACAAAAGTTAATATTGGCCAGAAGACAAAGCTCTTACTGACTCGTTGTTACAAGTGACATATACTGCAGTGGACTGAAGTATCACGAAGCGTCGAGAACGTTATTCACGCCCGTATGTTATTAAGAATTTTGTCATCCTTGCGCTAATGGTATCTCTTAGAGAAACTAATTGGCCGTTATCTCGTGGAACACATCGTTTCGGATCTCATGACCCGCGAGTTAAGCCGCCAATTGTTCGATTAAATAATTCGATTATATTAAATCTGTACCGAGACGTCTGACAATGCCGCAGCTGAATAGTTAAGTTCTTTATGCATAATAAGGATACACAATTATGTAAGAATATAAGGATCAATGAACTTAACGTTACAGTACATTGCTTAATTGCGTAGTACATAAATGATGCAGTGAAACGAAGAAGGTCCCTGGGAAAATTCATTTACTTATTCACAAAAAAAAAGAAGAAAACTCGTTATACATTGTGAGAATATTCATAGAAAAAAAAAGTGTTGCGAATACGTGTGAACTTACTGTGTCTCACGCGAAAGGTTATTTTTCCTACTTTCTAAAGTTTCGAAATCCGAATCTCTGTTTGTTTTCAAATATATTTTATTGTTGGTTATACAAGAAAGATATAATCTCAGAACAGCTGTATGTGCATTCTGAGTTGACATACTCATATGATGTAATCGAACGATCATTCATACTTCGCTTGATCATTCACTGTTTTAGAATTCGGAAAACAATTTACTTTATACATGATCTAGATTTATACATTTTTATCGTATGATGATCACTTGTCTAACGATCGATGATATGCTTCACTATTCATATATCATTGGATCCAACCAGGTTGATTAAATCGCTCCACCTGCTAAACCTGTCCTGGATTCGATGATGCGACGTCATGACCGCAAAACCGTGTAACACTCGTTCCACGTCGATATAGCAGTTGCCAGGAAGTAACGGAGTAACAGTAATGACGCCCGGTCCAGTAATTGCTTCGAATAAGGATCCAATAACTGAATTAACCACCTCTAATCATTATCCTGAGTATCTCATTGACTAATTCCTTTATTGAATCTGAAGAGAGTCAACAGTGATTTACATATGTTAATTTTCTTACAGGGTAAAACGATAAATCGCAGAAGCAACGCTATTATCAATCGAGTGTCAAGGTTAAGGTGTATTGCTGATTTGTGAAAATATTTAACAAGAATTTTCACTCCGAACGAACATCGATCAGCACTACAGAAGTCATGGAACGTGTGTCCTTGCTCCGAGCGTGTAGATTGAGCCGTTTACTCAATTTCCCGGAGCATTCAAATGAGAGATGCCAGACGATGAACAGCAGCATAAGATTTCACTGCCATTCTCTAAGCATTCAATGCCTGTTGATGATACTTGCAGTTATGAGGATATGACAGGGGCTTGCGTTAGAGAAAGTTCTTACTTAAGCACAGTAAGAAAAGTAACGAGGGTTAAGAGAGCAAAGTATTTTTCTATACGTGACATCACGTGGATACGATTGCTATTAATAGCTGATCTTTTATCTTAGTGGTTTGTGCCAATACATAGTGAAGATCATAGAGCGTCATTTATCTTATAGACGTTGAGCTTGTAATTAGCGGTGCTTATATCTTTGCCCATGACATTATGTGAACAAGGAAGCACTGATTGGTAATCGTCTAATGGATAGCAATAATAAATACGGAAATACATGTAATAAGGATGTATAGATGTATTGATTTAAATTATCTTAAGTTATAATACTCGCTAGAGATTCATAGAACCTGAATAGCAAGTTTACATTGTTCATGTAATGATCATACCTGACTTTTATATTACACTATTAACACTCCGTATCTTCGTCTTGACTGTCTGTGGAATCTCTATCGTAACACTTGATAGCTTTTTGCACTCTTTCCAGATATTCCTTAATCTGTTCTTCAGCGGCAAGGTCACTGTCACTTGATCGACCCAGAGACCTCTTCTGAATCAAAGCTGAGAGCATTAGGGTTATTGCTGGAATCGTCATACCCAACAAGAACGTCGGAGTCATAATATTCTTTAGACCGTGTCTTTTGAAATTTTTATAGAGCTCAGCCAAAAGTCCATCATCGTGCTTGTCAAACTTTCCATAGAGATGGGGCTTGATCTTGCCAGTCTTTGCTATGTAGTTATAATAATGAGGATCGTAGGACTGAGCGTACAATTGAGACCAATAAATATTCTTGTCTGGAGGAGGATGATCAGCATCTGGGAACCAAGCACTGGCGTCTTCATACGGAACCGGTGGGTTGCTGAAGTAGGGAGACTTGTGGCCAAATCCGGGTGGCCTTGAATAGATCACTTCGATCGGTTTTGAAGGGAATCTACCTGGAGGACCAACACCTTTATAAAATGGTCCTGGACCGATTCTTGATTGAGCATGAAATGGTTTTACATTATATCTCCTGATTGGCCGACGATAACCTGGATATCTTGTTGGCCGATAAAAATCGTTTCTTGCTTGAATCACTGGAGGATGTGGATTCAGTGGACTGAGATTGTATGGTCCTTGAATATCTTTTGATGTCAATTCGCTCAATAAAATTGATTGAGTAGGATTGGAAAATCCTTGAAGGTCCAAAGGATTTGACAATTGTTGACCAATATTGTAATTCTGCTGGATAGCTTGTTGTTGCTGCTGATCCAGCTGTTGAGGAAGAACAATGTCCGAGACTCTCGGTTGAACAACTTGAGATGTCAGTTGTCTGCTCTTCAAAAAATATTCCAGTGCCTGTTGGGACTCTTGGAGCGTCTTTGAATTCAAAAAAGAATTTAATGCAATATCGCTCAGTGTCATGGGCGATTCTTGTATTTGTTGACTGGAACTGATTAGATTTGACTGTGGCACCATACTTTGTAACAGACGTGACTGTGCCAATTCGCTTCTAGGTGTCACAAAAATTAGCTTATTCTCTGGAGCAGGTGTCACAGAAATTTCTATATTTTGATAATAACCGCTTTGATTAATGTTAGGTTGTGATTGACGTTGATTAACAAGAAATGTATCTTTTTTTGTATCCTCCAAGGATTCTTTTACATCCACAGGATACATATTTTGAGGATGCTCCGCCTGAGAGCTCTTTGCTGCTGCCAAGTAAGAATCAACATTTTCTTCATTCTCGTTATCACTCAGTGAATTCTTTCTTGCAGATCTTTCCGAGAAATGTGATTCTTCTGCTGTGTATACGTTATCATCCGTTAAAGGATTCCCATCGAAATTCAACTGTGCATCAACTGTCGCCAGCGACAGGATAATGAATAACGTAACCCTCTTCATGGCTCTATAAAAAATAAGAAAGAAAACAAGGTTAATCATCACTCTTAGTAGTCAAACTAAGATAAAATCTGTATAAGATATTGCGTTGATAACATTCAATTATTCTAGGACGTCTGGATACCGCATAAGTGATCCTTATTTGTATGGAAGAGACGATCAGGCATCTTTGAGATTTCCATACAATGAATTTTAAATCGGAAAATACTGGTGGAACGGTTCGAAGTTGGGAACGCGTAACGCATATAGAACGCATGACGCAAAGGAGGTCGACGGAAAAAAAGTATAACCGTTAGACCCATAATTATTGAAGCTTCAAAATACTTGATCTTTTATCCATAGAAGAGTATGTTTTTAGAAAACCGTTTTATGCGTTCTAGTAACACTGTTCAAGTCTAAACTATTACATTGAAAAGTCACACTGGTATTGGCGCATCGCTATATGCTTTCAATTTTAAGTATAAAGCTATTAATTTTCAAATTGAATTTTTGTCCTGCTTCTACGATAGAACTAATAGTCTTTTTCTATAAATATATAGATTTTTAATTTTTTTCTCATTGGACAACCAATTTTGCTGAAGATATAAAAAAGGATAGCACGATCTCCCCGAATCCTAATTTAGTCCCAGTAAAAAGCATGAACCTCTCTGTCCTGGAGCGAAATTATTGTCATTAAAACGTGACACGCGTCACCATACTTAATTGACGTTACTGTAAAAAATATGAGGATTAATCTAGTAAATGCTATCCGCGTGAATATTCCAGCGACCCAGTTGTGAACTAGAGATACATACGTAGGATCGAAGTGCGTTCTTATTGCGTGTTTGCAAAAGAAGGGAATTTCCGTGCGTAAACGGGAACGAGTTACTGCATGAAGAAGACGAAAAAGATTAAATAGGGATGGCAAAATTAAGTAGACCTCGAGGACGAAGATCACACGATACAACGAGAATATATGAATGACAGCTAATAAATATGTATATAATAAATAGTTATTGGATATATTGCCGAGGGGTACCTTAAATTTCTATTTTCTGGGCGGAAATAAAAGAAAACCTAACCTAAGAGAATCCAAATGGAATGAAGTAAAATAGAATCTGGTGCGGTCATTGTTCGTGATGAAGTGACGATGATTCTTGAGTTCAAGTTGTACGAACATGGATCAAGCTGGCGTGACACTTTCTTCGGTCAAGGTGAATGGACGTGCACAAAAATATATACAATTCGTACAGTATACTGACAGTGGAAACTATAGAGCTTCTAAACGTTTTGATACATCTCATGTATGATATAACGATATTGTATGTGTACATGCAGCATAATTAGCATAGATTGTACGTAATGAGATTCTGGAGCTGTTAAAATATTTACACGAAGAACAAATCTCTCTGCTGAAGTAAATACGAAATTCTTAAGAATTTCACAAGCGTTTATATAAGGAGTTGCAAGTTTGACGTAGATTTTCGCAAAGGTGACGAATCTCAGAAAGAATTTTACAATGAGGTCGTCATATATTTTTATACACCTCCTCGATCTGTCAAATAAATAAAATAACTTATACTAATTTTCAGGTGACAACTTGCGCAAATCTTGTTACGTAGCACGATGCATTTCGTGTGAAAGAGTATAAGCGATTTCAAAATAATTCCTATAGATGACACTGACAGTCGTGTCTTTAATTTGGTAAGATCATCATTTATAGGATAATCATCTAGTAGGTGTAACACTTTTGAACTGGGTCATCGATGTTTTCGTTGATTTTTGGTTAAAAATCCAGAAACGTAAGTGCCCGAAATCCTGGGACAATTTGAAACGGTGGAAGACGGAGATAGAAAAGGAAAGCAGAAGCAACAGAAGAAGTAAAAGATTAAAAACAGAAGACAAAACGGAGAGAGTCGAAGAGGACGGAACGATTGAAGAGAGATACACATAATTTAGGATAGGAAAAGAGAGGTAAAAAAAGGATCGAACGTCCACGTGCCCCATGATCCGGCATGAGGAACACTTGATGACCCGTAGTCGTTTGCATAGCCAATGACTTTCTAAAACCGTTAATTCCCATTACGAACTCTGTGCTGATTTAAATGTATGATTCCACAAATTTTAATATAACCGTTGTGCTAAACACGAAATGATTCTATAGATTTGCATCATTATAAATCATCTTCCAGTCATTCTGGTTGACCGTTACGCCCTACTACAAGAATAAGGATGTATAGCGAATATCATTACTTATAGTACAAATTTTGACACAGTCAGACATTACAGAGTTAAATGATTTACAAGTGATTAAAAAACAGTAATATTCAATATAATTATTGAAAAAGTAAAAAAACATAAAGATGACAACAGGTAACACATACAGTAATTAAAAATTTGTTTGTTATTGAAAATTATTTCAAACTTTCTTTTGATTTACAGGTAAGTTCCGGTACTGGCAATAATACTACAAATGGTACTCACAGTATTTGTCTGCTTTTGCCGTACATGAATAAGACGATTGGAAACTATTGGAAAACCCGTGACTAGACAACGAATGGCAAATAGCCGTAATTTCGCGATGTTTTGAGATTTGGAAAAGCCGCGTCCCAGAATGCTCTCCCAAAGTAAATGGGAGTACGTCCATCGGACAGAGAGGAAGCGAACACACTGAGGGATCTGCGAATTGTGAGAAAGGCATTCACTCGATAAATTCCCTACCTTGAGGCCACCATCGTCAAACCCACGCCGACTCCATACATTGAATCTTCCTTCCATCTCTATGGATTGGTGTTGAATAGGTAGTTGAAAGTCAAACCACACTCGCAGGTAATCTGCTTTCGCCCGTTATGGATACTCTGAATCAGCAAAGCGAGAGAGTGGACGACAGACATAAAAAATGTGTAGGTACTATCAGATTCTGTTTATTCGTATCAACATGAATACAAGAGAGTCATCGTACTACAAGTCATACAGAATATGATAAAAAAAAGGAAGATACTGTACATAAACGATATTTTAAAGCCGTCTGCTAATTTATCTTCTTAAATAAATTTTGAAATGGAATGAAGAAATTTCACATTTCTCTTTCTTATCATTCGTATTGTCAAGGTTAAAGTCACTGATGGTGTAAAGAGTGATGGGATATGGAAATCTCAGCAATTTCAAAAAGAATCATCAGCTCCAACTATTTTTAAATTCACTTTCTCAAATTATCGTCAAACGTTGTATAGATAAGACTGTAATTTTCTCTTTCCATATAAACGAACATCGCTTACTAATTTATATCCTCATCTCATAGTATTATTCATCGTGTCACCAAGGAGCGCAATAAATACTGAAACTAATCTCTTCTCGTTAGAATTTACTTTCCAAATGTCATACTGACGTATCAATTGCATTATACTTGGCTAATGATAGTCGTTTATGTGCATCGTTAGATCCAAAACACGTAGAAGGTAATTTAAAAGTAAATTTCATAAAGTTAAATGTATAGGCAATGAAGATGACGTTTGAGAATATTAAAAGTTTTTTTTTCTGACACGCATCTACAAAAACTCAACAGACTGTCTGGCACGAAAGCTTAAACCGGTTTAATTGTCGGTAATTACAGATAAGTATGTGTCTGCTGACCGGCATAACCCCACAAGAGCCATACAACAAAATAGAAATAACCAAGAATCATATTAACAAAACCACAAGTTACCGTTGCGTGTTCATAGTGCAGACACCGAATAGGTTACCTACTTACAATTAGTACATGCAGCACACACATAATTGACACGATGAGACATAGCACAAAATTGTCTAGGATATTTTTGATGTTACAACGAGGATATAAAATATAATTTTTTTGTCATATTTAATTAAATACCTCACATAAAATCATATTAATTTAATTAATAAACGTAATATCAATATTGACACAGTGCTTTATCGTTTTGAATAACAAATCTGATTTTGTATGTGTATCAGATACTCGAGTATTAATAAATATACAACTATATGCTAATGTCTGTAAATATAAGTTTAGAAGCTAGAAAAGTGTCAGGCGGTTATCCTGAAATAAGGATTATGACAGAAAGTATGAAATAAACGTGGAGGCAAAAGTGCGTCTTAAATTATGATAAAAACTGCTGTCAATAATCCTTGGAAAATTACCATGACCAACAATCAGTGAGAATCAGACCTTTAAAGTATGTTTGTTATATTTTATGCAATACCAGCCAATAAAAGAGTCTAGCGACTAGTGCAGGCACCTATTCCACTTGACCCAGACCGTTGACAAAAATATATGTCAAAAATACTAAAAGGTCAGTTGACCGAAGTCAAAGCGAATACTCAAACTTCTCGGTTAGCTGATATCGTATTTAAACAGCTGAATGACTTGCATCACGTTACCATACATGGACTCGTGTCCAGTAATCCTCATTTTGTACCGCTATGCAATGACGCTTAGCTTTTTCCTACAAAACAGTAAATAGTCGCTCTTACGCTAAGCCAAGAGAAAGCTCATACAGTCAAGGGTAGGACGTGAGAAGTCGAATAAAAATTTGATTTGCTGAATTTGAATTAATTCTCAAAATGTTCACTCGTGTACTAACCTGATTGTAACGTCTATAAATATAAATAAAATAAATACGTTATCACAATCAATATCTTAGCCCATTTTAAACGAAAGATACTTGTATAAATACATATTACAAAATTGATTTAAAGTACCTGTATTTACTCTTGCTATCATATTAAAGATCAACGTTATACGGAATCACTGTATCAAGTTAGTCTTAGGGTATTTTTACTTAGCTATGGGTAATTGATTTTACTTGACATCACTCACGTCCCTATACAGAGGCGAAACGAAGCTACGGTACGTTATACATATAATTATGGTAGATTACTTCCATCGTCTACCGTATGTACCATGTTCGTGTAGCACATGCGGCTGCTAGGGTCCTCCCTAGTGCTCAGTCATCATTTGGATACGGAGCAGTGACAACTCGTCATGGAACCTGGACAAGAAGCTGTCAAGAATACCGTGTGGAAACAATGCAAGGATCTGCTGATGAACGTGCATCTCAATTTTGACTTTTTATTTTACCGGTAAGTGAAGCTGCGTATAGTTTTGCATATGATAGAATTTTTTTTCAAAATCGGTAAGAGAAAAACAGTGACTCCTATAGTCAATTAAATAAATGTAGTTTAGGTTGAAAGAAATCCAAAAAATTATGCTATTATTCGCATGAGCGTTACTTGCTCCCTAAAATTTGAATATTGAAAATTCATTTATAATTTTTAAACATCAATCTTGATACACTCTGGATTGGTAATGAAATTTAAAATATTTGTACAATAAATTTTGTACTTATATTTTTATATATTGATATCTAGACCTAGATGTACTTGGCATTCAGAGATGACGTTTTCATCCGCGTGCGAAATGTTCCAAGACTCTAGTTAGTAAGTAGAGCCGACAAGTCCCGGCATATACCCGCCTTTAATGGAGCAACAATTACGTATTTAAGTAGAGAAGACGTGGTCAGCCTTGCAATAAGAACAGACTGTCACTTTTTTTTTCTTTTTTTTCTGACGTAGCACGTGGCTCGCTTAGATTTATAACTATTACGATTGTCTGGGCTGGTTAGACTTCCTAGTACCTTCTTTGTTTCTTGAGCGCTTTTAAAAATTTATCATAAATAAGTTTTTCTTAATTAGCCAATATACATCTAATTATAATCCTACCAAGACAAACAATTATACAGATTTAAATATTCTTTGATAAAATAATATGTATAATAGTCGTATATAGCGTTTAATCGTATAAGATTAATCTTCAAGTGAAACCGTGTGGAGTCAGAGAACGTACTCACCCTCCCCCCCCCCAACCTTATAAATTTGACATGAATCTCTATAAGGTTTAATTACAAGCAACATTAGCGAAATAATTCCAAAATAAGTTCAATATATATTAATGAATTTACGTTTTCTTTTTATCTAAATAAATTTCATAAGATAATTTTCAAGGTATATCTTGACCAAATTTATATTACTTATTCATATAGCGTGTGACTATAAACAAAAGAACATGTGTCTGGTGTATATCCTATGTTTATACGCCCTTTTGCTTTTAGTAACGCGATATCAGTATAATACTCTTAAGACATTATGCATGTTTAATTATAGTTTGTATGAAAGAATGATATAGTGATAATTGATAAAGCTAATGACATTCTCAGAATAGGACTGAGCATAGGTACAAAACCATGGCTATGGTTAATAGCATCACTGTGCGTGAGTGGAATCTGCGGTCCAGGTATATTATTATGGAAGGAAGAGATCGACGACGTTGAGCTTTTCATCCCGTTGGACTCAGTTGTTCGTGCAGATGCAGACTGGGTCAAAAAACATTTCCATCATGATCTCAGATACGAAAGTATTATTGTCATTGCTCCGAATGTATTGGATCCAGAAGTTCTGAAGGCGGTGAGGAAAATCTTTGAAGAATGATCTTAATTGAAAAAGTTTTCTTAATCTATTTAGAGAAGTAACATCGTTTCTTTATACCCATACTTAGTTGTCCCATCTATTTTCTTTTGTTTCCTCTGAACATAGATCAGTGACATGGAAGATGCTGTAAAAGATATAGTAGTGAATAACCAAACTTGGCGTGACGTATGCGCAGGGTGAGCACTATAAATAAAACTGAATGATTTTCCAGCAGCCTGTTATTCTATATTTCTTCTGTTTACTGTTTCAATTGGCTTGATTGATACTTGCAAAATTATATGTAAATAATTTCAGGTATTTTACATGGTTTCAATCCGACGCCGCTGAGGAGCCTTTGATCGAGCCTGAATTCATTGGTGGACTCTATCATAAGTTGAACATGAGTTCATTGGAGAACAAATGTATATATCAGTCAATTATAGAAATATGGTCCAATGAAAAACTTAAAGACATTCACAGTTTGACAAAGGAGGAAATATTAAACGACGTAAACAAAGCATTCAGAAACAAGTAATAAATAATGCAAATTAAATATCAACGATAATGTAGACTATTCGTTAAGCAATGTCTTCTTATTCCAGAACAAATAACAATGTGCTTTTGGATATCGCAGCCTTACTCTCCGGTATGAAGTTTGACGAATCTGGAAGAATAACTGGTGCGACAGCCACGATACTCAACTGGATATTGAAGAAATCCAATCCACATTCTGCAGAATGGGAATTGGAATTCATTGAGAAAGTTTTATATTCGAATCGCAGTTTACCAGAAGGGATGCATGTGTATGCTGTCGCCTCCAGGAGCTTTACTGACTTTCTTCACCAAGTGCTCAATAACAATATGACAATCCTATTTTGTGGATTGTCATTAATAGCCATTTACGTAATAATCATGATAGGTCGGTGCAACATAGTGCAGCAAAGAATTTACTTATCGATAGTTGGAGTATCAGTGGTCGGTCAGGCCATTTTATCTGCCTATGGACTTTGTTACTATATGGGATATTACTATGGTCCCATACATCCAATATTGCCATTCCTCTTGTTAGGTATTGGTGTAGATGACATGTTTGTTATTATGCAGAGTTTGGAGAATTTGTCGGATAATGATAAATCACAAAAGATCCCATTGAGAATAGCAAAGGCATTGCAGCATTCAGGAATGTCAATAACACTAACGTCCATCACAAATATAGTAGCCTTTGCCATTGGAATTACAACTGTAATGCCATTCCTTGAGTCATTCTGTGCTTTTGCCACGTTGGGCATCCTCTTCTTGTACATCTTTGAGATAACATTCTTTGTAAGTTGTCTGGTCTTCGATGAGAGACGACTGGAGTTAAATAAAGAAGGTTGTTGCTGTCAACGAAGGCAACAATGGAAACCAAATGAATGTAGCCAACGTAACACACAGCAAGAAATATTTAAGAGATACATTGGACCATTTGTCATCAAGCCAACAGTTAAAATGATTGTGATATTTCTGACTGGCTGCTTCTTAACTGTAAATATCTATGGAATATTTCAGCTTGAACAGAACTTCGATCCTCTGTGGTACTTAAATCAAGACTCTTATCCTATACAATTTCACAACAAACTGAAGGAATATTTTCCAAAATATGGCAAGAGAGCTGGAATTTATATGGCAGGTGTTGATTACTATGAAGATCAAGAAGAATTAGTTTTACTGATGGATGCTCTGCGACATAATCCTTACGTTAATAATCGTACAGTCGACTCCTGGTTCGAGGGATATCAGAAGTGGCTCATCAAGAAAAATGCGGGTATTCGAAGTTATCCCATTTTATGAGATGCATAAATCATCAAAGACAATTAAAAGCATGCTGGCGTCATATTATATTAATTTAAATCACTGTTCAACAGCTGCTTTGTTTAATTACAGAGATTGCCGATCGAGATGAATATTTTGGATACCTCTCAGAATATTTGCTGCTCACTCTTGAAGGCCAAGCTTTTATTAAGGATATCAAGTTTGATCGATTACCAATAGATGATTACAATATTACTGTGAGTGGGAAAACCAGTTAGAATGACAATATTTGACGTTGCAGAATGTTTATGATCATTTCTGTTACGTATCTCAGGATAAATTAAATTATATTCCAGACATCACAAATTCAAATACAGCATATACTGCTTAATACAACATCTGATCAAGTACAGGCTATGGAATCAATCAGGAAAACTGTAAAAGCTGTAAACTTCACTCAAAGTCATGCTCATGTTGCCATATTTTCACCGGATTATGTCTCTTGGACAGCAAATAAGGTAATAATAAAAGTTATATTAGATACGCACTACTGTTTAAATTGATTTTAATATCTCTGTTGTCAGTGGAATAACAATGTTATAAAAATCAATGAATTTGCTTCAAGATTATTGGGGAGGAGCTAATAAGAAATTTAGGTCTGGAAATATTAGCAGTGGCTTTAGTGACATTATTGTTAATACGAAATTTGCAAGCATCATTTTGGGTGATTTCTTGCGTATTGTTTACGCTTATTGATCTCTTGGGCTCCATGTATTATCTTGGATTGACTATTGAAATTTCCTCAAGTATTATGGTTCTACTTTGTGCTGGACTTGCTGTTGACTATGCAGCTCATGTTGGATTGGAATTTACCCGTGCGACGGGCACCAGGAACGGTTGGATATTAAACAGTCATACTATTGCTAGATAGTTGCCAATTTTTTATTAGAAACTATATAATTCATAATAAAAATCGTTTTATTTTAGAACGAACTATTACTACACTTTCTGTTATTGGACCTGCTGTATTTAATGGGGGCTTTAGTACGTTCCTAGCATTTATACTATTAAGTGCAAGCAAGGCCTATCTTTTTAGTACTTTCTTCAAAGTATGAATTTTTTATTTCTTGTTTTAAATGTGAAAAGTTGGTTATTTAATAGATCATAGCTAATCATTCAACTTTTATGCAGTTATTTACATCCGTTGTCATCTTTGGTCTCTACCATGGACTACTTTTCCTACCAGTAATTCTTAGTTTATTAGGACCCAAAGAAAGGAAGAGGATAAATGATGAGAAAAACTCTACTTCGCAGAAACAAAATGGATGCTGGAATGTTCACACTTCTAATGTAGAAGGTTAATAGAAAAAATAGACTGTTTTATATACATGAAGTAACACTTAAGTGATTAATCATGTCATTTCAGATCTATCCATTAAGAATAAGCGGCAAAACAACACAAAGACTGTTTAGGTACCATAATTTTTATATGTACAAGACTTGTATTACATAAGCCTTGGTATTGATAATAACCAACTCCGATGTCAATTACTGACTAAATATATGTCATATTTTTTCACGTACAATGGTAACAGTAAAGACATAATTTGAAGAAATTTGCTTACTTCATTTTTTCCTCCTAGTTTTTACTTCTGTCCATCCTGGCTCTGAAACCTCCATATCTTCATCTTCTTCTGTACTGCTGCCAGAGCTATCACCATTGTTTTCAGCCATTGATTGATTTCCTACTTGCTTTATCGTTTGCCTTGCTGTGATCCACATTTGTAACGGAGGTAATTTTTCCAATTCTGTCATTGCAGTTGATTCATCTCCATCTTTACAGTAATTATAAAACCGAAGTAATTCTTCTGCTACTTGTATAGAGCTCTCATCTTGCAATTCTGTATTAAATTCAGTATCCATATAATCTTCTATTTCACCAGCAATTTCGTTGGCAGTTAATCCATCTAAATAAATTATATAAAACATTTAAGTATATATATTACTAAAATAATAACTTATTAAATTTACCATTCATAAACATAACTTCAGTAATATATGGACAGAAATCTTCAGCACGTTCCTTAGAACCCATTCCATGTTCTACTGCCATCTAAGAAATATTAAAAATATAATACATACAAGTCTAACAAAACATTATTCAAAAATATTTTTACGAAAAATTTTAGGTTAGAACGCGACAGCAACGTTTTGCAGTTGTATAGATAAAAACTTACTATGAAAAAAATAACAAAAAATAATATATTCATTTACTTCGAACCTTCAATGCTGTCCAATTACTCAAAACACGTTGAGTTACAGATAAGAAAAAATCTTTGGAGTTAGCCATTTCAAATTAATACAACTTATTCTTACAGGCTATGTTTCTCCCGAACTCTTCGGAACGGAATCACATTGGAATTAACATAGTATAGATATGCAACACACACTATTTCACCTCTCAATTTGACTCCGGCGGAAACATAACCATAGAACCATCCTAAGACATAACAAATTTCTTCATTTACGAACAAACGTAATTGTGACGTAAATATATGTAAAATATATTTCTAAAGATCCAATAAACCTCATAGATTATTGTAAACGTATCTACTAAACAATTTCCTAATACGTCGATATATAAACTAAAGCAAATCATGCGCGAAGTAAGTTTTAAATTTATCGGCAAAGATCGTGTGACTTCGTTAGTTTCCGACTGTTTCCGACGGTCTTTCGGACACATTCGGATGTTTACGAAGATACTCCACTTCCCACTTTCTTTTACGTCTTCTATACCTACTCATGAGTAGATCAGCAGATAGAAAAATCTAGATACTTATCTCACCGAATGTTAATCTAAATTGAAATTTCACACGATCAGCATAATCAATTTTACTAAATTAGAATAATTTACATCGCATTAGTATTTGGATTCATTATTCTTCATTCCGTTCGACCATGTAACAAAGAAAAATTTTCGACTGATAACTCCAAGCTGTACATTTTATTGCGGCCAAGGTTGGCCCTCTGGACTCGATTATACTTTCCATAAGCTACTTCTCTCGGGAAACTACGAAGTGATCAGTTTTGTTGCATTAATACGTATCAATCAAGACTATTATCATCTACTTCCAGATAGAAATTAAATCATCTGTTACGACACTGTACACATGCACTGATACACCAATTCATACGACAGTATATGCGTAGACTGGTTACACGAGGTACTGTTTCTAAAGCCTCTCGATAACTGTTTTGCTCACGAGATTGAACATAGATGCATTTCTCCTGATATTTAAAGTATCAAAGGTACGTTGGTTGACGTGATTATTCTTCTAACCATTAGCCAGGGCTTATGGGGTTCCTTATTAAAGTTTCTTATGCTTCTATACGAAACGTCATTCGATGCTGAAGATACAACTTTATGGGAATATATAAAAATCATAATACTTGATTTTTTCACCAACTGTACTTTAATCTAAATGTATATATTTGTGGACAAGGAATTCATGTTGAGAAAGCTGAAATTTCTGGTCTTATCGTAACTACATATAGACAGTTTTTGACTGCATATAAATTTTGGGTACTCATGTTTTTACATGGGCCAATTATATTGTTGTGTATGCAGAAAATGTTTGATTATACATATAATTAATGATTTATTGATTTTGTTAAAACATCGATGCAGTGTTCAATTTTTTTCATTTGTGTTTTTGATTTTGACGAAAGGTTATGATTGATTAACTAAATTGTCTGTGTGATACAGATGTCGGGGGAAGAATATGATAGTGAAATGGACTACTCCGATTCGGACTGCGGTGATACTGGTTATGAGGATTACTATAATACTCAACAATGGGGCAGTGAGGCTGATAATGATATAGACCTTGATGCTACTCGAAGAGATCCAGAATATGCAATACACGACTGTCTTCGTGTAGAAGAAGTTGAAAGACTTTTAAATGAAAATGTTGAAGTATTGAGTAATAGTCTTCACATCACACCATCGCTAGCCAAAGTTCTCCTGCATGCACATAATTGGGCACTGCAAGATATTGTCACAAAGTACCGAAACAATGCCTCTAGCCTTTTGGTTAATTCAAAAATTAAACCATTGCATCCACCTGATCCTAATCTTGGCACGAAGGGTGCAAGAGGTGGACTTTGTTCAGTTTGTGTCACAATTTTACCTGCCGAACGTTTCTCTACATTGACCTGCGGTCATTCATTTTGCAAAGACTGTTGGTGCATGCACTTTGAAGTTCAAATCACACAGGGTATCTCTACAGGTAAGAATAATTAACAAAGTTCCTAAAGGTGTCAATGACAATCTTAATGTTTACTGTGTATTTTCTTTTTTTAGGCATTAGTTGCATGGCACAGGAGTGTGAGGTTTCAGCTCCAGAAGATTTTGTTCTCTCTCTTCTTACTAAGCCCAGTATGAGAGAACGATATCAGGAATTCGCCTTTCGGGATTACGTTAAATCCCATCCTCAGCTAAGATTCTGCCCTGGTCCTAATTGTCAAATAGTAATGCGGTCTAAAGAACATCGCGCAAAAAGAGTTATTTGTTCCTCGTGCAAAACAATATTTTGGTAGGTGAAATGCTTTTAAAAATTTGTTCATATTATTTGAATAATAGAAAATATCATTTGTATCGCAGCTTCCGATGTGGCATGGATTACCATGCTCCTACTGATTGTAGTACGATTAAAAAATGGTTAACCAAATGTGCCGATGATTCGGAAACGGCCAATTATATTAGTGCTCACACCAAAGATGTCAGTATTATCCAACTATCGATACTAAATAATTTTATTTTTCACTACACAATTAATTGCTAACGAACAATGTATTTTTCAGTGTCCAAAATGTCACATTTGTATAGAGAAAAATGGTGGCTGCAATCACATGCAGTGTTACAATTGCAAATATGATTTTTGCTGGATGTGTTTAGGCGATTGGAAAGCTCACGGTAGTGAGTATTACGAGTGTTCACGATATAAGGAAAATCCTAATATCGCCCACGAGAGTGTCCACGCACAGGCACGCGAAGCTCTCAAAAAGTATCTCCACTACTACGAAAGGGTAAGTTAAAATTATAATAAATCCAAAAACGCGTAACAAAATAATGGCATCCATAAGCATACACATAATATTTCATCTTATGCAATTCAGTGGGAAAATCACAGTAAGTCTTTGAAATTAGAGCAACAGACTCTAGAAGGAATAAAGATGCGTATCAATAAAAAGGTTATGAATGCAAGTGGAACTTGGATTGACTGGCAACACCTCTATGAAGCTGCTTCTTTACTGGCTCGTTGTCGTTATACCTTACAGTATACGTATCCATATGCATATTACATGGAGCCTGGACCACGAAAGGAATTGGTATGTTAGAAATCACGAAGCAACACAGTACACATCACATAAAAGTAACATTGAGTGAATCTGTATTGATGTTAGTTCGAGTATCAGCAAGCACAATTGGAAGCCGAGATTGAAAATCTCTCATGGAAGATAGAACGTGCTGAGACAACAGATCGTGGAGATCTTGAAAATCAAATGGACATAGCTGAAAAGCGACGAGTCACATTGCTCAAGGATTTCTTGGAGGTATGAAGGATGGAGCAAGTTTAAAATCTCCTTTTTTTTCCCAAGACAGTATCTGTTGTCAGTAGCGTTTTCATCATGAACGCTATCACATATAGCAATGACCTTCCAAGAAAATCAATGGATGCAAAGTTTGGACCTTTACATGTTCATAGATTACTCCTTCGCAAGAGATGTGGTTGTAATTAACTCATGTAGATTCATTTAATCAATTTTTTAACTTCATTTCAAAGAACTAAAGATTTAGCAGTGCATCTTAAAATCAAGATCAAGATCACTGATGCTACTGGGTTCCAATTTTTTCATTGTTTCTGTTAATATTTATTTTTAATATGAACTCGTCGAGAAGACGTTCAATTAAAATATAAAAGCTTGATTAAAAACTGCCACCTCCAGGTATCTGTTGTTGCTCTAAAGGTTGAAGTGTAATGATCCACGAGGAGGGAAGAACCGTGAAATTGTTTTTATGTGCAGGACGCGATGTTTAACCATGGAATTTTGCTTTTGTGAAGCAAACACCATTGCAAAAACAAATAGTCAAAGTTTGTATGGAGCTTTCGACAGCAGATACCAAGTAAGAAATAACAAGAATGAATGAACGACCTCCTCTGCTAGAAGAAACAACGACTTCATGATAAAATAAAAGAAAAAGCAATTATAGAAAGTGATTAATGACATTTGCTAAATGTTGCGAATGTTCGATATCTCGATCCATCGAGTCCATTCGAGAATGTTGGGCAAAAAGAAATACATTTTCCTAGTCTAATGAAATTTTTAATGTTTAAATCTAGTATAATTACGTTATTATAATGTTTTTAAAACTTCAACCAGTTATACGGCTAAATTATGTCACGATAAGTGTACTTTATGACATTTGTTCAGGTTTTCCCTTGAAGCACTGGAGTATTGGTCCTTGATCGACCCTCGTCCGCTCTTCTCATTCAAGCCCCTAAGTATTGTTAATATTAAGAATTGTTATATAAAACTAGAGATAGGAGCTCGATAATAGCCCAATAAGTAATCCGATGTCGACGTACGGTAACAATCAACGTGTAAATAATTCTGTAAAACTATATAAGGGTTGTGTGAACATTTTTTATGGTAGTTTTAAAGTTTGTGCAACGATCAAATTTACGTGCAGGATTTAGAAGCGTAATGTAGTATCGGATCTGATTTTATTTTCCCTGATTCTTCCCTCATCTGTTCACTTCCTTTTTTTTAATATTTAAATATTGTACTGTAGACTAGCGATTTAAAATATTACGCGATAGACTGGACCTGCGAGAAAAATGTAATGAACAATGTATCTCTGAAATAAATTCCGTACTGTATAAAATATAAAGGACTTCACGTTATTTAATTGCTGTAACATTTAACTTTGTACAGGCTGCTATGTGTGGTAAAAAGTTTTGATTCGCCTGCATTTAGGCAACCAATTTAGCAGCACTATATTGTTGGTTTTGTTCTATGCTGTCTTGTATAAATATATCTAAATGTATCTTACTGCAGAAATATATGATTATGATGAAACGTACGAATATAATCGCATACAGTAACGGAAAACTATAATGTTGTAATCCTAGTTTGCATAATAATAATAGAGTATACCATATATGAAAAATATAACATTTTTTTATATGATCAATATTACATTGATTTTCTGCGTTATTAAATACACTGGCACAGACGTTCATTGATATGATCAACAATTCTAAATCATGGATTTGAACACAACGAGAGATAACGCCTGATAAGAAATCATACACGTTAAATATATTTTTTCTATCAAAATTACACGCAGGCGAATAAACATAATGTATACGCGTATAAGTGCTGCATGTATGTACAGTTGTATACATAAAATTGCAAATTTGTATATGAATATTTATTCCACATTCCATCTGTATTACTATATACAATGGTTCAAAAATTACTATCATTGTCTGTTTCAATTGCAACATATGGCAAATATGACAATTATTTATATGTTGCAAGTAATATAATCTTTGTACTCTATTTTAATTTTCAGCGAGTATAATGTAATTTGATTACAGCCAAGATTATAAGGAATATAATAGCGCCGCAAAATGTGCTGTTATAGAAGGAGATGAGCTTTCTAGTATAACGGTATCAGAAAGTCTACCAATGAAGGAACTACACATCAACTTTTCATAGAATGACAAATAAAAGTGACGTGATTTTATACACGTGGAAATCAGTTTCTACGTGCCAAATTCAAAGTAAAAACTGTATAGGAAGAACGCGTGCAAGATGTCAGGAATAGAAATTCGATCTGTCATGTAAAGGATACCACGAGTTCATATACGATTGGTCAAAGATATTTGAAATGGGCGTTTAGTCTCCACAGCCTGTTTTTTAAATGCAGCCAATGCGCGCTATTCATAATCGTTTAGTATTAATCTCAATCGTTTGCTATTAATCTCAATTTATAATTCCTACATTTTCCATACGTCTCCTGGAAACTATATCTCAACAATATATAATATTTAACGCAGTATAATGCTTTTTATAAACATCGTACGTGGAAGTGATTCATAATATTTTAACTTTTAATGTATACTTATTTGGAGCTTATAATTTCAGTTACGTCTACGAAAAAGCTATTTCGCCGTAACATCTGTTATCACGCAAGCAAATCGTATTGAGTACCACGTCGAAAATTGATTGGAGTGGGAGCAATTAACTCGTTTAAATTCGCTCAAATTTGAACCTACTATATTAGTTGTGGACCAGGCTCAGAAAGTTGCATGTCAACTTTGCACCAATAATTGTTTGGCTGGTCCATTAGAACTGTGTGTGCTGGTTAAAGGATAAGTAGATGGATTTCGAGAAACTATAGTGGTGTGTAGAATACGGATTCGTTAACGGTCGCTAGGAAAAAAAAGGCCGTATGCAGCCGTATGCCTTCCAGTGTATGTTTGTTGTATATCAGTACGTCAGGCTGGAGGGAATGTTTTTCGATACAGTTCACTGTACCTGTCAGTGTATTCACGTAGATTTTTTTTCTGGGACTGGCAATTCACACTGATACTCGGATTGTGTGTGAGAACATTTTATTACACAAGCATTTGTAACAAAAGGAAAATACTGGTGTCAGCATTTCGATTATTACGATGAGACACAAGTCTCATGCAACGATGTCAGTGTCGAGCAGGATCGTCCTGATACTCCTGCTCGGCCTGGCAGCAGTTAGTGGAAATTATTTTGGGACCAACGCAAAAAAAGATGACCAGTGCTTCTGCAAGGTAGATAATCAACCCTTTGTTATAGTGTTTTATTGTTTGAAATTGACTGTTGCACATAACCTTTTTGAGTTAGATGCAAAATAAAAATAAAATCTGATAAACAGATCAACGACGTAATGATTCAATGGTTGTTAATTTCGTCTTATATTCCCTTTGTTTTCAATATGTTTTCAATACTTTCCATATTTTACAGCTTAAGGGGTCGATAGATGACTGCAGCTGCAATGTGGATACAGTGGATTATTTTAATAACATGAAAATCTATCCAAGGCTGCAGAGTCTGCTTATTAAAGATTATTTTAGATTTTATAAAGTTAATCTGAAGCAAGAATGTCCTTTCTGGGCTGATGACAGTAAATGTGCTATACGATACTGTCATGTTCAACATTGCCAAGAGGTAAGAATTTTTACTAATAATTTTAATTATATGGCTGTATACATTAGCTTATATTTAATGTTTATAAATAATTATCAATAATCCAACAAAATTATTATCTGTAGGAAGATATTCCTGCTGGTTTAAAGGGAGAGATACCAAGGCATAATCATTTTAATGAGAGTCCTGCTGATAAATATAGTGCTGATGCGCAAACTACCAATTGTGAACAAAATGCAGGTGATCACAACGTTGAACTAAGTTTTATCAATACAACTATTAGGTAATAATTCGTATCTTTTATTGTTCAATGCTAATATGTTCTATGATATGGATATGAGAGTCCTTGCTACTAAAATCAACCAATATGTTACAATACTGGAGTTAATTGGTTGCAAATTTTTCATAGCTCTGAAAATTATAAGGAATTTCAACGCTGGCAACAGCATGATGATGCACAGGATAATTTCTGTGTAAAAGAAACAAGTCCTGGAGAATATGTAGATTTATTACTTAATCCTGAAAGATATACTGGATACAAAGGACCCAGTGCTCATAGAATATGGCGAAGCATTTATATGGAAAATTGTTTCAGGTATAAAACTTCAAGCAACATTCAATTTCCTCGTTAAATAATTATTAAACATACAGAATATGAAAAGATATCAATTCCCTGTTTTATTTTAGGCCAGAAAATTCACCACATAATTTTATTCAATCGTCCAAAATGAACAGTAAGTTTACATTTTGGTCAAACCTTTTTTCATGCATGTTTTTCATACTTAATGTTATATGTTCAAATTCTTTTTCAGGAATGTGTTTGGAAAAACGAGTATTTTATAGAGCCATATCAGGCTTACATGCTAGCATTAATATCCATTTGTGTGCAAAATATTTACTGTCAGCAAAAGACAGTTTGGATGTAGTATCAGGTGGCCAGTGGGGACCAAATCTGGAAGAACTGCAGAGACGGTTCTCGCCGGAAACGACCGGTGGAGAAGGTCCTAACTGGTTAAAAAATTTATACTTTATATATTTAATTGAATTAAGAGCCTTGGCCAAAGCAGCTCCTTATTTAGAAAGGGAAGAATATTACACTGGCAACGATGAAGTTGATGAAGATACAAGACTCGCAGTGAATGATTTTCTGAATATTGTCAAGTAAGTAACTACTATTACTTCAAAAGCAAATTTCTATATTGCAGTAATTTAAGTACATAAATTGTCAATAATATTAGCTAAAAAAATTCATTAACAAAAGTCGATTCTTACAGATCATTCCCAGATCATTTTAATGAAAGCGTTATGTTCAATGGTGGCGCAGAAGCACAACTGTTGAAGGAAGAGTTTAGACAGCACTTTAGAAATATTTCTCGCATCATGGATTGTGTAGGATGTGACAAGTGTAAATTATGGGGAAAACTCCAAATACAGGGTCTCGGTACAGCATTAAAAATATTGTTCTCAGGAAAATTTGAGAAATGGGAATCAACGTTAATGACTTTTAATAAGAAACAATTTTATCTCGAAAGAAGCGAAATCGTTTCTCTCATCAATTCTTTTGGAAGGTATGTTTTTCAATATCATAAATACGATGTTTAATATCATTTACACGTTTTCCATTAACTTTACTACAATTTTCTTTTATAGATTATCAGAAAGCATCTTTGAATTGGATAAATTTCGTCATATGATGAGATAGCGCAACATTAATTAGGTATTCCATACTATTTTCAAGTACCACTATTAGACGCATCACATAGTAATTAGCTTTCAATTAAGTTAAGTAGCGATTATAATTCATCAGGTGTTGGGTGTGTGTTTCCCTTTCGCGCTTAGCATTCCTCGCTATTCCCATATAAAATCGCAATGAGGAATATCACGTGCACTTTTCTAATGATACAATTTTAGAATTTCAGTATTTCTAAAATACTTGTCTAATCCTTATTTGAGAAAGAGTTCAATATTGAAAAATGTAAAAAGCTATATACGCATTAGACAGTACAGTAATTGGTTTTTACAAGATATATTTATATTGATGGTAACCAAAGATGTTTTACATTAATCCTCATTACGATTTCATCATAAACTCTGTAGAATCTGACTCTGTCTGTGATAAATATTTTCCCTAAGACGGATCTTCGTGTAACAATTACGTTATAACTCTACAGATTCAACCGTAATATGGTCAGGTATAAATTTACGTTTCTACCTACGAAGAATGACGTTGTTGCAATATCTATATTTCCGCGTGAAATTTTTTAAAGATATATACGTCTTTGGAATAATGTATATATCTTATTTTAAAGGACACGTTGGGATGTTCAATTTTAGACAAATTTAATACGATCGTGTTGTCATGTCTGGTAACGGTCTTATCTTTCACAGTGTAGATCTTCCAATTTGCTTCCATTATGATTTGTCATCGAACCGTACAATTGGATAAAAAAATTGCTCTCTACACTTTTATAATAGCTTGGCTATTTTGAACGAGTAATCACACAATTAATAAAAGAGAACTATGTACGTTTGAGCAAAAGAAAGTCTGTTACTTGCTTTATGAATTTGGAATTGATATAACGAATAATTATGTATATAATTTATTTTTTGGTTGGCCTAGGAGCACTCTTATAAATACGTAATTGTGAGACAAACTGACAAGAGTTATATTGCATTTATTTATACAATATACGTTACAATGTGCAATTAAAATAAATATATTTTTTTTATATATCCAATATAACTGCGCTAAGCTCCGAAGTATATTGCGATTTATGATTACGAGGACTTCAGGACTCCTTCATTTGTTTTCAAAAATAAAATTACGTCTCGTGAAATATAGACTGGCAAGAAATATTCATATTTTTTCTAATGATATTATATATAGTTTGATCTAATATTTGACCACAATGAGTAGACCGTTCATGCATTTACAAACATTCAATGCGCAAAAAATAAAAGATACAAGTTTAAACGAAATAAAGTAAGTGATAAGAACTCATAACTGATATTTATATATACATATATATTTGATTCTTCGCATATCTGATATATTAATGATGTCATTTATGATTGATATCAGCCGTACAATCTTTTATGTTTTTCCATATGGCAAAAATGTACAGTCGATATACTTTATTAACAAATATTGTACGTCGCCAAACTAACGAATGCGAGATAATTTTACTAGCTAATTTCCATTTTCTACGATGTAATAACAATTCTATGCTAGTACAATATATCGTTAGGTTTCCCGTGTTCTTCGATTTTATAGTACCCATAAAGGATACCATAAATATCTTTCAAACATATGACTATGTACTCTGACTAATTTATTGTATACTATTAGATAAAAAATATTTATAAAATGTTAAAAACCATCATTATTATATAAAAACATTCTTTGCAAATTGGAAAATGTTTTCAATTTATTATTGAACGTTTTTGTACGACTGTTTTATCCACTGATAATTATAAGATAGAGAATGAATACTCAGATGTTCAGTTGCCATCAGTTGCCATTTTGGACGCAACAGAGGCAGAGTGTTGTAGTTTATTCTAATTACTATAACCTATAATTTCGGTGACTTGGTTTGATTGACAATCGTTACCTTATAGATATTAAAAGATTGTGGTAATTGAATGAAAAATGCCGATCTTAGATAAGAGAAAGGGCGACGATATATTGGCTTTGGTGCCTGCGTCAAAAAGAACGAAGAATGAAGTTGTTTTTAGTAGCAGAGAGAAAGCAGTGGTGCAAAGTGTATGCTTGATATTTATCTTTTGTGTATAATAATAAGAATCCTCATGTTACTGAGTACATTTTTTTGAATAACAGGGTCCAACGCGAACATCAGGACTAATGGCACCGATAATGCTTTTAGAGGGTCATCAAGGGGATATATTTACTCTTGAATTTCATCCTGAGGGGCAATATCTTGCTTCGTCAGGATTTGATCGTCAAATATGTAAGTCAAGTGTTAGATAATAATGTATTGTAATGTATGTATAATAATAAAATATTCTTGAATATACTTCAAAGAATACTAATTTATAACTTACAGAGTTTGTGAATTACTTTATAAGATGTACACTTTTATATTCTTATTTGATTTCAGTTATTTGGAATGTTTATGGGGAATGTGAAAATGTTTCCGTAATGTCAGGACATAGCGGTGCTGTGATGGAACTGCATTTCAGTCCTGACGGTGGCCATTTATATACTGCTAGTACTGATTCTACTCTAGGCCTTTGGGACGTTGTTGTAGGAACTCGAATAAAAAAGCTTAAGGGTCACACTTCTTTTGTCAATTCTGTTTCTGGTGCCCGTCGTGGTCCAACACAACTTTGCTCAGCAAGTGATGATAGCACCATCCGTATTTGGGATCCTAGAAAACGTGGCCAATGTTTTACACTTAATAATACATATCAGGTAAATTTGACTTTTAGATAATAAAGCATCCACTAATATGAAACATACATATTATTTAATCAAAACAGGTAACAGCTGTAACTTTTAACGATACCGCTGAACAAGTTATAAGTGGTGGAATTGACAATGATGTTAAAGTTTGGGACCTACGGAAAAATGCTGTACTTTATAAGCTCAAAGGACATTCTGACACTGTTACTGGATTGAGTTTAAGTCCAGATGGTTCCTATATTTTGTCCAATGCAATGGATAATACTTTAAGGATTTGGGATGTACGACCATTTGCACCATATGAACGTTGCGTGAAAATACTTTTGGGTCATCAGCACAATTTTGAAAAGGTTGAAAAGTTATATTCAATCAATTTCTTATGTGTGATATAGGTAAATACACCAGAATTTTAAATATCTCGTCTCATTTACAGAATCTTCTGAGGTGTGCATGGTCAACAGATGGTAGTAAAGTGTCAGCTGGTTCTTCAGATCGATTCCATTATATTTGGGACACAACTAGTCGTCGGATACTGTATAAATTACCAGGGCACAATGGCTCATTAAATGATGTTGATTTTCATCCAAAGGAACCAATCGGTAATAATAAATTCTGCTTTATGAGACTCTTCTTATATCACGTTTAATTATGTTTCTCTTTTCAGTTTGCTCTGGATCCAGTGACAAACAAATATATATGGGAGAAATTGAAAAGTAGAATGAAAACAAGCCTATATCTTTTTTATTTAATGAACTGTATATGACACCTACTGTAAACAATCTGCAACATACGTGTTATATCTTATGCAATGAGTGTATTTCATTTATACAAAAACCATGCGAAATTTATGTATCTCTTGAATGATCCTGTTGTTTCCTTCTTTATGCTTAAATATGAATTTTATATTTTAATATAAATTTTGTTGCACCATTTATAACGATATGAAAATCAATATGTCGCCAGAATCTATGCAATGACTTGATTGTTGCGCAAGGGTATGCAACTTTCTGAACGTCAAACTGAGTATTGCGTCACTGTCTCTTTCATAAAACTTAACCTACCCACGGCGAACAACCTTCAGGTGTTTGTATGTACAGTAGTTTTGGAGTTATAATTTAAGGTAATATTTGTCAAAATGTCAAAATTCAATGAAACATTAATACAGTTATAATTTAGATTTATTATAATCCTATTGTATCTTGGTTATATTCATGTATATTACTTTATAAAACTGAATGTCATTAATTTCCTAACCCGTCAATAATAAATACACGCGTTATTACGTATTAACTAAATTTAAGTAACAAGTGAAGCAGATTTTTATTTAAATAGGTTTTTAATCTTCCAGTGTTGATATTTTGAGACACAAGAAAATGTCTTCTCCTTGGCGAGCAGTTCAGCCTGTATCTGCTCCAATGAGTTTAATCGAGATAGAATCTGAACAATTGGCTCAAGAACTGCATGAACGGTATAGGCCATTTTCATTTATTTTTTCATAAAGGAATATTGCATATTACTTATCGCTTAAGAGTAATTACGATGAAACATTATGCCTTATAGAGAAATTCAAAGACACACAGACCATGCACTTCCTGAACCAAATCCAGCAGACTGTGAACTCTTCGAGTTAGATGGTACGGATAGTGATGAAGTTATTGCACATATGCTTCAGGCACAGTACAATCGAGAGCATGATCTTGAACTAAAGCGTATAGAAGATAAATTTAATGGAGAGTCAAAAGGTATGCAAGTAAATACTTTACATATTTTTATTACAATTAGTAATAGTTAATACTATTTCATTTTAATATTTATTGTTCGAAGAAATCTACAATCTGACTCTGTTTTTAGTGGGCGTTTCATATTTGAAGTTTCGAGCATCTTCCGATACTGAATTAGAGGATAAAAAACCAGATGTAGATGAGGCAATACGTGATTTTGATCGATTCGTGGTAAAGTTATATTATAAAACTAAAACAATAAGTAACTATATGTATAGAACATTAATACAAAATCTAATATGAGTTACCTTGTTATGTAGAGCGTTGAAAAGGAATATGCTTCAATGCCAAGGTGTGGTTACAAGAAGGTTGGCAAGGATTCGAAGATTGTAACTAAACATGATATGTTAATGTCTTCAAGAATAAATGCTTGTCGTGTCCTGGAATTTCCACCAGGTATTCGTACAGGTGATACAGGAGGCTTTGATGTCAAATTAAACAACAAAGTGTTCAATTCACTTCGAGCTCATAGTCAGGCCCATTGCTCTCGCGAGAGAGCCAAAGCTAGGCCAACTAATAATAAATGAATGAATAACTAAATCTGTATAATTTTGTTCCTAATGATAAATATCAACACACTGTTATGAATAGAATTTTCCGAAAATTATGGACATGGGTTTTAGACAAATTTAACATCTAATTCGTTAGTCCTTCACCTTTTCCTTATTATACTACCGTTACACATAGATAATATCATCAACAGAATATGTTTAATTGCAAATAAATTACAACTTTCATCATAAGACACAGTAAATCGGAAACCAGTTGTGTTGATTGAAATATATTAGAATTAATAACTTATACTGGTTCAAATCAACGTGATAAAAAAAAAAGTGTATAAATATATCTATAGAACAACAATTTCAAGTGTTTGAATATTGCTACATATATTGTACACACTCCATGTTAACTTGTATAATAATATACAGATTTCAGAATAAAAAATCTTTTTTCAATTTTCTCTCCTTTATTCACAATAAATTTTATTTTACTTAATACTTAACTAATTTTATTATCAATATAATATTACTGTTTCATTACGAAAACAATTCTGGATTTATTGTCTGACATAGGTATAAGGTTACGATATAAATCTTTAATAAGCTAAACAATAGAGTTAAATATTCTAAATTAAGTTTATTCAAATTCACTTGGGTAATCTTAACGTTTCATAATTTACATCCCAGTCAAAAATTCTTACAAGTTAGGGACAAAGATATAAGCATAAAAATTCCATAAAAAAACGAAAAAGGAACAAGAATTTGTAAATATTTTTAATATAAATTTTAATACGGTAGTATAAATAATCAGTATACAATCTAATAAAATAATTTATTCAGAAAATAAATATCCTTATTGAATCTATGAATCAATGTACATACTAAAAAAAACTATGATTAAAAAGCTTAACCATGATGGGCAGAATAACGTAGAACAATCTCGCGCCATTGATTAGGGTAGTTGTGCATCATGAATTGTATGAGTTTTCGAGCATTAGCAGATTCCTGACGATTGCATCGAGCGCAGTTGTTGTTCAGAGCTTCCGGCAGTAAAGCTGTAAGATGTGTGACAATTGTTTTATTAAGAAGCAGAGGAAAATTTCTATCAATAGAGAAGCTGCCATCGAGCCAAAGTAAATCTTGAAGAACCATTCAAAGCATGTATTGGCCAGCGAACATAAAGTGACGATCACGTATCGATGATGTAAAAACATACTGAGAGATGTATTAGTTATGAAAATCACTGATTTGTAATAATGTTGCACCTCTTGGTATGATATTCTATCCTAATATTGTCAATATCTAACAGTTTCTTTGCGTTTGCCGGCTGTACAATTATCAAATTTCTTATTGTATCTTACCAATAATTTGTTTTCCAACAAGGTCGCATGGTCCACGTCCCAGAACGCAGCTGATTTGTCTTTCAACGTAAGGTCTGTTGTTCAATAAAGGTGTAATATCCTGTGCCTGGCAGAGACCAAGAAATCCGATGAATAAAATGCAGAACAAGACTTGAGTCTTCATGGTGATTGGATTGATATTCTATAAGAAGACTAGTACTAAGCGCTATCAAACGACTTTACTTGTTATCGTGCGAACGACTGTGTCCTTCCAAAATTTTCGTGTCCTTTTATAATTTCAAAAATGTGGTGGGAGTAACGTGCCTCGTCTTAATATTTTGATATAGGGATAATTCAGTAACGGTATTGACAAGGTCTAACGACATTTTTGAAAATTTCTACAGTTTATTGGCCTATTAAGTAACTATGCTTAATTCCATAAAAGCCCAACTGCTTGTATCGATCAATATCTTAGACTTAGTGTAGGATGGATAAACTAATTATCGTTTACTGTAACTGATATTACCGTTAGATATTACTGATTACTATTAATTGAGAAACGGACGCAATATTTTGAACTACAAGAAAAAAGCGATAGTCATTAAAAATACAATATTCGGTAATTTTTTATTTATTATTTATTACACAACTAAATATTTCATGAGGGAGTGTCTTCTTCGATGATAATACATGACGATAATATTCATTATGTTATTCAATTTAAAGAAAAAAAATTAATCGCCGGCGATAGAGTCCAAATCCGCCTTTTATATTTTCATAAATAGAATATCTAATACGTAATATCTTTTTCATGTACGTTCGGAAGATACTGGGGAAAAAATTGATAATTTCAGTGCGTCATAAGATATAAAGGTTAATGCAGCAGAGATGGCATCAACTATCTCTGTCAGCTAATATTATTGTACATCGGAAATTTACAGCAAAAACATGGTGCACTTTTATTCCTTTCGTTTTATAATGTCGGTTACTTTGCGATATCGCGTTTTACATAATCCATTTTTCTTAAATAGAACTTTTTATTTACTCCACTTTTGAGATCAAGAATAAGCAAATTTGATTGGTAAAATTATTTTCAATTAACAGTATCAGGTTTGTCTTTATTAATTTCATTTTCTTAAATTACAATTTCGAATGATAATGTATTCTTAATTTTATTTACGAGCTATATGTAGTTCCTGCGTCCGATTAAAAATATCGGATGCTGCACAGCTTATGGATTGATAAGATGAAAACAATGTCAACGTTCAACTATGGCTGTGGAGGTAAATTATCGGCGCACGACACCAATGTAACCCAGGGGGAGGAGAGTTGCTCTTATAAGAGTATCAAAGATGCGAATGCGAGTTACAGTGTCAGAGTTGAAATTACAAGTGCATCTGTCATTCTCGCCTTTCATGATGATGGAACATTTGAGCTTCGATCCACGTGACAAGTCGCTGGTATTGAAGAAATCGCCGATTCCAAAACCAACTGGTTGTGAAGTCCTTGTAAAAGTTGCATATGCAGGAATCTGCGGCACGGATCTTCATATTTTGGAAGTAAGACTCAATTTGTACTTTGAAATTTTTTATTTATTTTCAAAATAACCTATCTTGTGGCAGGAAACGAAATTACCCAGCAGACAGAGTAACAAGTACATTTGAACAATATGTTACAATTTCAAGAACAAATTAATTCCATATATCAAGAATTTAACGACTTACTTTATTCTTGATTAGGAAATTCTAACCTTGACAATATATAAAGGCTGTTTTCATTTAAATGTGTTGCAAAACTTACTGCGAATTGGTTAAAGGTTTTGAATTGAAAATTCGAAACGAAGATTATATATAAATTGAATTTACTCTGTTCGGTTGGTGCTATTATTGTTGTATTATTTTCATATTATCTCGTAGATTCGATATCCCATTCGATGTTTTATAATATTACTTGACATGTAATAACGATGTAATTAAGCGTTGCATGAATCTTTTCGTTTAATTAGGTTTATCGCACGTCCCATATATTAACATAATGAGAATTTGTTAATTAAAAGCATCGAAGCATAAATTTCCTATAAATAGAACGTGAACATTAAAAGCTTATATATTTAATATATTAATATATAAATTTGTGAGCTATAACATACGCAATAATTTTTTCTTTATATCATCAGGGCACGTTCCCCTGCAAATCGGATGGTCCATTCACACTTGGGCACGAATTCGCCGGCACTGTAGAAGCCATCGGACCGGAAGTGACTACTTTTCAAGTTGGTCAAAGAGTAGTGATCGATCCTAACAGTGGTTGTAATATATGTGATTTCTGTCACAATGGAAATTATCATTTTTGCCAAAGAGGTGGTATCCACAACACTATAGGAATATTCAGAGATGGCGGATGGTCCACACATGCCATAATTCCTGAATTTCAGGTATAAATATACTTAAAATACAGATAATTTTTATTTTTTCTCCAAAAATTTTGTCTTTGTTACTCAATTATACGAAATTACTCTGCATCTGCCTGAAAGTTCTTTTTTTTGCTATGTCAATTTCTTAATTTAAGGTTTTTTTGGTGCCGGATGCAGTAAAATTACCTCAAGCTGCTCTCACCGAACCATTATCCTGTCTTGCGCATGGATGGAACAAAGTAAATCCTGTGCACGTAGGTTCACGAGTTCTCGTACTAGGTGCTGGAATTATTGGATTGTTATGGGCGTCGATTCTTCATTTACACGGTTTGCGGAAAACCGTAACAGTAAGCGAGCCACAACCGACGAGAAGAGAAATTGTTAAACGTCTAGGTATATACAATCTTAACGGTTAATAGAGTCTCATAAATTATACTGCTATGGGCATTTTGGTATAGCCAATCAAAATCATTTATAATCATTGAACTATTTCACAGAATTGGACTACGAAGTAAAGGCTCCAGCAGAATTGAAGGGTCGTGAATACGATTTGGTTGTAGATTGCAGTGGTTCTGGACCTGCTATGGAATCGGCAGTACCGTTACTTGGTCGAGGGGGACGTCTTTGTGTTTTTGGTGTGACCAGTCCTCAGGCCAAATTAACGCTCGAGCCATTTCAGGTGAGGCAATTTAAAATGAAAAATATTCTAAATACTTTCAATATAGTAATTCATGTTTGTTGTAGAACTTTGAATATTATTCAAGAATTCCCAAACTTCATTTTGTTTTTGTTTTAGATTTACATGAAGGAATTGACAATTGTTGGAGTTAATATAAATCCTTATACGTTCCCCAAAGGTATATCGCTGGTTGAGGCGATGTCGGATTCCTATCTTCAGTATGAGAAATTAGGAATTAAGGTGTTTAAATTATCACAGTTTAGATTAGCTTTGGAGGCCCTTCAGAAAGG
Source organism: Trachelus tabidus (assembly GCA_030142655.1). Taxonomy (NCBI): domain Eukaryota; kingdom Metazoa; phylum Arthropoda; class Insecta; order Hymenoptera; family Cephidae; genus Trachelus; species Trachelus tabidus. The sequence continues at coordinate 305,328 of JARQTI010000144.1, forward strand.
TGATATTAGCAAAGCTGTTTTTGAGCTGTAGTTAATGATCTGAGCATAGAATGAGATATTTCATAAGAAGAATAAATAATTTCATTCAATTCTCCAACGTATCCATGACAGAATAGTTCTTAAAATCAAAACTGTAAACAGAATTCGTACATTAATATTAAAAGAATAAAAAAGCCAAAGTCACTGTAAAATATGTAACAGCATCAAACATTTCTTTATCGACATAAACCTTTGATTCCTCGAAATTTGTATCTGTCAAGTTTCAATAAAAATATTAAAGATATTCAATTCATGTGTTATTACTAACTACCAATAGGTGTTTCGCATTCAAAATTGAACCCAAGCACACGTTAACATTCGCCGCTCGAAAATGTCTCAAGTTTTAAGGAAGAAGAGAATCGAGTAACGTGTCCCGATAAGAAATGCAACTAGTTGGACAGACAGGTATTGTCTCGTTGGTATCGTGAATGGGCCGAGCGTAGCACATTGTCGATTCCCAGCATACAGGTTTTGTTAGTGCGGCGGTAATGGCAACGTAGCCAAGCCGAACTTTCGTCGGCTGTCGACTAGGCCCGTCCTTTTTCTTTTCCCGTGTATTTATAAATTCGAGATGGCACGGACGCTCGTCTGTCTGCGTTATTTCCTCCTGAGCTGCGTCGTCGTTCTCGCCGTAAGTTTACTACAGTCTGTAATAATTCCAACGATAGCAGGCAGAAGTTTGACTCTGTCTAGGATGAATTTTGACTGCTAAGTATCACGCAGTGTTATATACCCCATACCCCTTTGTGTTTGATAAAATCGAGAGTGGCCAGTGGTGCTTGTGTTGTGATTTCTGTGACGGAGAACCCCTGTTACCTCAGAATACAAAAAAGAATCGTTTCAATCGACCACCTTACGAATAGAATCATCTATTTTTCGTCAGCTGATTGTTTATTTGTGATTGGCTCGACGGAATCGACCAATTAGAGCGTCGCTATTTTCGTAAATCTATTCAACGCGCGTGATTCAATTTCCTACTGCACTTTTATACGTGAATTTCTTTGTGACTAGTGACCTGTGACAAGTTACCAGCACGGGTGAAAACATCCGACAATATTAAACGTTGAAATTGAATTTTTTGACTTTATTTAATGTCTTCTATTCGTCGTATGACGTTCACTGTGTATAGGGTCATACATGTAATGCCTTATGAAAATTACCTGACAAATATCCATATTCTGTCAGATGCAATGACTAATTTTTGAGTTACTCGTAACACATACAAAAATGGTAGAGAATTGATTATTAGGAGGAGTATACCAATGATAGTCTCGTAGAAACTTTTATAACGTTCACATTTTTATATAAATACTAATGCTCGATTAAATCTAATATTTTATCGTATATAATCAGTTTTGTGGTTTCCTTGACGTCATTATCAGTATTATGTATTTTTTTATTGCTGACGTGCCCCGATGGAATTATTCTTATCTTTTACCTAGTCGTACCAAACTCAGACAATCAAAGGATAAGCCGATTCCTAGTAATCTTTACCTATTGTCAAGACAGCCGTTATAGTCTCTTATCGAGAGCTGGTACATTATTTTATCTAAAATTGCTAGATGCTTTCTGACATACGGAATGTTTGTCTTCCCCACAGGTTTCAGGGCTGCTAGTGACCATTGGTGCGAGCATTTTTATTTACCAGCTGCGAGAATATCGACCATTGACACCGGAAAATGTCTACGGCCCTGCAATTATACTGGTGGTCATGGGATTGCTCACCCTTAGCATTTCTATCTATGCTTGGCAATTCATGGGACTTACCAGGAGAGTACAAGTTATAATTGTAAGAAGTTTTTTTATCGTGTCACAAATCACTGCTGATTTCGTTTATTAATTTAGTTACAACGGAGCCAACGTAACAAAGAATCTATGGGAGTAAACAAACATGGACGATTCTTTGTTCCGTTTATACTCACAAAATTACTGACGCGCAACGCATAAAGTTATCCAGCTGTTGTTTCTATTTGATGATATTTTTAGATGCAGCATGATACTCTTTTTTTTTAATATGTAAACAGATTTCATTAAAGACTCCCTAGAGAGTCTTGCTTCAAGGACTTATACCGGAATGGGAATATCTGCATGAAGAAAGTATCAATCAGTTTTTGATAGTAGCTGTAAATCTTTAATAATGAAATTTCAGTGAAATTTTCGTGGAGATTCTTACTTTTAATTGATTATCGCTTTACAGCTCTCTGTGACTTTGACCCTTATTGCATTGGCGCAAATCATTGCTGGTATTTGGGCGGTTATCCGACACGAAGAGATTGACACTCCGACACCGACTTCTCTCAAGGAGACATTTGGCCTTGCTATTGCTGCTGATAAGCCAATCTGGGATCGTATGCAAATGAGGGTATGACAAAAAAATTATTACTCTTATTCATCAATGGGAAAAAATTCTAGTTGATTTGGTAATTTTATTTCACCCTTTATTGGACGTGTGAAACGTTCCTACGTAGGTATTGCGTGCATGTACGTTTGGCGTTGGCATGACGTCACTCAGCATACTTGGCTCGTGTCATTTTACCTTTGCTCATAAAAATGTAATTTTTCGGAATTCCAATAGTTTCGGTTAAAAATTATATATTGCTGATGCAGTACGATAACTGTAATTCGACTTGGCGCTTAAAACACCTCATGCGCTCAATTAATTAATTAATCGCTTTGACTGCGAAAGGCGTATACGCCCGCAAAAGTCTATGTATCGCAGCTACTGACATGCGAACATCCCGCCGTCGGTATTAATGATTCTCTCCGACAGTGCACCGCAGTCAAAGGGTTAAAATGAAGAATTAACAATGTCAAATATTACTTCACTGAGGTTTTCTTTTCACGTTTGATGGTACATTTATTTTTTATAAATGAATGGACGATTTATATTATCTGCTATTCTTTTTCATGAATTAACTTTTATCTGAGACTGTGCTGCAATGATATTTGATTATATACAATTTTTTATTATTTTTGGTCATTAGATACTCTTATGAAATTATCGGACAGGTACAAATGACTAATTCACGGATGGATCATAATATTCGATAATAAATTATGAAGATTATATATCCTTAATCAGACGCTATTTCATGTGGGTACAATAATATTGGTTACCATTTTATTCAAAACGTTATCGAAATTTCCCATGTCCCGTTGAATGACGTAATTGAAAGTTCAGTCATCATCTTCCGTAAGAAAATTTCCCATTGCCAATAGTTTTGTTGCCAAGGGTAACGTGTGGTAAATTAATTAAATTCAATGGAAAATTATTCATTACGTTTGCGCAAAAATCATTGACAATAGGATATTTTCGTACGGATTAACGCAAAGTAAAATTTATTTTCTAAATTAATTAAATGTACATACCCGTTGTACAGAAACTTAATAGAAATGCTATATATTATTTATTATAATAATCGTTGTATCATTTCAGTTGCGCTGTTGTGGAATCGACGGGCCTGCAGATTATCGTATCACGGAATCAATTCCTTGGTCCTGTTGTGATACTAGTAACCTAGCAAGTCCAGATACAACAGAAGGTGCTTGTACAACAATGTATGCTCGGGGTTGTCTTCATCCTGTGCTGAATCGAACACGCTCCCTGTTGCTACATATATTTTTACTCGCACTTGGTTCCTTTGTGCTTCAGGTTAAGATTTTCTTTTAACTACTTCAATTAATTGTACTATAAATTAAATTATATATTTTTGTATAGATTGCCTGTGTAGCTGTGGCTACGTGTTACTCAAAAGCTTTGAAAAAAGGAATGAGAAGAGCAGGAGAAATGTCAACGCTTCCACGACCAAAACAGGCAGCTATCACGGAATTGGAAGCAAATGATCATTTAATTATTTCACCACCAAAGCCTGCAAAAAAATATAAAGCTTTACCAAATATTCCTTCGCAGCAGTGAACTAGTTAACTGCATTATAGACTTTAATATTATTATTGCAAACGTGACATTAAGTAAAATTATAATAATATAAGGAACGACATGATGATATATTTGCGAATTAGATTTTAGTTAAAAACGGCGCAAGTGTCTAATTTAATTAAAATACAAATACGCTTGTTTTAATATATATAAATTGTATCATTCATTTAATACTCATGCATTGTATTAGAACTTGTTTATTGAACATCGAGAAGTGGACATCATTTTAATTATGTATGATAAACCGCTTAGGGAATATTTGTTCACTCGTGTCTGTTATCTTCAAATTAATAATAGACAGTATAGAGGAAATTCTGTAAGCAAATTTGTATTAGTAGAAAACAAAGTTCAAGTGTATCGATGTACCCAGTTGTGATTAACGAATTACATTTAATCATTACAAATACGTTCTTAGAGCCATCATGACTCATAGACTAAGATCGAAGAGCGTGAATTATATTTTTTAGGATACAGACTCAGGTTGTGTTTAAAAACCGTTCATTAGTATACGTAGGCTCTTATCAACGGGAAGTTAGGATTTATCTCGGATAAGATACAGCATTCTAGAGACGCCCAAAAGCACAAAATTAACACAGTAAATGAAATCGCAAGAAAAACAGAATACAAGAGTCAACCGGTGGAGTATGGTTATCATGAATTATGCTATCAAAAAAATTAACATATGCTCACACATATTTTACAGTTTTCATCAGTAAGAGTACCTGATTAATTGTCAATAAGAATCGAAAGGCGTATTAATATTTTAAATGCAATCATAATTATTTTTAATTCGACGTCTCTTTTAATCAATAAAGATTACCTGATATTCGCAAAATAAAATCTCTACATTCTGATTCTACAATAATAACGTAATGGTAGTGTAAGTAAAATTGTCTTTTGGTAATTGACAATCAGGATTTGTTCGTTTGATTTGATGATAACAATGCACTTATTAGTGTTAATTAGAGACGTTATTTTTCATACCAATTTTATTTTTTGTTATTCAAAGGTCATGTGACTAATAAACGTTATCCTATCTTGGTTACCTTGTGTGAGGCTCGCGCACGCGAATTTCATGTCACGTACTGAGTCAATATTGTTCAAATTCATTGATTGTTACGCTCTTGGCGGCACTAGTAAACACGACAAAGTCGAAACTTAATAGCTTGGAATATGTTAACGTGAATTGTCAAATTGTACTTCAAGTTTATTTCAATTAATAAGTATCTCGTATAAGAAATTTGAATCTCGTACAAAAACCGTTATCCACAAGACAGTTGGAAACCGTCAAATGAAATATATTCCATAAAATATTTATAATTGAAAGTGGTATACTGTATAAGGCAGTATAAGGGTATCAAATTGTTGACACATGTCTGCCTACGACGTTGTTACTCTTCGATTATGCAAACTAAAAATAAATATGATTCTGGCCATGTGTAAGATAATAAATTCCTAAAAAAACAATACCAAGAGAATTATACCAAACGTGATCTGTTTCGTTCAATCAACAGTTTGCTACACAACAGAAGTACCACATAAAAAGTAATGCACAATGATCAAGTACAAATTAGAGTGCGAAAACAAAACGGGAATTCGGTCTATAAGAGTAAAGAAGAACCATGAAAAAAAAGATATTGCCGAATACTGAGATGAAATAATAAAAATAATTTGATAAAGTTTATTGCGATTATCAGAATCGATATAGAGACTCTGCCGTCATTCAGGTGATACTTCAGACTGAAATCAATTATAAAATCCTTCGAGATATTTGGAAAGGTTGGATGAACGCGTTTTGTACTTACGAATCTCAATTCTTCGTACTGTAGAAGATAAGGTGGGTGGGGTCGTATATAATAGAACACTGCCGCTACAAGCATCAGTTGAAATCGGAACGCCGAGTGTGAACTGTTATTCTCGTACGACGCATTGAAAGTTAATCTGTTGCGCATTTGTGATATTGAGATAAATTTAGATCGATCGATCGTATAAATTTTTATCAACAAGGAAGAAGTGAGAAACTAATCAATATGAATTGCGGAATAACATGCATCAAATACCTCCTCTTCATATTTAACTTTATATTTGCGGTGAGTGATGTCAGAGATAATACATACGTGCTGTGCAGGACATATGTTATATATTCTTGTGACTTTTTGATACTTTTGTATGTACATTACGTATTACAAGGATATACAAGTTGCTTGCCTTGAATATCCTAACGTAGTCTTGCTTCTTGGAAATGACGAATCTAAATGTATTCATGCGATAACTTGGTTTGTCCTACAAAACGTAATTGCTGATTTAACCTCAAAACTGTTTATGATTAATTCGAGATTTCCACCGTTTTTTCTAAACTCAATAGCTTGACTTATGGGTGTCATTTCTACAGCATATCACATAACCTATTTCTAACGTATTTTAGAAAATTACTACGTTTCCTTAGAATTTTCACTATAAAATAAAACTGCTCTAATTAAACATCGTATATCATATTTTTTTATAGTAGTATTTACTGCTAGGAGATTGCGGCTATGCGGTTTATGTTCCGGCAATCGTTGTTTCCAAGCTATCTTGTGAATTATTTCACTTAACACTTTAGGAAGCACGATTTTTCAATTGAGAGATTCGGCACAGTCTCGTGTCAGGTATAAAGTATATTATGCAGAATTTAATTTGAATTATCCAGTTAACTTCACCATATAACAATTACGTCGCAATTGCCTGAATTCCTATAGTATTATTCGCTGTGTACGTGCTCCACAAGGTCATGTATCTAAATTCGTATTTCAATGTACATGCAAAGAAAAAGTCTAACAAAATTGGTAGCATGGCTCAAAAATAAGTTTATATATGTGAACTATGAGCAAACGACGCACATAGCCAATATCATCATAGCTACATAAAACTGATGCAGTCGCCGGTTGCGATGTGGTCGTCCACAGTCCGTATACATACGTCCTTTTTTAACCTTGGGAGCTTCCCCCACCGCAGAAACAGGACGAGAATTATATCAAGCCGTGCAGAAGAGTTTCTCATTCAGAGCATAGTATAGAATGAGACAAAGTATGTTCTGGCGCATCTACGTCGCAAAGGACCAATAAGCTGCTACGGAAGATACCGCCATTGCTGCCGCGTAATTTGAAACAAGGCGCAGAGTTTTAACTGTTGAAAACTGTCGTAACGAACATTGTTTCTAATTGAAATTAATTTTTGCAACTTCTCACTGCACACAACGGCATTGTTACTGAAATTGTCGCCTCTATTATGCACAATACAAATCTCAGCATACACTTCACATACGATCAGGATTAGGTTATGGGGGGTTATGGGGGGATGGGACAAATATCACGATATAAACATAGAACTCTGAAAAATAGCGGAATCTTCGGGCTACGCTGAAGTGGTCGAAAATGTTTCCATGAACTGAACATTCTTTGTCTGATTCTACAATGATTGGGAGTGGCCGACAAAACTCATCGATATACTTAGGACAGGCGCAAGAATCGAGCTCTTGGCAGAATAATGGGGGGTATAACGTTTCACAGAAATTTCCTCTCCTACAATATAACATAGCAGTCAATGTCAGCGGCGACTGTATGAAAGTGGAAAACGTTAAATCATTTGTAGTCAAGTTCTACGAAATTTAAAGAGCACACAATTTTTATATCTCACTTCTCATAACCAGGATAAAATATTGCCTGAATGTATACGAAAAACTGAGTACCTATATAAAACGTCGTTCTGATTATTTTTATTTCCTATATTTTTGTTGGAATTGACACTGTTCGACGTAGATACGGTTTCTTGGAAAGTATTGCATTTACCGATCGTAAGTAATCCTAGTCTCGTCTTTTCTTTTATATAGAAATGACAACGGGAATCCCAGGAGTTGTCATATAACGTGCATACGTCATAACCACATGCGTCAATAAGACTCTGACTAATACAAAATGTTATCTCAATTTATCGTATCAGCAATCGGCTTAATTCTTGAACAAGCTAGTTTTGTAATTACGTTCGTAATTACTTCGTTATATTTAAGCACAAAAATACATCTTACTCGTACACAGTGCAAATCAATTGATCTACATTCGAAAGTATCAATTTGAAGATATATCGATGAAACTTTTTTTTCTTACTTTTAATAGACATTAAGGAAGTTTAGTGCGCGACGAACATATACTTTTGATCGAAACTGTACCCCGTAAAAATAAGAACAAAGCAGTCGTTTATCAGGGAATTTTATTTACGTTACGTTCTATTCCTTTATATATTGCAAATTCGTGAGTGACACAAGCCAAAAGGAGGTCATCTATTGAAGCTGAAGTTGGGCGTTTTTGCATAATTACGTCTATTCGTGGAAAGACGCAATGAATTGGTCGCTAAAAAGTCATTATAACTATCCAGTGAAAATTCCACTGAGTCCCGAGAGAGCCTGCGTGTTTTTAATTTGCTTATTTTCGCACAATTTATTTTATCGTATATCCGTGAGAGGAAGTCTATCCGGTACCCTGGAGATTGTGTTCCTGTGGATACCAGATCACAACTACAAATTTGTTCAGGAACGGTTTTATTCTTGACCTGTAACATTTACAAGGTTAAATTCATATGTGACTCTTTGAACCAGCGGTGCACAATGGTTTGGCTGATATATCTGCAGTGATAAGTGGTTTCGGAACACTAATGATCGTCACGTTCGGTAGCATTTAATTAGAGAATAATTTGAGGCAAAGATGTTTATATCTGCAATACTCTTATTGTTGTAACCTGTCCCTACCCTGACAAAACACGTAATGCTCTTTAACAATGACGAAAGTCCAAATTACTCATTCAACCGGAAAATTCTTTTAGGAGTCATGAAGATTAAGTTATAATTTATCTGATATATTTTGCAGAACGGAATCGCGTTTATGTATCAGCTTGATTAGAACTTGATGATGAGAAGTCATTCGACGAATCATGCACTTTCACATTATACATGCGAAACGCGTATATAACTCCAGCTGGTACGTTTAGATTGCCCAGCTATATAACAGCTGTAGCTCTTCTTGCATCCATACTGCTCTCTATTATTGTAACTGAATTGAACCTAAGTACAGATGATTTAACTCTTCTGGTACGCTGGGTCATTACAACGTGGGACGAGGATAAAATACTGTGTTCTAAAAAAATTTGTAACATATTTCAAATTTGTACAATTTTATTTATTCGCGATGTCTATACTTTTACTGTTGACATTTCAGTATGAAGTTTTACCGTCGCGCAAGCGTATTCACTAGCGGCATGAAGCTATCGTCTCTGAAGGGTTAAAGATAACTTTTTCTATTCGACTAATCGATTCTCATTTATCAGCAACTTACATAATAGCTTAACCGTTCTATTATATTGGGAATTTTTGAAGTGGTTGGCAAATATAGCCTACGCTGCTTATCACTATGACTTTTATCAGTGAGTCAGACAGCTTAGCTTGATTAAATGTACAAGTGTGGTTGTTGGGCAGTTAAACGTAAATGAGGAAAACTAGAATTGTATCCCGGGGAAACATATTTGAAAAATAAAAAAAACGATTTTAACCGCGCATTTTGTGCGGTATTTTTTGAAAATGCGGAACATGATTTTTGTGGAAATTGAAAAAAATTTTGGTACGACCTAACGGAAAATTGGTTTTGTAAGAATGCCGTATTGCGTTTTCCTTAAATAATTGGAGTATCTTTGTTTTCAGCTATGCGGCCTTGGCATTCTTATTGTGGGTGTTTTAATACACTTAAAACTGACAGAATTCTCAGACGTTCTGGCAAATAATGTGAATCTTCCATCCATACTGCTGATCATTGTCGGCAGCATAATATTTGTAATAGCGTTCTTTGGATGTTGCGGTGCAATTCGCGAGAGTCACTGCATGGTCGTAACGGTGAGTTTATTTTTGTGAAAATTTTCAAAACCTTACGGTCTAATTACATGAACTCTTGAAGCGATTAATAAAACATGCTTCTTTCAGTTTGCTATCTTCCTCTTGACTATTTTGATTATCCAAGTGGCTATCGGCATCTACGCCTTTATACTTCTCAAGAACGTGGACGATCTTAATATTAAAGAAAATTACCAATCCGTTTTCGATGAATACTACTCCAATAACTCGAGTGCCGCCACGGTCGATGCCATTCAGTCATCTGTGAGTATATATTTATATAGTAAAATGAAATCTTAATTGTCAATGCACCATCAGGGTAGCACTATACGTGTAAGTTCTAACGAATGATTGATAATGAATTAAATTGTCAATCTTCCGATACTTTTTAATATACCTGCTTTTTATATTAAGTCATTCATATTTTTAAATCACACATTTCTTCCCCTCAGTTGAAATGCTGCGGTGTTAAATCACCCAGTGACTTCTCCAGTAATATTCCCTGGAGCTGTTGTGGTAACCCTGAGGGCATGTATTGCTCCGCTAATAAAAGTTATCAAACCGGATGTGTTAAAGCACTGAAAGACTTCCTTACACACGCTGGAAATTTACTTGGTGGTTTTGCCATTGGTGTTGCTGTCGTTCAGGTGAGTCTATACTAGCTAAAAATTGTATGGATAGCATATTGAGGTTAAATGGTCTGGCAGAATAGTTTCTTTCTTTTTCGTTTAACATGTGTTACTCTTATCATTGAATATCATTTTTTAAATTTATTTTCAGCTTCTCGGTATCATCTTCGCCTTGTGCTTAGCCAATTCGATTAAGAACGATGAGAGAAGAGGATATCGTGTCTAATAATTATTGTATCGAATGCGTCAGTCGCTTTTGGAATGAATATTAAAAGAGACAAAAAGAAAAGAAACACATTACTTTTGGTAACTGCAAATACATTATAATTTATTATAACGTTATCATCTAGGTGATGTACTTCTAAATGTTTCTACGTAAACGAATATCGATCGACGTGAAAATTATTTAAAGTGATGTACCATTGTATTTGAAAAATGTGATAACACACTTGTACAAATTCTGATTTGTACAAAGCGCATCATATTTTCATTCAACGAATTTTTACACATTTAAATAAAAATATTTTTTCGACTTTATTCCTGACATTGACCTACCTGCACAGTATAAGGGGCCATTAATGCTGCGAAACCGAATCATAATTAATAAGTATAGTAATTAGGGATGGAAATAAAGAAACCTTGCAATTTCGTTGATATATTGTCATTATTGTTTATTAAGTTTAAAGGAGGATAACTTACATCCATCATACTATAATACATACTATGTACAATGCCCAAGTCGATTTAATCGGTACAATTTTTGTTTGGAACAATAAGTTCGTTTAATATTCGGTTGGTTATGAGAACGCAGCGAGACATTGGAAATCATTTTTTTGCTATCGAATTTGAAAACGCTCTTCAAAAATTTACTGAATAATTTAACAGTACTCGGCAGGACAGTGGCGTTTACTGCAGTCGGAAAACCAATTTATTCGATTAAAAAGTAAACGAATCTCATTCTTTAACTGCCTGAAATCATTTTTTTTTTAATTATTAAATTAAATTTATACGCAATCCGAGGAATTTTTAAGATATACGGTTGGTTCTTGCTATATATCCATACACAGCGCAATATCCGTAGTATGTCCTTTGTACGACGTTCATGAGACACTCAACGTTCACAAAATGTTTTCGCCATGTATGGATACGATCCATATCTTATTTTCTAATAACACAATAGAAAATTTGTTCATTTGGTCATTTACAAAACAAAGCATTTAAATGACTGAATTGCGTCACAGTGTTCACGAGAGAAGCGGTTTCGCTGGACCGTTATTTCCAATAAGACAGTCACAATCGTCATACAGCGGTTATCAATGTCGTTCAATTGTTGCAACAACAACAACAAGGCGCACCAGTAACGGGAAATTACCCCGCTGACACAATATCATTTTGAATATTCAAAATATTCCCTAATATACATGTAAAATATTTTGATTCTATCGACTCGTTATATTAACAAACGTTTTACATCTAATGATATTATTATAAGATTTTCGTCGAAACGTAATACGTAATACAGACAAATAACCCACGCGTCCAGTGCGTATTCTCATAACTAACGTTTCACTATAGTTTTCTCGTTCTTTACCACTTTATAAATCTTACTAGCGAGTACATGTCTACTCTTACTTTCGTTCACCCTTGTGCTTTCTTCATTATTCCCTCTCGCATTCGCAAGCTCGCGCATCCATTGAAATTCGTTATTATTATACATAATTTTGGAAGCAAAATATACAGGTTTACGAGTCCCTACGAAGAGAAGCTTATAATTCATGTCTGTTATCGTCCATTCGTAATTCCATAATTTTGTTACTACAAAAGAAGTAAAAGCTTCTCCTTAGGAACTCTTGAATGACGATCGATGATCATGACACGATGGACGAAAAATATAACGATTGTTACAGCTGCTTTCCAGCCATTCTATGCGCACGCACGTGCACAGAGACGATTACTTCAAAAGCAAGAAAATCTTTACAACCATTTATCCCCTGAGTTTACACTAATTCGACTAATTGTTGATTCTTTGTGTAAGACGAGTCGTCTGCGTTTAAGTGTAACGAATATTCTAATTCAAAGAAAAATATAGGAATATGAAGCAGACTTAATGGCGACTGTCATAAGGATTTGACAGGGCTCAGATGTTATTCTCGAAGACAAGATTTTAAAGAATTTTAAATCCAGATGCTCTGGTTTACGTGTCTTGTAAGGCAGGCTAGTAAATTAATAATGTATCAAATTAGTTAAAAAACAGAAGAGAGCAAAATGGTCGTGAAAATTTCCTGGCTTCTCACGTCATCGTTCCGTGCAGGTGCGCACACATGAATCTAACTGAACAGCAGCCTTGATTTATATAAAAGTCGACGAGTTGACTTAATCTAGATTTTCTAAGCTCAATTTTGGGAATTCGTCGGATTCTCTATTGTTGGATGTTGTACAATTAGTACTGTGTTGTTATTGTGATACAATGCAATATTGCCAGGGCAAAGAAATCGAAATAGAATTCCATTGATGGGAATAGAATTCTATTGAATTTTTTTATGCTTCGTTTAGCAAAGTATCTTCTATGACCATTTAGCCGGCGTATCTTTTATACACTTTTGGTGTTTTTTTCTCCAAGGCTTTTACGAGACTAAAATAATACAGTGATAAACGTTAAATTCTTTTCAATTTTCTCTCTTCATAGTGCTGTAAATGTACATAGGATCACTTTTTATTATAGAGTGGTCTACATTGACCCACCACATTTTTAGTTATTGTTTTCACTTTAACGGGGATACTAATGACGACGATCGTATGACTGTATAATAGTCGTGAAAATTTACATTGTAAACCTTAGAGACCATTTTTTTTTCATTATACTTATCAGTCCTACTAATATAATTTACTCCGATTAGGTATTCCCATTAGTCTTTCGTTTGATAAAATCTTTAGCTACGACTTATGAAACACATTCGAAAGTTGAACGCGTCAAGACTGCAAATTTACGCGGAAAAATATAAGAAAGGTCATCCTCATTCCTATAAAATATCATTTCAGAATATAAGATTAAACGAGATGCTTAAACTTTTCAATATTTACATTCCATTGGGTTGGGACAATTGAAAACGATATAACAAGAATTGATATTAAATAAAAATAACTGAATCATTGTTGCGTAAATCAAGCTTGATAGTACAATGAAAATAGAAGAATAAGTACTTCGCAGACAGATAATATCAAAGAGTCTACAAGTCATAATCACCCAAAAAAATTTCCAGTCCAAATTTACAAATCCAATTAGCATTAAATAAAAGTGGCCGAACGCCAGTCCTCAGGCTGAAGTTCTTATTCTACAATTTTTCGCGTCCCTGTCAAAAATCCCACTAGATCGTCCTTATATATATATGTATATTATATGTACAATCAGTACATAAAATAATACTCTGGACGATTTTCCGCACCAGCAGAATTCAGCGAGGATGATCCTGCTTGAATCGCATAAAGAGTTATCAGACCGCCACACCATTAAATACTATCAGTATTATCCAATGAGGTCATCGTCGTTCGTCTAGAGTGGCGAGATTTTCATGAGGTTCCTGTTGGCATTCGACGTGGGGATGTCATCGAGGTCGATAAAACTTGCAGTCAACTCCTCGGACTCAGCAGAGGATGGCGTAATGGACGAAGAAAGAGTGATCTCGTCAAGGAAATCAAAGGAAGCTACGGCCTCTCGCTCCTTGTCTCCATAACGAACGAAGAAATCGTCCCTGCCGATGATGGACGGCCGAGTCGAAGCTCCCCAAGAAGATGGCAATCGTAGAACCCGATGGGCCTGCGCTGCCGAGGCTGGGAAACCAAGCAGCAGGTCAACATGCCTCAGACCTCACTTGCTCTCTCTCCTATACCGGCTCTAGCAGACACAGAGTAGCTCGGCTTAGCACTCTACTTCTCCAAATTCCCGTATCTTCCACATTTTTTACCGATCGTCCAAATCGAACGGGATAGAGTTGTTCTCTGTGTATATTTTAAATTTTTTGTCGCATAACTTTCGTGCGTGTAAATATCGCGCGCGCGATCCTTTTCAACGATCTCTAAACAGCTCGTGGAATTCGGACAGAAACGTTGCGCTTTGCAATTTTATAAATGCCAAGACAGTGGTAATGAGGTTCAATTAATTTCCCGTTATTCATCCACGATTAATTTTCGGTTAGTAATTATATGCGAGAAAGTCATTTGCAATTAGTTAAGCTAAGCTCAAAGATTGTCCGTTCTCATTGGCGCGTCGGTTTTTTTTCTTTTTCCTTTCCTTTTACAAAAACTGATCGTCACTAAGCCGAACTACGTAGCTTTTCTTGTGACAATCAAAGCACACCGCGTAGGAGCTACCATCTGAACAGAAAATATGAAGGAAGCTATATACAGCGAAGGCAACTAGCAGATATCTTTATAATAATGCTATAAGGTGCCGATTCAGATAATACGCAGCGGTTTTGTGAATGATTCATAGGTGCATGATTTCTTTGAGTGAAAAAAAATGTAACGTTATTATGAAAAATAATATACGGTCGACCGATGTGATAATTAGTAAAGTAAGATAAAAAGCATAGTTAGAAAGAAGCGAATGCTCATTAGGGTTTTTCGTAACGCAATAACAATTTGTATAAATTTGAAAAAGCATCTGATAATTGTTTACTCGTAATCAATTTTAATGAATAACTATTCATTGCTGTTTATTAATATTTGTTCGTACGAAAAGCTCTAGTGGTTAGCAAAATCTTTAGTAAAGGAAATTCTGTGAATATGGTAGGTATATTTACTGTAGTGATTTAACAGATTCAACGTAAGCCGTGAAGAGCAAAGTATTTCCTTTGTGTATTAAAAAGTGAAAGAGCGCGATGGTAAATCCCTCAGTTTCGAGACAATAGAAGTAGTCTGCTGCGATACACTAGTTATACTGTGTAAAAGATAACTACCTTTCTTTTGACGTCGGTAACGATGCAACCTGTGCAAGCGCCGATAATCCGGTGGTTCGTCACCAGAATCACTGCCTGCGGAACCGCTGCTAGAAGTTGCCGAGGAACTTTCGCTACTCGCTAGCATTACATCTAGAAGGTTGGCTCTTGCCTGAATACATAAAAGAAAAAAATATTTAGTGGATAATAATAATAGTTAGTATTCATATGTGTCATGAAGTACAAGAATTTCACCTTTGGATCCGTAAAGTCGATATCGCGTTCAACGTGAACCCAACCAGTTGGACAGCAACAGGCAAGATCAAGTTTCTCAAGCACCATCTGAGTATCTTGAGCGACGGGATTGTCTTCTCCTTTCCTAATCATTCGATTAAGTTCGTCAATGACGTCTTTGGAAGTTGCACGTTCATGGAAGCTCAATGATCGATCGCGTCCCTCGATCAGTAATGGCGCCCTTGCGGGACTTACCTAGAAATTCGATAAATCGTCAAAAACGCAGAAAATACATGAAACTTACTATCAACGCTATCGATCATGATATGATTTACTATTATTATCTGATCTGTTATCGATGCCTTTATCAGCTTATTTCAAATATTGAATTATATACTTACGACTGTACTGGGTGTCGAAGATGTTGCCGCTTCCTCGTCTTCTTCAGGTACCGCTCCTAATTCCGAAGGTGCAACAGTTGTGTAGGAGACACCCTCGTTGCATATAACTGCACTTACTAGTCGCTCTTCCGGCGCCAATGGCGGAACAGAAATTTGATCGAGTATTTCCTCGTTGGAATTAAGTGGTCGGACATTTTCTATATGTTCCTGATCCTGAATGTTTATGTTCTCTCCAGTCTCAGTGTTAAGTATCTCCATTAGATGTTCATTCTTATTCCCGCTTGCCTCTAGAACTGAATGCATTCAACGAATTTTGAATAATCCGTGCAAAAAGTCCGAAATATTTATCTGTCACGCTATCAATACCTTTTATATAGGGTCATCAATTTTTTATATGTCATGCGATACCTATAAAACATTCTATACTCTTTGTGCGATGCTCACTGAATATTTATTTTTACCGTTTTATCAATGTCCACTCGGCTTTATGGCGCAGTAAAAAGTTCAAGTGCAATTCTCACTCTGTACACTCGAAAACTGATTTCTCTATTGATAAATAAACCATTCGATTCCCTTTTTTTTTAGAGTTTTTCATTCGGTAGAAGATATATAGATGTTTCGTTTAGAGTTCAAAAGTGCTGATGATAAAGAATTAATACGAACCTTCGGTAGAAAGAGGTTCCGCAATGTGATCCGGAGAATTGTTTGGTAATTCAGCGAGATACATTTGTTGCTCGGCGATAAATGATAAGACACTTTGCAGTGCTTGTTCCCTATCTCCCGATGCTTTCCCGCCCCTCGAGGAGGTGCTCGCTAAACTTTTGGTGCTTTCAAATTTGACGAGTCGGTAAAAGTCACGGGTAAAATCCGTGCCTACGGAGGGTGAATCAGGATCATCGCTGCATCCTGAAAGGGCGGCGGAGGACCTTTTACTTGAATTTTCCAAAGCGCCTTCCTCGCTGCTCCAAGAAGCACCAGGACTAGAGGCATAGGGCCACGGCCCTGCTGTTCTCGCATCCATAAGAAGAGCAACCTGAATAGTGAGAAAAAAGACGTCATATTAATACAGGTTTGAAAAATTTTCCTGATTAACTTTATCAATAGCACAGTAATACTTGATGATGCTCTCCCAAAAACAGTATATATATAAAATTTATTTAAGTCATCTAAATAAATAATAAAGAAGCTTACCAGTTCACCACCAGTCCTGTCCGCTAGGTAACTTGCACCGTTCCACAGACATTCATTAGCATCTTCTTCCAGTTCAAGAGGATTATGTTCTTTGATAGCAGGAAGTGCAGGAGTCGTAGGTGGTTCCTTCCACGTGGAGTGATCATTTTGCACTAGGTCCTCCGTCGACAAGGAAAAGCTCCAATCTTCGAGTTCCGCTCTATCATATTCCAATTCGAGTAGATCTCGATGTTGCTGAGCACTTCTGGTATCGTCTAGCCTAAAATATTAATAATACATTAAATTGCCAAGTCAATTAAAGTTCCATAACTTATTATACAGGTAAACTATTGTACTGACAAAGAAATTATATAACTTATAAAGATCAATGTTTAATTCTAATAATAACTGCATAACAAACCTTAGCCATTGTTGAACATATTCAGCATCCCAACCTTCCTCGTCAACTAATAAAAGTGAAGATGATCCAGTTGGACTGGCAATATTGTAAGGCGTCCCCCCGTTAGCTGTGGTTGTAAGTTTGAGGCAAAGATGACTGTCAGAGAAGCTGCGCATCACGTGCTGATATGGAAGGAGATCTTTGGTTGGTGGATAGCTGTGTCTTGGATTGATCCCAACAGTCAGATTCAATGGGAAGAAAAGAACGTCCGGATCGGCGGCATCAAGCGCGACCAATCTTGCATCTGGGGAAATATCGGCTTCCGTTTCGTCTGTTGCCTCCTTCAGATCTTCAAGTCCTCGTGGCGGCTCACCTTGTCGAGCACCCTCGCCTTGTACGTCGCTTGACATTGTCGAGTACCCTTCATCCCGATTACCACTCTCGGGACTCTCGCTACCCTCCTCCTCTGAAGGCTTCTGACCTAAAATCGTTCAAAGACGGATTGAGAAAAGCTGCTTTTCTTAAAGCTCATTCCAGTCTGATAGTTTGTATTCCTCAATAGCAAGAAGTATACAATAGAAATAATCATGTTAATAGTATATGATAAGTGAAGGGAAAAGATCTTTTTTATGAGACAGCCTAATATAATCTTCTACATTATGGTATTGAATAGATTTTATCAAGGGCATAATAGTTTCCGTTATGGTTACGGTTATAACGTACGTTCCTTTTTTTTCTTAATAGCGATAAACATACCTAAGGGTCTGTTACGACGACACTTTGTAGTAGCCATTACAGGTATTTGAAGATTGAGCGAACGGGGTCTGGAAAGTGGTACCCAGGAAGGGTCCAGACTGAGTGCAGCAACCAAGGCGGCGGGTCCAGCTTCAAGGATTCCTTGTATCAGATCAGTAGGACTTCCGGGACTAGTAGCCTGAGCTAATAAGCCCGACAAAGCTCGATTTTGTGCCTCCAGTTCACGAATGCGCCTCTGAAGAGCACCAATTTCTTCCCTGAGACCCTAACAAAGAACATTGCATTTCAAATAAAGTTTAACAACAAATTGATACTACATTTACAAGGATTGTATAGGCCCAACATTCAGGATTTGTTAATAAGAACGGATACCTTGGCTTAATTCAATGATTATTAAACTTCATTCAAGCCTACTTCATCAAATTAATAAGCCTTGTCGTAATATCCTACGTTAAAAGCAAGATGCTAATACTATCAAGAGAGAATTATGTTACTTCAGACAGTCTCCTTCAAATCCAGACAATCTACACTTATACCCCATAATCACATCTGATTAATAAAATTACTTCTGCCTAAAATTACTTAAGTCATCCAAACCGTAAAATTTAATTAAATAAATGTGTCCAAAGGCACGACAAGTACCCTTTCTTAATTAAAAGCAACATTACATAAATTCTGACAAAAAATAATCCAATAATAATGTTCACCAATAAAGCATAAATATCAAGACATCAATTTGGAATGTTTCAAGTCAAAAACATTTAAGGAAAGAAAAGAATTTGAATCAGCCGGTATTCCCATAGTTAAGTAGCGTGATGGAAAGTGGTTAAAAAAAAGGAGGACATTAGTGTGAGCATGTCGATGAACCTTTTGGGATAGGAGGGCGCGGACCACCTGGTTGGCGACGTCGTCCAAACACCGTTCGTACTGTCGACGCTGAGCGTCGGCGTCGCGGGCGAGAGCCGCGTGTTCCGTCTCCAGGACTGCCAATCGAGCGACAAGGGCTGCGTGTACTTCTCCAGCACATGCAGCTTCCAATCCTCGCAGCTGGCCGCGCATCGACTCGCCTTCCAGCTGCAGCTTCGTAATTTGCGCCTGGTACTGGTGCACTCGAGCCTAATAAAAAAAAGGTACAAATTGATTTCAAACTGTGACTACGAATAAATATTTAAGTGTTATATAAATATAATAATAACCTGGCCAGCAAACGCATCAATCTTAGCAAATAAAAAATGTTACTTAAAAATCCCTATACTCTATTCGGTTCTAATTTTCTAGCTCATTTAGCTTTAATAGCCTATAAACCAATCGTATTTGTATATCCATACGCAAGACTAGTATATCACAAAAGATTCATCGGCCTAACCGGAAAGCATAAAGCAACAATTTATCTCGCTCGCCCACTACACATTGTTCCCCTTTAGCTTGTAGATCCACGATAGTTGCCTACCGCGAGAATTACGATTCAAAATTTTTGACAATTCCTCATAGCCAATCTGAGTTACGATCAGAAGTTGCCACACATGGAATTGCAAGCATAACGGCCATACAGTAAATAGCATAATAGAATTTTTTATTTTCATCAAGCCTATCCTGTCTCAGTCTATTCATAAGTTACGTGAGCCCAACTGACGGCTTGATAATTTTCAAAAATTATGATTCTTGGTTTCATCACTTTTCTTCTTTCAAATTTTGATCCAACTCTTTTGCCAACTCCTTACAGCCTGTTCCAGCTACGATCAGAAAACATTGCGCATGGAATTGCAAACATAAGGAAATTTACTCAAAGATTTTCATTATTCGTTACACGAGTACAATTCAAAGCTCCATTATTTTCGTTCTCGGTCCATGAAATTTTCTTTTTTTTATATCATCAAAATAAACAACGAAATCAATAAGAATTTCTGACAGATCTCACTGACAGCCAAACAATCAAATGCATTTGTTGCACTTGCACTCGGACTCGGTGCGCTGAGTTCGAGTTAATAACGCGCCTCAACATTATTAGTAGCAAGGCGGTTTGACGTTAAATTAGGGTTGCAGACCTGTCAGAGACAGGGGTGCTAATAGGGGGTGCGTGTGTCTGATTTATAACGGTCGTACCAACCCAGCCGTTCCTGCTAATGTCTACCCCCGTGAGCGAGGGGAGACCACGACATTCCGTAGACTATGAAGGAAGAATGTAAACTTCGTTCTGAGGGTGAAACGGTATAGGGTGAAGAAAGTACGGGGTACCGTCGAGAGGGTGAAGAGAGAGAGAGAGGAAAGGAATAAAAAAAATACAAAAAAGAATTCAACGTATTATTAACGAAATGTTTCCGGCCATTTTTGTGAAATCGTTTCCACGAATTTCACTTTTTTCACATAAATTTTACCTCCCTCCCCACCTACTACTCTAAATCGAAGAAAGATGCCAGATTAACTTGTTCTTGTGTTATACTGTTATTATTATTATTCCAAGCGCAGATTTTTTATGGTTAACATTATCATTATTAGTCACTTAACCGCTAAAGTGTATCGTATATTATTTTTCCTATTTACCCAAAAGAGCAAGGGCTTCGTTAACAGTGAAATATCGCGAAAGGGAAAAATGGCAAGGAGAATATTTCCGATAGGGTTCGCGCGTTGATATACGAGAAGCGTTTTCTGGTTTCGCCGAATATTCACAATCTGGTGAATACGTGCGTGGAATCGAATGTATGGAAGTACTTCCTAAAATGGCGAATATATATATATATACACGTATTGTAGGTAAAACACGCGTCTGCCATAAATTGGTGTTGCTGTCACGGTCAAAACATTTTATCTTTTGAAACGTTTCGATAAGGGTCCCACCTAGAAGGTAACGAATGTCATTGTAATTAACGTAAAAGTAAAAAGTTCCTAATGTCATACTTTTCCAATAAAGATTTTTAGTAAATTTTTTTTCTGTCGCATCATGAACGTCACTTTCAAATATATTCAGTAATAGCGTATGCGTTGTTTTAATTATAATAGATAATATATATATATATATATATAAACGGGTCTTGTGTGTACTATACGTATACCAGATTAAATATAACACTGCTGCTATTTCCAAAAAGCAGTTATCATTCCTTGCAAGCTAAACAGCCCGTGAATGAGATAAGACCCGTTTGTCACCTCATGCGTGATGTCAGCCATAACGATGTTACCGCTGAGCGCCACCCCCGTCCTATTAGGTACGAGAATGTGATAAGGCCTGTGCGCGTGTAAAATTGTTATGCAAGAGATTGGATGAAAAATCAAATATTTTATTGGGACAGTGAAACCAGGAATTTTTCTTTGATGCCTAGTGACACGAGGATTTTCTTTAAAATCAAATTCGTAAAAACTTTTTTTTTATGATCGAATCGGGGCAAATTTTCTTTTTTGGCTGTGCCAGTTTATTTTTGGAAAATTTCGTTAATTGGTGTAAAACGAAGCGCCGGGTGGACACGTGGTACTTGATATTGTAAGGGGTAATGGAGCGGGGGGGTGAAGGGGTATCGGGTTAGTGGTATCTTTTTTCTGTTTACCGAAGCGGTAAATTGTATCTGTCGCGATATCGGCTGTCAAAGAGACCTCGCTGTATTTTATTTCATTCGCGAAAATCCGCTTTGTCTCTACGCTCGTCAATTGCGGCGGCTATAACACGCGCGTTTAGATACGAATTTTGCGCTGGGTTTTGCACGTCAGACAAATCAAACGGATTTTTTTCGATAATCCACGGGAATGAAAAATATAGTCACCTCGTAGGAAAGAGTGAGCGCAGCTTTTTCCTGCTTCAACTGTTCCGCCCTTTGTTTGTGCTGCAGCAGACCCCGCGAGGACTCCTCCATCCTGAGACATAATGAAAAAGAATCATATTAAAGTAATTATTTCTCAGAGTCGCGAAATCCCTATACCTACCTGTACACTTCATTGTATACATTGTTATGTACAATTTGTGTAAATAGTCGTTTAATTCTGGGCATTCCTATTCCTTAGGTATATATGATATTCAAAAGTGACTATTTTTTACTTTGTACAAACGACAATTCTTTATTGACGTGATTCATTCTTAACTTGATTATACAGACATTAGCACGTTAAAAAAAATCTTTTCAGCGACCGAAACCATAATACGTCATATCCCTTTCTGTCCGCTTATTGTTATTCAAAGAATTCCACGGAGTCCGTGCAGTTAGTAGGTTATACAGCATAGAAATGTCAGCGAGTTACGGCCATAGTTTTCGCGCTTTTCATTCTGTCCGTAGGTTCGTCGACGAGCAGAAGGTTCCTTTGTCGTGGATATAATAGAAACTGGGTGGGCCACGTTCATACTCTTTTTCCATCTCTGCCATAGAACATTAAAACACCATAGAGACGCTTGATCTTTCTCGAGAATTTTTCCCAACGAAGAACCACGTTGGTAAGGACGGCGTGGTTCTTATCCTTCCTTAGTTTCTGGTCTTAAGCACCGTACAGTAGAAGGTGCGCATAGAAGAAGATTCCAGGCTGCAGGAATGATTTCGTTGAAATTATTACGAAAGGGGATGTTAAGAAGCCATGGAGGGTCTCTCGTAGTAGACTGAGAAAGATGGCAAGAGGGAACAGAGAGAGAGAGAGAGAGAGAGACAAGAGAGGTACATAATCATAAGTTCAAACAGAAGCAGATGTTTACGAGGAAGCCAACCCTGCCATTTTCAGGGACTGTTTTCGCGCTGTGTAAAAAGGCATGAACTTTCCGAGTCTTTCCTCTTTACACATACACTCACCCAAGCGGCAGCCACGCTTCTTTGAATGAAGGGTAGACGTCCATTTTTGTAATTAAACACGGAAAACTAAGCCACAGTCAAACGAATTTCTTCCTTTGGAGATACGCGTTAACCGTGTGACTTCATATTGCTTTGCTGTTTCCTCTTTCGGCTCACAGAGCGCGCCACGAGATGGGTCAGTCAGTTTGGCTTCATAATGCAGTAAACGAACTTCTCGCATTTGCATTCAAAGACGCTATTTCATTCCACGCGGTGTAGTATTACAAGGATTGAGAGTGAATTTTCCTTCTCGTGTCCTCCAGTCTCTACGAAATATCGTCGATAGATAAAGTGCAAGGTGGGACAACAATATACTCCCGTCTACAGACAAGACAGCGTCTACGACCCAGTATTCCCGTAAATGGGAGCATCGCGGCGCCAGAGTGTCCTACTCGCTGAGAAAAACAAATCATTCCGAAGACAGTATCAAGGACGAGGGTGCGTAAAGCGTAAACAGGAAGCGGAAGATGGACTAACGGATTTTCGTATAGTTCAAATAACGTTTCACAAAGGAAAATCGTAAATCCATTCATAGGTATGCTACTCCACATATTTTTCACGATGCTGGCGAAATTCTTAACAGGTAAACAACTATTTTTCTCCTACAACATATTTACGTTTTATGGGTTAGGATCGTAATGACGTAACAGTCAAATTGAAGGTTAAAGCCGTCTCGATGCATGTAGCTGAAACCGATAAGCTTTTAACGTACATATATCCGTATATCTATACTCTATACGCGGGACAGTACAGTATAATAGCAATAAACCGTGAGACCCTCTCTACTTGGCCGCTGTCTCATAAACCCCGTAATAAACGATACCGTATTTGGTTAATACGATGCAATGGCCGCCACTGTTACGGCGTAAATAGACTGCTCTCGTAAAGCGCGGAGAAAGAAAATAAATTGATCAGGCTTCGTCATTCAATGAAAT
Organism: Trachelus tabidus; assembly: GCA_030142655.1. Lineage (NCBI taxonomy): Eukaryota > Metazoa > Arthropoda > Insecta > Hymenoptera > Cephidae > Trachelus > Trachelus tabidus. The sequence goes on from JARQTI010000144.1 coordinate 329,473, forward strand.
ATCGGCATTGGGTAATAAGTAATACGGTCCACGATGAAAATCGGATATAAATACAAAGCATCGACATAAAACACATGACGAAGAGATTCGGAATGTCGGAAATAAAATTTCGTACGATAACGGTCATTCTTCTCGTTTTCCATTATCCTCATTTTTTTTCCGTTCCACGTGTCCCACATTTGTCTCTCCGTTATGCGACAGGGAAAAACAAAAATTTCTTTTAACAAAAAAACCATCTTCGGGATTAAGTAGTGAAACGCTTGCGTTTTTTGTACCATCAACTTTATCGGAGACCAATCTATTCCCGTGGAGTGGTATCATAATGCGGCTAGATTATGAACTACGTAGAGGTAACGTTAGAGGTTAGGGGGGTCGAAATTCGTGGCGAAGGAACGTTTGCAGAGTCCTGCCTGGAAATAAATTCACTAGCTTACGAGACAATCGCGCCCATCTCGAGTTTCTCGGTTGAAGGAGAGGAAAAAAAATGCGGCTTTATCATCAGCTGATGAGTTCCGAAATAGGTTAGTGGGCTGATGGAGGGGAGAGGCGAGGCAATTACCCAGGGCCGGAAATAAATATAACTTATCCGAAATACCAGGAGCCATAGCAGCCTCCTGAGTGAAATGCTTTCTCTCCCTTACTTTCATTCGACCCAAGTAAATACCTATACAGGGTGGCTTCTGTTTCTTGGGGGCGCATACCGTATCTATCCTTTCTAACGGTATACAACGATAAATATACCCTCTCTCGTATATTTCCAAAGGAACGAATTCATCCCATTGCGTGTTTCACCGATTGTTCTTTATTGCCTGAGAATGTACCTTTCACTCAAACATAAGCTCTAGTCCTCAAAAAAAAAATTTTGTATCTAATACATAGGAGGCATTCATCGATTAAATAATTATCTATATGTTATCACACTGTAAAACATGTCCTATGAATTCTAGAACAGTACACGTGCACATATGCCATTGTGTTATCACGTGACGCGTTATCTATCACACGTTACACCGCAGGTAAATTACATTAAAATTTCACATAATTCCAATCTGATCGTTACAATCAAAATTCATCCAATTTTATTCTATTAAAAAGATAAACATTATCTTGATGCGTCCAATCAAGAATCAAAAATAGTTACAGCTAATAATCACTATAAACATACTAATCGAGCCACCATTGGGTCCCCTTAATGTAGCTATAATGTACCTCCACCCATCCCATATGTCACATAGTCACTCATTTAGATGTATCAAAACAAGCTCCTAGAACTTGGTAGTTTTCACCTGTAAAACGTCCTAATCTCAATGAGATTTCAAGCAGCTTTCCTATCTCATTAATTTTACTAACTGCTTAACACAGCCCTCTAATTTTAAATGCCCCAATAATACACATGGGTATAGATACGGTCAATCTAAGGGTAAGACAAGGCCAGAAGTTTTCAATGATAAAGAGATATGCTCAAAATCTTAGGTAACTATATATATATAGTTTCTTTTTTCAAGAGTAGCATGCACATAGTACACAGACATTTATCCATAGGCACTACGGATAAATATCAATAGATGCACTCGGTATACCTAATGTAGAGTTGAATGCAACGTACCTGCCTACGTGGGCTGTACGATTATTCATTCGTCGCAGGAAAACTCACGGTGGTATATCCGGCGCGTTGTCATGCATCATGTTACGTTACACGTCGAACAAGCATTATACATGCCGGGATACGAGAGAACCGTACGGACTTTGTCGCATGTACAGAAACCCAAGCATGACACGAGCATTAGAGCACGTGGGCCGATACGATTCCTGGAAACGGCGACAACACGAATTCCTGCGCTTTCACGAAGACGGATAATACACGTGTTGTACCCACGAGTCTAGGGATGATAAAACGGGGTGTATAGATTTTGGCGAGGATCCAAAGAAAAATTCGTAAAATTTCAATATTATATTTTTTAACATAAAAACGAAGCAGGATCTTGTACCACATGAAAGGTTCTCGCGTATAAATTTACTTAAGAGCGCAATAAAAGTGTCCTCGGAATCTCAGGTATCGGTGAGAGTGTAATAGAGATGGGAATTCTAGGAATAGATTTGCTGCTACGTTATTGCTGTCTGTAGACTGTCATTTCCGGTTTGTACAGTCGTGATATAACCTAACGCTTTGCCGTTATCGACTTTCCACTCGATATGCGGAACGATTGATTGAACTTTCTGCGTTCTATGTACAATCGCAGTCTAGGGCTATGGGTGAGGTTAGGTTCGGTCATGTTCGATCAGATTTAGCGTTTTTATTCGGGTTTCACACTGGAGCCAAGCGGCTGGTAGGACTTATTAGGAAATTGATTGACGATCGAAATATAAAATATCGATTGATTTCGAAAATCCGTATTTTAGGCATTGTTAATTGATTACAATTTTTTTGGATATTTTTTCACGTGACTGTACCCCTCAGGCAGTCATTGCAAAGCGAAGGAATGCTGTAAAAATATTCGCCGTTTTTTTTTTCCTTCACTCCACCTGTCATTTGAGCCATACTTTTTACTTGCTCGCGTGGCTTGGAACAATGATATGCGTGCTTAAACATACTAAGCCGTACACTCTGTCGCACTATCGCTACCTAGTATAAATAGATGAAATACAAAAAATAAGGTTTTTAAAATGCGCGTAGTCTTTTAGCGCAAATATACGCGCACGTGACACGGTACGATTTAATCGTAATGTCACGAATGAATTTGTACAATCCATTAGAAAAAGGCCTAAATTCACTTGCACAGAAATGCGACTCTACAAGACTCTATGCCACGGTACAATAACGTTCTCGGATATGTACGTTGTGCAAGAATAAAATCGTGCTCGGTCGGTTAGAGACGTTTGTTTGTAAGCGGAATGTTTTTCTATTGCGAAGAAAAGTCGACTGCGAACGTGGGACGAGTCGGTACGCTGTTACATATGAACAACCGTGAATTTAGTATGTTATTCATAAAACGTGTATATGTATATATATATATATACAGAGTGAAACTAAAAAAGGCGTGCGTTTGTCGAGGAATTATGGGTAATTATGCGATCCCAATCGATGGTACAATTTTCGTGAATACAACGTTATTACGAGATAGCAATCTCTGTGGGAAACACTGCCTTTACGATATACGAATGCCACACGGTACCGCGGAAAGGATCTTGACCGAAAGAAAACGTAGCTTCCGCTGCTGCTGGTTGCCGAGTGTAGGAGAAAAATGGCGATTCTCCTTTGAGACTTTTATTTTTTTTCCATTGTTTCTTTTTATCTCGTTCCTCTATACGTAACGAGATAATTTGTCTGGTCGCTGAAGCTCCGCGGGATAGATATTTAATTCGTTTACAAGTGACGATAAAACTCGTCGACGCGCGCGCAGCCCACGTACTACCAGCCGAGGGGTTCTATTAGCTCTTGACTTTTGCCATGGACTATCGATGCTCTCGGACGAAACACCCATGGGATGAGTTATGGCAATCCATCATCCTATTAAATGTCCGCTATCAGAGACGTCTATCGTGGAACTTTAATCGCCAATACGGAGCTTAAGGTTCGCCGTATGAAAGGAAGTCTGTGCGTCCCTATAAGGAAGCGAGCTTTAACTACGGTTTCCCGTCTCGTTTATCCGTTTTAGTTCTAATGATTGCTGCTTGAGTGCTTCCTAGTTACCATCGGTCTCATGCTCATTGTCAGTGGTTCGCATTTACGTTCAGTAAGGTCGTTAACCTGAAATCCAAATGAGCATAAAGTTCGTCGACCGTCTTTTCGTATGAAAAATGAAAGGAGATTTCTAGGAGAATTTCAAGAAAAAAAGATAAATTTATTCCTATCATAATTCTCATACGTAACAGGACAGTTTCGAGGTACCTTTTCTCGTAAAGGTAACAAAGAAAGACGGAGGCGCTCTTGGAGGTTATAAAATTTCAATCGTTTCTCTGTTTGCGTCCGACTTCGTGAGAGACCTTTAAACAGAAATGTAATCCAGTACGTGGTACAATGAGCTCTTTTATAAGTCCTTACGAAAATTCAAAGCACTCCTGGTCGAGAGAGAGAGAGCTAAAAAGTGAAAAAGTTTTATGAAAAAATTTCCTACTGACACTTGGCATCTCGTCGATGTCGCTCTGGCGGTGAAGCGAGAATTTAGAAGCGTGAAACGGTAGCCTATCTGCGCCCTCTCTTGCTATTACTCCGTGGTAAACTCTCAGCTCGGTTCGGATAGATACCGCGCGACGAGTAGTGGGGACACTGTCGCGTGTGCGACGCGTCGTTGTGTGTTTGACTTGATGCTGGTAGGAGGCGGAGGAGTCGGATCGATGCCACAAGGGCTTTAAGGGTACATCGCGTCCTGCGAACCTTTTAAACGTAACAGCCACTTACCAGCTAGACTCGTCTTTCGTAGCCACTTGTGTCATGTGTCACGATACGAGTTTACCTTAAGGCGCCTTAATTCGAAAATACCTAAATGCTCGTAGTATGTGCAACACCAACAATTCGAAAGCTTCGACGACGCCTGCAGATGACGGACGTTGGTACGTTTGTTTGAGAATTTTTTAATTGTCGCGTCACTTTGATTAAACCGGATTTAAAGCGCGAGAGGACAAAAATACGTGACAGTGGTATAACCGTGAAAGATTTAACGTTGGTTAATTTTTTTTTCCCCCGGGAAGAGAACACAGATTTTCCTGAATAAAGAATGAAGGTGAATGAGTAAAAGCTCGGTGTAGGTTAGATTCGGTCGACTCTATCTCCTTTAATACTGACAGTGTCGAGTATCTATAAACCGTACGACAGTGGCGCAATGGCGGTAAAGGTTCGCTTTCAAGCGACGGGATATATAATAACTGAGAACAGAATTCGCGCACGGTGCAATAATGATACTGGATTTCAGCCAATATCCTCGATTTATCATGGGATCTAGCGGTTATTGCGCCGGAAATACGCTCTCGTTATTTATGCGTTACGGAAAAGTTTTATCGGTCGAGAGTAAAGTATGCCTCTGCGGTTCGACGACGAAATAAGCGATGGCTGCGGTTTTATATGTGAAATATTAAATTTGCCATCGACCACTACTAAGCTACATGAGTTTTCTACTAACGCAGACGAAATATTGACACGAACGCTCTATTAGATATTTAATAAACACAATTACATATATATATACACACACAAATACTGCAAGGACCCAATTACTTTTTCCACGTTATCACAAAATAGTCGTAAAGTCACTAGGATGGCGTTACCTGGCCAATTCTTTCTGTAGATGATGGACCCTTGTTCGGGCTCGTTCAGCCTCGGCCGTGGCCTCGAGTACTCGCGCTTCGGCCTCCATTCGTTGTCGCCGTTCTCGTTCCACATCTCGCTGGCTTGCCTCCCTCTGTAACATATTAAATATGCATTCATTATGTATATGTATATACAGACGTACTGTTACTTGAGCATAGAACAAATAATGATAGATAGACGATCTTCGTGTAATTGACTTCAGTGATCCAATTATTGGACGGCACTATCTCCACGAGTAGATTTATCAATTACATCTAGTATTCACACACACGAATAGTCCTCTCACGAATGCATTATTCTCTTGGGTACTATCAATATTTATCAATGGAATACATAAGTACACGACCGTGCGTTTATAATGCCGATGAATTATTTGGCCGACAGATGGGGCCGTCATCGAATTGTCACGTGTACCTTAAAGTCTAAGTAGCTTTAACGATTATCCTATAGAACTTCTATACTGTAGTGTACACGACGGAGAACGATGCCGAAGCCGTATTGGATTTCTTAGTCCAGATGGGATCTTCATCAACGATAATGACCTTTGATCACCGTGCGTCGCTGTAATTATAGTGTTTTGTACGAGGCCAATGGCTCATTGCTATTCTCATGTATATCTATATGCTGGCAGGTTATTGATTTTGAAATATACATTTTTTTTCCCGTTCTTTATTAGCAATCATTATAGGATATTATTACACGGGTATCTGGTTGCATTGTTATATGCAACTGGGTACAATTTATACACCCACTTTTAGACAAACGTTGAGCTATATATTATTATCGTGATCTTTAGCGCGATATTTAACCTCGGATTCGTTGAAGCGTGGCGCGATTCAGGCAGTGTTCATTGAGTAAGTATGTATAATCAAAGAACACCGTGGATACACGGAGAACAATGCTACTCGATCTTCGCCGTGGAATTATTCATGAATTAAATCGAAGTGCCGCCGCGCTACGCTACGCTACATTGATTGCATCCTTCTGAATCGCGCAGCCGATAGGGAACCAAACGAATGGCACGGACCACCCTATCGATAATTGCATTGCTCGAGAGACCTGCGGAAAGCCGTATTTCACGCGATTTAACCTGAAAAATCATTGGGGCCGACACAGACAGCACTTCGGACTGTGAATTCGTAAATTATTTCTTTTCAATTTTTTAAACACACGTTTAACCGATAACGTAACTAGTACGTGCGAGACAGATAATTAGAGACTAATTCAAACTTGATGCGCTATAGGTACACATATATGGGCGATGAGAAGCAATATTTTATTGATTTACAAAAATTAAACAATTTTGTTTATTGTCATTTTTCAAAACGGCCATTTCTTTCAGATTCGTTCTTCAGGCTTTTGGTATGGCCGTGCATACGTGCACAAGACGAATTGGATTTGGACTGAATCCCAAAAAATGGAGTCGACGTCTAATGAGTTCGTAAAGGACGAGAAGTGGAGAATCGGGAGGATGAAAAGAATGTGGCAAGAAATCAGGCGGTGAGGGAGATTTCGAGAGGCAAGGGTGGTCGGGGGTGTGGAGGCGTTAGCAGAACCAAGGTATAGGAGGATCCTGCTGGTAAGAGGGTATCGAGAAGTACAATCTGGTAAAAGCCGGTCTGACCACCACGCCGGCAAGGATCTCAGAAGGGATGAAGCTGGGAGGATTTATGGCGGCCTTAAATCCTTACGGACGCGCGGCAGAGTCTCTGCTAGTCTCTAGTTCCGGCGTAACTGCTATCACCCGTAGATGGCGCCATTGTCAATATCTTTCATACAGACCGACTATTGTTATTATCGCTGGCACGATACACCACTCTGGTTATTATCGGTGCTAACGATGTTCGGCACAAATGGCGCGTAAAGAGTCCCTGTAAATTTTCTGGGGAAAAGGAAATGTACTGCGTACGGTGTATTTTTATTTATGTACATTGGACAGGGTGCTGCCAAGTAGAATTATTGAGGCTCCTAGTCAGACTTGTATTTAGGGGATGCAATTATACCGATGTGAGTTTACTCGTTCGATTCGATTGCGTGACCCTGATAATTTGTTTTATCAATCGATCCGTGATACTTTTGCTTACTTTTGAACTTGAGCTATCGTCGTGGGTAGAGCTATCGATTTTTCATGGCGGAAGGTGTTGAAAGTAACGTCCCTTTTACTACGTAGGTTTTGTTGTGAGTCACTTTCTGTAGGGGTCTTTTTCGTTCCTGGCCGTTCCAACTGACACAAAACTAACTTGGACGCGATGCGCAGGTGTGGCTTGACTTTTGAAAATTATATCTTTCCTCTTTTCTTTTTCCTTTGTTAAATTCGTTCTACACGGCTCTCGAGTACAGCTGCTTTTGATTTTAATCATTGCTTCGGGCACTTCCGGCTTTTTTTGACTTGACGATTCCCGGCTGTAACAGGTTAAACTTATTGTAAGAATTGCTTTAATTAGAAACACTTTGTTTTGCTTGTCTATCGTTGTTAGTCGCAAATTATTCAGCGGTGTCATCAATTAAATTATTTAATTCCCATTGGTTTTTCTTTTTTGGTACTATATGTTCAATATCATTCAAAACTTTCGACGTTATCGGGTCGATTAATATATCTTAAATCTTAAAAGATCAGGATATGCAGTATAAAAGCCGATGAAAACTTTCTTTGTATTCTTATTAAATGTTAAATATTTATTTTATATTGCCATCAGATTTCAATAGAAGTTTCAGAAAGAAATTTACGTATATTGAAGTCGGATGTTTATACGATAAAGTATATTGTGCTAGGCGGAATTTCATTGAAAGAACTTTTGTAAAACTTCCTTACAAAACTTTCTTTGGTATCCTTTTAAATAGATAAGTGCATATATCGTACATCAAAACCTGAGCACATTGTACGTATCGGTACTACTTGGTAAAGTACCGGCTGCCAAACAAATGTTTTCCCAAGACACTCTCAGGGATTCTAACGAAACTTGAGGAATCCCTTGAGATAATCTGAAGGATGGAAACTCAAAAATTTAGCGAGATACTTTTGACTTAAGAGGGTAAAAGCATCTCGTACCAACTTTTTCCACGCACTTTCATCCCCATGAGATTACGACTCTCAAACTCTAATGAATTGGTAGACGTAAAGTGTCTCAAGCGAGAAATTGATTGTGAGTGAAATGCATTTTCTGGTATTACCGACGGAAAGTATACTGGAAGTTATTAATAAACGTATAAAAAATGCGATATATGGGGAAAAAACGTGCAGACTATAGCTGGCATATGGTTTTTCACGTAGTGTAATAACCAGAACAATTTTCTATGCCAATTTGAATGAGAACTATTTACTCGAAGAAATTATAGTGAGAAATAGCGGCCACGTTTGAGACGTAAATTTGATGCTCACTGTGTACACTTCCGGTTGCATAGTGCCAAACGTGTTTCATTTTCTAAGGAGTTCAAGCAGAATGATGCTAGGGGTAGGCAAATAAGAGGGTTGTAAATGGAAAACATGGGCATTTACTTTTAAGATGGTATACTACTGAGCGCAATTTTTTGTTTTCATTTTTCATATTGCGTTTCCGGTAGATACACTGGGTGACATAAATTTATCTAGGTTAGTCCTAACATCAATTTACTTACTTAGGTGAACTTATGCCATCTAGTGTAGTTACTTAGGATGTTGAGAAGTTATCTGTGTCTGAGCACGTGTCAACCTGGACACGTCTCTCACATCCGGATGACGGACAAAGCGTGAGGGACTAAAATTAACTGAGATCACGTGGAAGCTGGAGCAGCGTCTGAATTTTGTTCCCACACTTGGATCATTTTGTTGTGAAGAGGGAGGGAGGGAGAGAATAAAAAAATTGGGACTTATGCCGGATTCGGAGGGTCATATGTGGATTTCATTTAAAGTAGCCTCGTTATGCAAGAAATTCTTGTAATGCGTTTGGGTCTTGGTAATTCTCCCTAGCAAGTGGATTGCCAAGTATTTTGGTATTAATTGTAAAAATTGTCTAGTTTACTAAGCAATCTCAAAATCCTCGAAATAATTAATGATAATTCTTATGAAAAATGTTCTTAATAAAATAATCACTTATTCTGCCTACAATAATAAAAATTGTTTCCAGAGCCACGTGTCACTCCTGACAGACACAGGAAATCATTTTGCAACCAGTCAGCCAAAGCATAACAACGCACACGTATAGCCCTTTCGCGCTGTCAACTTTTGGCAATGATAACGCAACAGTAAGTAATTGTTGGCAGTGAATTGTAGAATTGTCAAGGAGCGAAAAAAAAAAAGACTCACCCTGCTCTGTTTAGTGAGGTTGGTGCCCATGAGATGGTGAGTCTTTGATGCGGCTGGGGGTGGGTTTGTATGCCGAGGAGGTGCTCCCACGGTGCCGGGGTGACATTCCCCTCGAGGTTTGGGGGCCGGGGGGGAAACCCCTCCTGCTGCTCCCCAAGAGTGCACTCGTGCGGCCACCCTGCCTGCCTATCTGTCCCTTATACTAGTTTCGCTCGGTGGCCTTCGTCGCCCTTCAACGACGACGAGTCGAGCCGTTATCGTCGGGGGTAGATCCCCACGTACCTTCGAGCGAGCCTGTCCGATGCAGCTGCGCCTATTTTCGTGGCTGCAGCTGCGGTTTACTGAGAATAATAACAGTTTGCGATTTCGAGCAGGGTTTCCCTTCACTGTACAGTCTATTATTCACGATCTTGCCAAACTGTCCTTTCTGTATACGATTGTCAATAGTCCATTTGTAATCCCGTCTCTCCCTTCTCCTCCTTTGTGTACACTCGCCGAACACAGCTCCCTCGCACGCGCGATATTCATAAAACAAAAGCCTGCCACGCTGACGGCGGGAAATATAATTTTTCAAACATTTATTCTCCAAACCTCATGACCGGATTCCAGCCAGTAGGTTAGACTGTCTTCCGCCTATTGCCTCTTCACACGCTCGTTCTCCGAGCATTCAGACTCTGAAGAGAATTCTGATTTATGTATCCGCCGATCTTCGGCCCAGATGCCATGAAAGTCGAGAGAAACAAACAGATGTTCACACCCCGTGCTTAACGAGCGCAGTGCTACTTTATTTCCAACGGCTTGTCACGTCAATGCTCTGATCCTTGCCGTTGCACTCGAGGAAGGTGTAGTAATAATATTACACACAATTGTACGAGCACAAAGTAAATCACAAGGAACGTACAAGGATGCACATTAAGGTTAGACAGATACGACTAGGAAATAAAAGACCGGTAAGATAAAGAACGTGGGACTGCACGTGTAACGTCAACAAGTAAAAGTCCCGCCAACTTAACCTCCAAAAGATATGCTACAATAAAAAGTTTCCTAAGGAATAGTTTCCTGTTCCAGGTCGAGCATTATGCGATTGTTATGTTTTTGTTGATTGTCCCTTGGAAATACCACACCCTTTACGTTGACCACGTATCCCCACGTTACGCAATGTCTTATAAACTTATTTGCTTCGTCAGTCTTCACAGCGCGTTTGTCTAATGCTTTTTCGTTTTGTGCGACGCACCGTGCACCGAATACACAGAGGTGATCCACGGCTCGTGGACGCCGAGAGACTGACGACAGTCTAGGGAGAACCAATCCACTACGGGAGATACACTGGATCTGACTCACTCGCTCGTTTACCCTTGTACAATGTTCTGCGCATGCGCATCATCCCCGCAGTGTCACATGGGTAGAGAACCATATCTTCCTTCACTCTCTCTTCTATGGTAATACGTAAGTCTATGGTGATTCTTGAATATTCATGGCTTTTATTCTAAATATCGATAATAAATATATGAACTGCTTTATCAAATTCTTATTTAATGTTTAACGTTGACAGTTGACATTAAATTAATTGGGAATCTACGTACATACGCTGCTCTGTTGCTATATTGTTTAACGACGTGATCGAGGTCTTAGAAATGGCTGTGTAAAACCCATAACGAACAATTTATTTCTCTATCGAAACAAAGGCAAGGGTTGTTAATCTCTCTTCGAGACGGTAATTGCTATTGTCGATAACCACCACCTACCTCGTGTTTACTTTACGAGCTTCGGAAACTGAGTGTTATTACGAAATCTTGGTATTTATGGCAAACTCGTATCGGGTACCCGTACGGTTACTTTTTTCAAGCATTCGCGTAAACGAAGTTAGTATTGTTTCTTTGTGAGAACTTTTTTTTTATAGCTCATGATTTATTCTACGTAAATTATTGTTATTGGGATTGTTATCGCTTACAGCTGTTATATCTTTTTAACTTATTGCTGATTTAATTAAGGTTCTCTTGACTATTTAATTTTTCTAAATTCCGCAGTTATCTTGCGCGTTATCAATGTCTCTTTAAAAAGTATCCTTTAGTGTACGATTCTTTCGAAAAGGTGCTATGTGATCCTAATCAGTTTTAAATGGCCACAGAAGGTGGATTAGCAGTAAAGGATATCAGGGACCAATCGAACTTATGAATTTATTCGATGTATTCGGGAAACGAGATTGCGCGGGTGCCTATAATCGCGTCGGCTCTCGTTTTACGTGATAGTGGCCAATCCCATTCTGGATAATGGCGCTCGCACAGACACTACTGATTTCGTCCGCAGGATATTACGTTCTCTTTCTTTTTTCTCTCTTTCTTCATTCCCTTTTTTTTTCATCAGAGACGTTAGCTCTGCTGATACGGCTTTCTATGGTACAGGTGAAATTGTACGGAAATGAATTTTGGCGGAAGAACTCGGCAAAGATGAAGCTTTGAAAATGAATGGACAGGAAGTGTGCGGTGACAGGAAGTGATGGCATCAAAAAGGTTCTATTAATAGTTACCAACGATGAATTTTCATGAAGATTTTTTTTCTACCAGACCGAGTGAGTAAAATATCAATAAATTTAACATGTGATCAAAATATTGCATCGTACGTCGGGAAACATAGAAAAACGTCATTCCCAAAAGACATTTGACTAACGGACTGACATCTGAGAAGAAATTTGTTTATCGATCATAATCTTTTTTAATTATAATTTTCATATTAAATCTTAAAATTATTATATCGCACCTATTAATCATCTAATGTATATATTTACACTCTACTGTTTTCTGACGCTAATTAAGTTTCATTCGATCCTCGATAAATTATCGATAACAGTCTCACTAAGTGAACAGCTCGTAAGCCCGGCATACGTTTCTGCGGACTTTCCTTTTTGCCGAGGAAAACTCCGCGCTCAAGGGAGGTTAAGAACATCCATCCACGACCGTGTCCTGCGTACCCGATAGTCGGGTTCTTAGCACAGCGCATACCTACAGCACACAGCACTGTACTTTTAGTAGGTAGTAGGTACCTACCTACCTACCTACCTACTCTTGGGCCTATGTACTATCGCCGTCTAGACTGGAGACGAGCGACGAACTTTGGCACGACCCCTTGGCTATGCCGGTGCACCCGTGAACCTTCTACATGGCTATGGTGTCTGGTGGTACATGGGGTGTTAAGACCCTCAATGGATTTTCTTAGACAAGATCTGCGTCTCCTATCTAGCTCCGATGTTTATTATATTTATTATAAATCAAACACATTGCTTGTATATAGATATATATCACTAAACGTAATAAGAGTATATAATAAACTGATAAGATTATCAGTCAGTCATTAAATATACCTATTATATATATAATTATTTTTTTATTTTTAATATTCAATGTCTATGGCAGCGCATAAATGCTTGAATTTAATTGAAAGAAATATAATTGGCCTATTACGTATTTCATATTGTATAGTATATACGTATATATATATAGTGATCGTACGGTATCCCAGATGTCTTTAAATTTAGAAAATCCCGTCGGAGCAAAGTGTAATAAAAGGGAATGCAAATAGCGAAGAAAGGAAATATAACGATAATGACAGGAATTTAGCGACGTCCTCCAGCAGACATTATAATGACAAGGAGAAAGGACGTAGTCGAAGTTCGGCTTTCAGCCACGCATTGTTCTCTCGTCTGATCGATTCTTTGGCGTCGCACGAGTACGCCGGCGTCCATGCGCCTTTACTATTAAAGTATATTAACAAGTTGCCAATATACGAAGGTACCTTTCGAGGGTATGCGTAAGTCTACGTATTGGGTAGCAGGGGGTGTGAGGGTTCCTTGGTGGGAGGGGGAAGAAGGTTGCTGAGGCGACATTGCGCGAGCTGAACAATTTAATATGCGATCCAGCCCCGTCACCCAAAAGCCTGTCGACGATCTTCAAGCTTCAACCCCTCTGCGCATACCTTATCTATCTTCTTGCAGTCACAATGCTGGGAGGAGGAGGAGGGGGAGCATTTATTGAAAAGCCATGCTTATTGGAGGGTGTCTTATTCTTGGATAGATTTCATAAAAAGATAAAAACCAGAGGTGTATGACGAACGTATAAAGTTTTAACTTGTAAAGGACGAGATTTTTTGGAAAAAAATTTATAATTTTGGGACAGTTCAATTTCGCTGGGATTATTGAGAAAATTTTGTTGATTATTTGTTATATTGCCAAAAAATTTCCTGTGGATTTTTACGCAATGTTAAAGTCACTACGGGAATTATTTAGACGTACCCTACGGGGGTGGTAAAAGGGTGGCGCGTAAAAGTTTTTCGAGGCTTGCGGTTATCCAAATCCGTTTTATAAAACTCGAGGAATTGTCTGGGCTGGCTCGTAGTTTAAAGCCGTTTCGTTGCATCTGACACTCGATCCGACACGACAGCGCCAGTGCGTGCGTGAGTGCGTGTGACCGTGCATACATTAGTGTCCTTGCTTACGGAGGGTGATTGTGGGGTTGAATATTGCTGTGAAAAAAAGTAAGTCGAAAACGCTTTTTCAGCTTGAAACTGCGCTTTGAGTTTGGAGAATTTTTCAAAGGGTGGATAATGACGTTGAACATCGTCCTAGCATTATTTTCGGACAAGTGTCCAAAAATAAACGGGGAAAAAATATAAAGTTACACACATATAGATAGACTATCAGTGTAAATATATCTGGATTATCCAACAGCATTAAAGGATAAGGTACTTTATTCTTGCCGTAGTAAGGTCCGACCTTCATTGAATCTGTATCTAAAAGTCAAATTTTCTGTCTATAGATACGACATCAGATTGCAACATGGGTCCAAGGTCGACATAAGCCGTGAATTTGGAATCGAGACACGTTCGCACGTTTGTACGTTCACGGTATCGCATCTCTGGCTTTCACTGACACTTTCCCCAGCAACGAAGCTTTTGGGAGTGTGAAAGGGAGAGGGAGATAGAGAGACAGAGAGAGGGGAGATGATGCGGGAACAAGAGAGACACGCAAGCCCAGGGCCACGAGGGCGCTATCCAAAGGGGTGGATGCTGAATTGGAAGCACTCTCGTGTCTCTGTAGCAATTAGCGTGCATCCAGTGGCGTTTGGGGATGGTCCAGGAACCAGGATAATCCTCTGTGATCTATGCAGGCTCTCGATACCCATATGCTTTGCGTTTATGATCGGGTGCGTAACGACCCTGCTGGCAATGCTTTCGTATCACCGGCTGTTTTCGTCCCATGTAATTTTTTTACTGCGACCCAGATGCGACCAAAATTGCTTTTCCCGAAATGCACCATGGTGCATGATAATTATTTGAGAGTACTCGTAAACCAGTGTACGTCTCGTTGTCGACTGGGAAGAATTGCGGATCGAAGCGTCGCCTTAAAAATTTGTGATAAGAACTCCGTTATCGAGATAAGAGAGACAGTGGTGTTTGCGATAGATTAATTTAAAATGATAAAGGGGTTGTTTATGAAAAATGTTGGTTATTTATTGTTATTGCTTTTATTTGTCTCGGAATTTCAAAATAATTGCTATCAATGTCACTGGGAGTTAATAAAGGCGGTAAGGGATGCAAAGGGGTTGGATGTGACAAAGCATTAAGGGTTCGTTCCGGTGGGTCAGTAATGTCGGTGCGTTCATTTGCCTTTATTTTCCGGCGCTTCGTTCTACGGACTTTCAGAATAATTGTAGGTCTACATGACCCATCGTTGGACTCCACGTTTTGCCATTAATTAAAGGGAGCCCGGAGTGCTCCCTCTGATAAAAAGCTGTGCGTACCTATACTCTGGGGGTAAATGGGGGATGCGTTGTATGCCGAGAGGAGATACGAGGTATGGGTGGAGATACGATTTCATGGGATGCCACTGTGGATTTCGCTTTAAATTTGAGGATTCCCTTGAATCGACTACCACTCGCGCATCCTATCCTATGAAACATTCATTTTACACGTGGTCCTTTTTTTGTAATATGGGTTGGCAAGGGTGTATCAGTACCATAATTTATTAAAAAGTTCATCTCGATGGTCACATACGCTTTTTATAGGGAGTTTGACCAAGATTTAATTATATGGAGTATAAAATTAAAAAAGTTTTTTAATGGTCTGACATTAATTAAAGTTTGGTGTGCCTTTTATGCTCAGATTTTTTTGGTATTGGTACATTTGTTTTAATTAGGCAATATGACGGCTTCGTACGGGGTTTATGCGAATTCGGTATAGGGTTACAGGGATTCCTATGGCTGTACGATAATACCAAAGGGTTGAGTGCAAAGTTATGTACCTATCAGCGACGTGGTAGCAGACCACAATGCACCGGGTATCCAGAACCCTAATGTGGTTCAGTCGTTAGTCATTATACTTGTACTGGTCCTGGAATCATTAGAACGGTTTAGTAAGACGCGATTAGTTTCCAAAGCTCCATTCGTTATTCAGACATTTTTTGTTTACTCATTTTTCATTGATATTCACGTACGTCATACGAAGCTTTAAACAAAGTGAAAATGTAAATACTGCAGTTCGCAGCTTCGACACCACCAGGATATATGGATCCGCATATAGGCTGCACTGTGCATCCCTATTATTTCCTTCGCGGGCATTTTTGAAAATAGAAGAGGCAGTTCACGCGCTTCTGTGCAATATATCTCCTGTCCCTCCTGGGGAAAGGCACCCTAACGGTTCGCGCTTACTACCGTCCCGACGGATCCGATGTCTATACACCCGTTTGTTTACAATCTGCACGGACCCCACAGCTCTTTGTTCCTGTTTTTTAATACCGCCTATTTCCCGTGTTTATTTTTACGTCGTTAGCGACAGTGAATGGATATCCGCCCCTATACCAATGTCTCTGCACTTCGTATACGGCACTTTGATTCGAACAATTTTTTCCGTTCAGCAACCAGAAGCTTTGAAAACTGCAGCGAGAATTTTTCAATAAAATCATACGTTTCCCTTTGGGTTTTCGAAGAATTTTTAATTAAAATTGTAATATTTATTCGGATATACATAACAATGCTTTTGGCGTTATTCGAGTCATTTAGATTTATTTATTCGAGAATTTTAATTATCGCAGCCAATAAGCGATCGGTTCACTGTCCGCTGTGGCCAATGACAGCGTAGGACGGTTATCGAATAGATGCGCAGTAAAGCGTCGCTTGGTTGCATTGCTCACGATTAGCTGTGTTCGGTATCGAGGGACTCGATTATCGATTGTTTCTAAATAGCCGAGTTGCCGTTTAAGTGCCGTTTCGATTCCATTAAAAGGCTCAACGTTCGAGGAAGCGTTAGATGCAGGTACGTCTCTACGTCGAATTGGCATTGTTTCTACTTTCATACGTCCCAGCGACCTAACCTATAAGAGCGAATGAAAGTTCGACTCCGTTGAGACTTTTCAACTTGTTTTGTCTATGCTGTATCCTTTGTTCGTTTTTCGTTACGTTCCTTCCTTCCCACTCCAATGGCGGCTTAACCTCTGCGCTTGGAGCAGGACAAAAAGTACACGGCCATAAATAAAATGTCTGAGGAAAATCTTCTACCCAACCTATAACTATGTAAGTTCTGTATTTCTTTAATGCTTCCTCGCATCCTTACAGTCGCATCCTGGAATCCTATGGATACAACGTTTACCCGGGATACGTGCTGTTTTTTAGTATCAACATAGCTGTTATTGCCGTTGACATTATTTTTATTTTACAATGCGTTTTACCGTTGCTCGTAGTCGCCCTTTGTGTACTGTCGGCATGAAAGCTTTTTGATCCGCTAGATACGCTGCTGTGGCAACTACCGGTGTGGACTATAGGAACGTGGCGGAAAAGAATCGTAGCGTTAGAAACAGTGCAAATGGGAAGTGCGATATCGGATTCCCATAAGTTTTCTAACGCAATTTCAAGAATCCTGACGTACGACTTGCGGATAAAGGTTTTCGTTGATAAAGTTCGTATTTTTTTTTCTGGGGCTGCGCTGGGATTTTGAGTAAAAAAATGTGTAAAAAGTGGCTCTACTGTAAGTTTTGACTTGTTCTAGGGATATCGGTATAGGTTTGTTTAATAATTATGGTAAATTGATTTATACTTGAATTTTTCTTAATTTAAATTTTAATGCTTCCGTCTCTTTTTCACTATTTGTCTTCGAGTTAGGGGTTGATGATGCAACAAAAATGGTTGGACAGACGCGAAATTCTCAGCGATTACTTTTCATTATTGAAATGGGCAGTTTCGCGTCTCGACGTCGAGACGTCGGTAGCGCCGTTACGGCGCCCAACGCCTCTAAGGGATGATTTCTTTCTAAGGCACTCTATCGTTCATCTTTGACGCCTTCCCTCCCACTTTTCTTCTTCCCGCTCGCAGCAACCCCCAAAACATTGATATATAACGTCACCCCCTCCGAGTCGCTGATCAATGCGTCACAAGTCGTAAAAAATGACAAACTCTCGAAACATCCTGTATAAATCGTTGGAATACGAGTCAATATGTTCCGAAAAAGAAATTTGAACAGGTTATTTAACCTTTCGTTCTCCATATTTCTTCGTTTCAGTCAAATCAATCATTCGTATACTGCAGTTCAATAATCAAAATTTTTTTAAATCACTCAAAGTAATGGGTTCTCTATCTAATTTACCCGAACACCCAAGCGTCCCCTGCCCCTTCACCAGCTCTTAGTGTCTGTGCTAGTCGGTTGCACAAGCTTTGTCTCTAGAGATTTTTGAGTTCCTTGTCGCAATGTTGTGTCTGGCGCCCAGTCGGTTGCCTCGTTCCGCGTGTCTCCTCGGGCAGAGGGTAGAGGTCATTAGCAGACGAAAACTCGACTGCGTCGCTACTTACAGCTGGTGTAGCTTATAATTGTTTTAATAATTTCGAGTATCCTTCTCGTACTCGGTTTTTTTCTCTATAAAAGTTTCTCCAAAAACATGTTCTTCACAATTTCCAAAATCCAAAAGTTTATCGTTCATCAAATATCCATTCGCGTATCACATTGTTCCTCGAAATTCGTCAAAAGGATTTTCTCGATACCCGTATACTCATCTTCACATACGTATACACATACGTATAAGCGCATACGTTCTCCGGTATCGGGGTAATGCTATTTTATCAGCATCACTTTCAGTGGCGGAATTGCCGAGGGTGGCTGTTCTGACTGTCGAATCGATGCTAACCGCCCGCATGATACACATTTACATAAATCACCGTCACTGTTTACCAACGTTTTCTCGTGACGGCACTGTCGTTAGCCATTATCATTTGAACACCAATAGGCGATCGCGTTTAGCATATAACATACGTGTACTCAGCCCAGTATGTGACGTAAACGCACGGTGTATCCTATTAACAAATGTAACAAACGCCAATGACTTAATCACAAGAACAACGAAGAAACTTTTAATCAAATTCCCAATACCAAGTCCAGTGCCCATATGTGAGAAATTCTATTCGAATTCCATAATTACTCAAAATATGTGTATGAAAATCTTAACCGAGATTTTCACATGCAACGTAATACAGTGAATTTTTTACAGTTAACAAACTCCAGGTATTTAGTACGTTACTTATACAGGGTGTACCTTTAGTTGGTACGATGTAAGAGTGCACAGGGGGTACCTCGTACCTCCCCCCGGATAAAAACAATGGCAATTTGGTAAAACGTCAGCTTGACAGGTTTCTATGCCGTAGACAGCCCGACTCGAGGGTCCCGTTCAACTAGCTAAGGGTTCACGTGCGAGAATAACTTAAGGGATGCTGGATATAAGGGCCTGAGGATGGTCCAGGACGTCGAGGATGCTAAGGGTGGATGGATGGAGTCAAGAGAGACGGATATCTCGCCTTGCGAGGAAACGCGATGTAAATTGCTTGCGCGTACATTAGTCATCATCACTCATACGTCACTGTTAGGTGAAATCCCACTCGAAAAACAGTATGGCTGTCCGTCACGTGACGTCAGAAAATATTTTTACCCGAGCCCAGTTGGGGTTCGCTGGGTGTTCCTATGGCGGTATTTATTTATTAAAAAAATTTTTCTACCAGCCGGGTAACATTGACTTTACGTAAGTGAATTTCTTAATCGACCGATCGTATCGATCGATTGTAATTACTTATGCGTTAATTAAACGTTAATTGGTCGATGCCCGTAGGTTAGGTCGGATCGGCGAAAAATTTTCTGCAATTATAAATAATAAATTGCACACGGGCGTATAACGAGGTTCGATATTAGCTAACTAGGGGGTGGTTTGTTCCCTTATCTTGGTCTAATCGTAATTACGGAGCAAGTATACTAATTGTAAGATAAGGGTAATCGCAGCGTCCTTTACAGTCTGAACGTGCACTGTCGGTATCCACTGATTAGTCTTTCTCGTTTACGCGCCTTACCGAGATCTTCAGCAGGCTTCGACGTTAGGCACGATTTACATTGCAGATTCGAATTGGCTGATTATGCGAGACTACTCGCTGGAATGGAGATCATCGATCGATACTCGTCGATCGATTCGATCAGATTATTTTTCTTGAATTTTCTATTCAATTTTATTGAACTCTATTCATTTGTATGGTCGAGAAACTCACAGAGAATCATTTTCAACCGTTTCTCTTCAGTCGAATGGACAATGAGATCTGCACCCCTGTTTCTAGGGTAGAAAATACCAATCCCCTGGTATATACCCTTACCTATTCGAACCCCTTAGGACCTTCAACCCTCACGGATACTCTCAGGATATCTTTTCTTATATAGTGTGTCTCTGTGTATATATATATACACACATATATATCGACCCTTTTAGACTCCCTTAAAAATTCGCGGCTTGAAAAATCCTGCAGGTTTCCGGTAATCGTGCTAATATTCTTTGTTTCCCATTTGCCAACTTTTTCTTTGACTTCGCGAGAGGGGGATGCCAAAAATATAAGGGGGGGTTGTTGTTAGGCGGGAGGAGGGGATGGAAGGGGGGGGACGCGACTTGAGAGCGGATTAAAATTTCATGCAGGGTGGTTTCTTCGAAAAGTTTTTTATCAAGCGACGCTCTCGTGAGCTTTTTAGCGTCGCGACGCTGTGCGTATCAGTGTGTATATAGGTATAGTCACCATATACTGTAAATAGACTCACGTATGCACTTATATGTGTGTATATATATAAATGATACACATAACTTAATACACGGGGGATGAATTACGCGATTACTTTGTCAGAATAAAAATTTTAAAGTGCCGGAACTTTTGTTAGGGGTATTTATATTTGATAAAAAGAATTCGTAGGACGAACGATTGCGTGTAAGAATGAAATTTTTAATTTTGAAAAATAATTATACACACGTGATGGTCCGCTGGATGGAAAAAATTAATTTTTAAGTGAGTATTGTTTTAATGCGAATTGTAACTTTAGTGTCTATAATAAATTAGACATAAGGGGGATGGACTCGCTAGAATATCTCACTGTAACAAGGGATGCTACCCGAGGCGTTTTCACTTGCCGAAATCTTCCCGAGATTAGAGACGCGGTTAGGTGGGTGGTTCTCATGGGGAAGCGAATGACTGATGAGATCTCTTGCGTAACTCGCGTCGTGTAATTCCAGGATTTCACTTAAGGAAGACATCCCCGAGATAAATTGCACCTGAATGCAAATTGTCAAGGAATCTTCAGTGAAAACGAGAGAGTCCTTTTAACCAGGAAGAAAAGGAGCGTCGCCATTTATACGTGGCTATGAATGATAGTCATAATAATTTTATTTGAAAAAAATGTCCATGTAAGTCACGTATGACGTCATACCGGTAAGGACAGACGGATGAGTATAAATATACAGTATGTATACAGTATTATAAAATATATAGAAAGCAGTAGATTAATCTAGCATAAGGCAGCCACATCATATGTATAGTATCTGATTGAATGCTCCAGCCAAGACGCAGGCTTGCGGTGAATCACGATTTAAAAAATCTGATGTCACAAACGTTGAATATACTTTGATTGCGGATCGATTACACAAATTATTATTGTTCGTTTAATTTTCATGCGAATGAAAAAATCTGTCTTTGCCATTTCAAGTGACATCGAAAGAAGTCAAATGCAAAGGTCATAGAGCAAGAAAAAAAATAGTAGAGATGAAAAAAGTTCATACGGATAGTATTAAATATTAATGGAGACCTTCGTGCTCGAAATTTGGTCGTTTTTTGACAGATCTCCGATACTGGCGGAACGTCTTAGCTTCCTGCAGCAGCTTCGCGACGGACATGCGATTCGCTTATTGGAATGCTATCTTTTTTAATTACACGTTAAAAGTCTACGTATTCCGTTCTGAAGTCTATGTGTTCGAAGTTGTAGCCTTAGCAGACGGGAAAAATTAAATGTAAATTCAGGAAATGAATCAATCCCATGTCACGGAATCTCTTCCACACGCATAGGGGCTGGAAAAATTGCAACTGGTTCTTTTTTCTGATGTGCATCTAAAATGCCACGTCGCAATATATATATAGATGGGAAAATGTAACTGTAGAAGAGTGCTTGAGAAATGATATCATATTTTGCATACGCGTTATTCCCGCTGGGAGGCGCTTCCGTCGTGAACTTGTATAAATTTCTCTTTTCTTCGTTTCCTCTACCGAAATCCAGTAACTTGCATAACAAGTTTGTCCTTCCGATGACAAGATGTTCCGAGTGTGGCAGCAGCGTCGCTTGTGGTTCGCGCACGGCTGTGAAATGCTTCGAGCGACTCTTCCCTCTATGTGTAATGCAAATTATATGACCGGCGATATATCATAGGTTGGCTAACGGGGAGCTTAATGTCGTCGCGAGGCGATTCTTGCGGATACGCGAGGTAACATCCGGTTGCCGCCCCCGCAAACCCTGGCTACGGTCCTTCGTCGGAAATAATTACCCTGCGGTCTCGGCTGGGAAAGTTACGACGAGCTAGAGTCAACTTTTGTACCGTTATTTCCTTGGGTAAGGTTAGCTTGCCATATAGTAGATGGATATCGGGACTCTGCTTTACACGGATGCACTCTTATGCGTTGGGATGCATTTATCTTGGCGATTGAGTAACGAAAAAATAAATAAATTGTCGTACGGAGAAAAAGGACTTTTCGGCTTTTATGCAAAAAATCCGGAAAATCCCAGCGTCAAATTACATGGCAGTGTAATGGCAATAATTAATACTTTGATGAATATTAATAGTCGTACACAGTGCATAAGATTCTTTTATTTTTTTATTGTCTGCAAGACGGTATTTCATGCTATATAACGCTAAACATAAGCAGAAGTTCAGTAGTCGGTATAATAATCTGATCTTTACTCTTGAAGTAATACGTCTGACCATAAAAATATAGAATCCTAAAAAAATGTTTAGTAAAATACACAAATCTCGTGTGATCCGATAAATTTGGAAAATTTCGACAAATTTATTTAGAGTCGCGTGTTAAGTTGCGTCAGTCACAGGAGTATTGACAGTAGGTAACTAGTACGGCGGCAGTAGTAATGGTAGTGAAAGCTCAGCCAAGTAGTAAAGGTCTGAGCAAACCTTGTCAGACACGCTGGTTCGTTTACATTTTACGTCAGTCGGAATAGCCGAGGGGTTGGTGAGGTAGCAAGGGTAGGTATCAATATCGATGAGGTTAGGGGTAGCGGGAGCATGTAGAGGAAGGAAGGAAGGAAGAAAGGAACGAGGTAGATTTTCGAGGTTTAAGGGGGTGGAAAGGCGTCGGGACGGCGCCGCGTCATATCCTCTCTCTATACTCCACCTCCTTCCTCTCCCATATTTCTCCTGACTTATAAAGTTCTGCGAACGTAATATACTCACGGGCTTGGCGTGCTGGCTCAGACTTTTTCTTCGCTTCACTAGGCCACCGTACTTTGACTATGCTGACGTAGTGAGAAATGCTCGGCTATGGCGTCTAGTAAGATACCGGAAGAGGTTATGGAAGTTACGTTTATATGCTGTTTCTTGCGTAACCAGGTAAATTAGACGTGATCTTATTTATTTATTTACACGCGTTTGATCAAGGCTGACTTTTCATCAACACGAGTATCATACGAACGAAATGCGATTTGGATTGTTTTGTATAACAGGTAAAAATATTTCTAGGGATATTCTGTCTGTTGGGATGGAATGTTGTCTAAGTAACCAGAACGAAAGTGACGCTATTTTTCTAGATCGTCACGAATAAGCATTCAATTTATTACACTTAAGTAAATAGTACAACCTACCCAGCTGACAGCCTATTCAGGCCGATACAGCCTCGTCAGGAGATGACAACATCCATTTTCGTGCCGATTATACCCGAAAATGGGACGAGTAATAAAGTGGTTGAGTCGTCTGCTATAACGACATTCAATTACGTTTATCTCTTAGCAGGACATTTTCTCCCGCAGCATCACATAAAATTCATAGAAAATCCCAAGGGTCCAGCTGAGAATGTGAAACCGAGTGGCCTAAAAAGTCATTAATAAATGAGAAAAATAATTAGCGACCGAATGAATTTTAGTGAAGTTCCGAAAAATTAAGAAATCTCAGTCCCGAATTACCAACTGAGTAAAAAGTAATTTAATAAAATTCTGAAAACGTCTGTGACTTCTAGTGAAATTTAATCGAATTTCCAGCGTTCCGATTTCACGGGTGGATTTCCTCGTTGATTTTAGGTCTGATAAAAGATAAAAGAAAATTCGGGAAATCGGATAGCGGCCGAGTCCTTCCTTGCAGAAGGTTCTGAAGTAGCTGCGGAGAGTGAAGGCGAAGGTGCGTGAGTGTCTAAGGACTAACGAGTGAGAGAGAGAGAGAGAGACGGTGGTGCAGCATAAGCGAACAGGATGAAGGATATAAGATGGCGGCGGTTCAGAAGGTATAAGAAGACAGTGGGATAAAGGTAGCTGTGGCGAGGGGAAGCTGGTTTCTAAGGGATGGAGGGGTGGGTTCAGCGTTAAGGCGATTCCGGTTCTCCTTAAGCTTCTCCCTAGCATTTCTCTGCTTCTAAGAGGGTCCCTTCTGCGTCAGTTAGGTTAATGGAACGCTCTGCCGCAAACGGCTCGGAGCTACGGTCGTTTCCGATTTGAAATGGCGTAGAAGCTGGGCCCCAAAATGCAATAACAGCCCCGTCGAACTTTCTCTTGCACGGAACCGAAACTATGCCTCACGGGGTATTTCCGGGCGAAACGCCGCTTGGCTTTTCGTCACATTTCGCGACTTTGCTTTTCGCTATGATAAATCGCTCAAGTTCTGCCGGCTGTACGCAGAGCGAGCGGATGGGACTTTTGGAGGACTTGGACCATCCAGTTGGCGTTATATGGAGGATAGAGGAAGCTACGAGGATCGTGAGTGCAGTACGGTGGAATGCAGTTGTGCAACGACGATACGAAATGGCTTCTGTGGTAAAGCGACAATTTCTGGTAAGAAATGAAGAGGAAGAAAATATATTAATATCGTCGTAAATCAAATGGTGAAACGCGAATGGAATACTACATGCTTCTATTCTTTACTTTTATATTGTGCTTTTGTGGTGCAGTCACACGAAATAGAGATTTTTATACTGATTCCTATCTTCCTCGCAGTTCTTTTCATTACGTTCATACGGACATTTTATTGTTACGTGCGTGTGCAATATTTTGTGCTGATTTAACATAGTACCTGTAACATTTTACAATCGGCATTTGATATCAGGGTAAATGAATGTAATATATTAGGCATTGTTTAAGAGGACAATGGATCTGCCTAGGGTTATTTTATAATTGTCCTATTGTTATTATATCACAAATGGGAGGACTAGTACTGATTATAAAGGATCATTTAATTTGAATAGTAATCAATTTGCAGACCCCGTGAGTATGAAATATATTGAATACCCATTATGTCCTATAATTTTTGAATTAATATTCTATCTAATGTATACAGAAACAATAATTTTCATGATGCATTTGCCTATACATACATCCTATGCGTGTGATATAATTATACCTAATGAGAAAATTGTGTCATTACAGTTTTTAGTTTTATTATAAAATAAACCTGCCTGAAAAATTATACGGATGATCGATCAGGAGAGTTAACAAGAGTACGAGAAAAGAAGGAGCGTTAATTATAAATAATGAGTTTTACGGCGAATTCGATGTGAATATCATTATAAAAAAAAACACAGCAATATGGGCGTACTTTTCATTCAATTCGACGTCTCTCGGGACATTAACTCGCAAAGCGGTCTCCTTTGTTTTCCCATGCAAGAGGAAAATTCTCAAAGTCCACCCAAGTTAAATTGGATCTGCCAGCTGGGCTGGGGGTGGGCTTAATTTTTAAAGGATGACTACACCAGGCCTGTCAACCGCGAAAGAATCCTCGAACGCCCCGAACACATCGATTCCGCCATGCTTATTTTTCTTTCAATTATTTTTTCACCTATGAAAACCAACCTGCCAGTCGTACCAGCTTCGTGCAAAAAATTAATTTTTATCTTTATTTCTCACTACAATTCTACGGTGGAGACGAATGAGAATCCTAAGTCATATTTATACAGGGTTGCAAACCTAACCCTTTTCAAAAATACGTACAGTACCCCGGCTAAGGCATACGAGACAAAGAAGACTATTATCATTGTTTGAATAGCGCGGGTCCGCCATTTTGAGTATTTCCTGCAAGGTATTTGATGCTGGCGGGCGTCGAAATATAATGGAGTACTGTACGCGCCGGTTGCAGAACAATTGATGGGCTTCTGGGGCTGCACAAACATTTATAGACATAATAGAGAGTCAAGATGGGAGTTAGATGACAGTCGAAAGTTGTTGTATGCTAACGGAGCCTCGTAGCTCCAATTCAATTTGGAACTTAATAAAAGGATGATACAGTAGTCCCGCTCTGTTCTCGCCTGGCTCCCTTTTTTTTTACCTCTACCCAGAACCCCTTTACTCCAGAGAACAGAGCCCTACCCTCTTGTCTTGCCATTTCGCAGGACTCGTATTCATTACAAATAATAGCCTATTTTCTCGACAAGCACTATGAGCCTCTTGCCAGAGCCCTTCAAGAGGTGTCATGGCATAGTAGTATATACATGACTGCGTATATATCTTAGAGTACACGTGTACAGGAACGACTGAAAGTTAACGAATTACATGAAAACAAAATATTGTCCCAACCCCCCTTTTATTAATTGCACAAAGACCTGCGTGGCACTGTACAATTTTGTAATATTCATCACTGGTAACGGTTTTTCCAAATTTTTCACCTAACCTAACACCTATAGGGTCCATCGTTAAAATGTCTAAACTACCGATTAAGTAGGACGAATAAATTAATGTTAAAAAAAGAGTTTAAAAAGAAGTCCGATATACGTCCCAGCAAGGGCATCTTTCGATTTTAATAATCCCCCGCTCAAGTTCTAAGGGCAATCCGATAGGACTTGGCGAGAATGTAATTTGCTTGGTGAGAAGGGAAACCCAACCCTCCGTACGGCAGAACCCCTCGTGACGAAATTTCCGCCACACCCCTCCCTTCTCCGACCCACCCACCATTTTCTAGCCATATTTAATTCTCTTTCGGCTTATCTCGAGGATATAATATTTCATACGGTCGCGACTGTGGTGTCGTCAGTTCCCGCTCGCAGCGCCATCTACGATTAAGGGAGGCCTCACGAGCGATTCCGGAGTTAGTTAGCTACTAAACTTCAAATTGCTCGCGAGTAATTTCATTTTGCGTTTAATCTTTGCTCCGCGCAGATGCTTTGCCGGGGGAACCGGGTTAACGAAACTTCCGTAACGCGGTTTTGATTCGCGGAAGGAATATTATCCTTTTTGCGGTATGA
This sequence comes from Trachelus tabidus, assembly GCA_030142655.1. NCBI lineage: Eukaryota > Metazoa > Arthropoda > Insecta > Hymenoptera > Cephidae > Trachelus > Trachelus tabidus. The sequence continues at coordinate 356,819 of JARQTI010000144.1, forward strand.
AATTGGAGGGGACAACGCCGCGTACAAGTGTCGCGTGGTTCGTAATGATAAAAAAAATTTATTTATTCGTTATAGTAAGTTACATAAGCGCCCAACTGTATTAAAACAAATTTACGTACCTAGTTCAATTTTTTTTTCCCACGAGACTCTCACATGAGCTGCGCAATGATTCTGCGCAGGTTTACGTGGCTCTGCTTGTTTTCGTCGTAATACTTTATGGACTTGCAAATGGGAGGGATCGAACGTCAGCTGCAGACGTTCTATCCCTTTACTGTTTCATCCCCTTCCACGTGTACCCTCTGCTCACTACCAAACGCAACGTCAAATGCCTCGTTGAACTTTCATCCATTACTTTCTCTCCCACTTCCGTAGCGATCCACGTTATCTCCTATCTCTCTTCGTTATTGCCTCAGGTCGACTCGATCGCCTTTACGAACACGTAAACACACGGGAGATCGTTTACAATTCGTACAGGAATAAAAGGAAAACTCGGAAAATCAAATTGCCAACGTCGAGAGAAGAAAAATATGAATTACGCGAGTCAAAGTAACCAGACGTATCGCCATTTTGAAAATATGAGGAAGTGACGTTGGACGTTTTATAAATTCAACTTGAAAGTTTCACGCGACTCTCGGCGACCAATGCCAGTAGAATCATACTTTGCCTAGTAAGTTCCAATGCACGACCATCGACATAAACAACGATTATACCGGACAGTCGTGGTCGCTTAGAAATTTACATTTGCGAAAAGGCCCGAAGCCCAGCGGTCTTTCACGAGAGGAATGGAGCGAGAAAATTTATTGAGCGAGTATATCGATTGGAATCGACTTAAGTCGAATTGAACTGGTATAGAGATAGTTTCCTATCCGCAAGTAGCTTGCTGTTACCTTCCTTATACTATGTGTCTATATAGCTATATGTATGCTCTAGGTAAGAGGTAAGAACGCTCCTACTGCAAATGGCTTGATCCTAGTCGGAGCAAATAATCCGATGACTGGGAAAGATAATCTTGCGGACCCCGCACTCTGCGTATAAAATCATATATACGCAATCGGCGTATAAATCAGGCTGCGCCGTGCTGGCTACGTTCGCGATCACGGTAACGTAACCGAATGACATAACGCGAATAAATTACGCCAAAGAAGAGGAAGCACGATCCTGTCTTTGCTTTTCATTCGTTTACGGGCTTTTGTTCTGCGACGCTTCGCTATACCATTTGCTGCGTGCTTACCGATATAATTTAATGTTAGCTAGCACGTACAGATATAGAACAAATGTGTAGCGAGAGCTTGTGGCGACCAATGCAGATGGCGCTGATAGTACGCGTCTATACGTTTTCGCACGTGTTTACTAGAGTATAGCTATATCTGTACGCACATAGCGAATAGGTATTGTCTATAATAAGTACGGCTATGCCATTCTGTGTAACGATTGGATGTACCGATCAGGCGCAATACCAATCTGACGGCTCATCATTTTTGTCCACGTGATCCTGTGTGTATACAGCATGGCTTTTTTTTTACTCACGACAAACGTCTTGACAGATTCTTCTTTTTTCTCTTCGTCCTTCGTCAAGGGATCATTTCGTTCGTTTCCTGTCTCTGTTGAAATTTTTTTATGGCTTTTCACGTGTCTTCCAGGTCGGATATGTATTTGTGGATGCTGACTTGGTATTATTTTTTTTCTTCGAGACGACAGCTTTGTTTTACGGTGTCATGACGATATACATATAGTGGGTTCTCTGGGGTGATACTACTTATAAATTTTTGTTAAACATTATTTTTCGAACTTTTTTGGTGATTTCTTGAATTTTTGGTATTTTCATGAAATTCAAACCTACCTTATTAATCTGACGCTGGAGTTTGGTAATGGTTGCGCGATCTCGTTGTGCAGCCACGCGTTCCGCTTGCAAAGTTTGTTCGAGCTGCTGCACACGTTCCTCCAAACTTTCCTGTAAAGCAACGAGTACACCATTGATAATATCTGCGATATACATTATAACGATATCAGAAAATCAATAACGTATTAACGATCGACGTATGATAAAGTACAGTCTGTGTAAGGATTATCGTGATCTTCGTGATTAGATTAATGAAGGACGAGGTATAAACATACACATGTATACATATATATGCGGATTGACCCAAGGTGTAATAAGTTACCCCGAATTCGAGCAATCAGAAATATGTTTCTGCAGTAAATAAATGTGTCTTCAGCGTTAAAAATGGAAGAAACTTTCCCCAACGACGGTAACCGTTCGCCGGGGACAACTGGTCTTTATTAAATTAGAGGAAATTACGTGCCCCTTACTGAGAAAGCGGACACACGTATCCGTTGCAGAAGCAAATGTGCGACATCAAACACATTATTCTCACGACCGCATCGGTTCCCGCCGTTTGCACAGGAACGTGCACCGGAACTCGGGGAATCCAGTGAGAACATTCTATTTGATCTAACCGTAGATCCAGAACGGACAAACCAGCTTAACTAATAAGGATGGTAAAAGCAGAAATTACAATACCCGCAAGCTCATCGTGCGTTTAATTTATTTAACTCTCTATCAACAAGAAAAAAAAACCTGCCTGAGAAAAGCATTCGACAAAAATTAAATTCAATATAAAAAAATTATCCATCCCCTAATTACCGAATTTTCAAAATTTACCTACTTTCCCTCGTTTCTTAAACGTTTGACGTCCTGAAACCACCCACCGTTACAAAGCCATACATATATACAGATACAGCCAAGGTACGCATACAGCATCCAATAGTCAGGAGCCATAGAAATTTATATACTAGTTCTGATTTAGACGCTGAAAGCATAATTTACAGCGAGCGCGTGCAGCAGGGGAGTAAGGAGGGGGTTAAGATTATCTGTAATATTTACTGGAATCCTTTGGACGGAATAATAATCGGTAGCAGGGCAGACGATTTGACCGTGAGCATTGGGCGCAATCCATTAGATCCGTAGCGGGTGGAAGCTTTAAGGGATGCGAATGGACCGAAGAGGCTACGGCGAACTGGTATGCATTTATATGCGAGAGCACGTAGTTGCAATTCACCCTCTCAAACCCCTCACTCTCCTAACCACGTTTTACTGCTCCTCATTCCACTTCATTCCGGCACTTCGCATCTCCGGCAGAAGCCCTCGTGCTCCCACATCCTCCAGCCCGTGTACCGGGGGCCACGGCTATTGTTTGTTGTGAACGTCCCCGGAGGTGGAAGGCTGGAAGGAATGGTGGAAGGTCGGGAGGGAGGGTAAGGGTGGAAGTATGGTGGCGATGGTAGGTATGGTAAGGGGGGGTAGTTTCAGATAGTCCGTCTACCTTCTTTACGTACAGCCGTATGACTGTATATACCCTGACTGGTACATGCATGGGATATAGACCTGTACATGGTAAGTGGCTACGGATATATACATATACATACAGTATATCCCATAGGATTAGTACAGGGACGTCCGGGGACGTCGTTTAGGCTCAGTACCTTCCGACGTACCCTCTTCTATATGCAGAGATTCCGTTAAATTGCAAACAGCCATTCTCCGGTAAGGGTTGTTTCGCCTTATGGCAGGAGGGTCGTGTTTTACCAGTAAATATTACGGGGCGCATATTCTTTTGTTACGGGACTTTCGAACGTATTATATCTAACGAGGCTGAATATTTAATTCAAAGTGATATTCGCCTCGAGTCACTCGAAGGAGGGATAGTCACTGTCAGAAGCACGTGGAAATGTAGGTACGTCATCGGTCTCGTACGACGCACGTGTTCCGTCGAGGTTTTGGCAGTGTTCCAACCCACCGAGGCAGTGACCCACTAAAAACATCTTTTCAACGGAGCGACACAGGCTACTACGAGGCAATGCGTCCGAATTGATTTCAATGTGTATTCGTTTTTTTTCATCGACGGACTGTAGCGTATTTATGCTGCCCATTCGTTTACCCTATCAACGTTAACCGTAATGACGGATATCAAAGTTACAGGCGTATCCCGCATACGGTTTAACGAGCTATTTAACGGCGTTGGCTGTGTTTTACATACGGTATCCAATAGCGGTTTTCTCTTTGGGCTTCGCTCGTGTTTTACTCGCGTCTCACTGGAGCTTCCAGGATCCCCTTTTGCATCGTGCCCGTTACGCCGTTCGTATCCTAATGCTTCAATAACGTTAAAACGGAAGGCTCGCTGGGGCGTCGCGCGCGTCTTTGATCCCGGTGTGTTTTCAATTTGGCACCAATGCGCGAGAATACAACCCCGGGCGACGTACCTCGCTGCACCCCTGTTGCTTGACGCTCACCCCCCGCACGCGTATCTACTGCTGTTGCCGTTTAACCTGGGAGAACGAAATTAACGCTCGTTGGGGTGGCCTTGGATCGTGCATTTTCAGTTACAGCGTAAACCGGCCTTTGTGTTTGGCTGTGGGCATACGAGGGAACGTGGGAGTGAGAGAGAGGGATGTATGGATTTTAAATGGAGAGTGACGTGGGGGAAGTCATTTCAAGTTAAATGCGAATCGATCAATTTACATTTGCTACTGGTTTCGCAAAGCGGAAGATCTTTAGTGGCTCTATTTCGAAGTATTATTTATTTAATGCTGACGTGCGATTTATTTGAATGGGGGTGGTTTTTGAAAATTTGGGAAATAATTTTTATTTTATCTTTTTTTGTTGTCTGGTATGTGCTATGGCACTGAATGTTTTTTTGGAGAGAAAATATTGAAGAATAAAATTAATTAGTTTTAATAGAAATTGACTTTATGTGTTGTGCGCGAATTTTTAGGGTGCAATTGTCCACGGGGAATGGGAATAAATTGCGAACGGTCTTGCGAACAGGTCACTTTGAATTTTTAAGATTGAAAAAAAAACTGTCAGAGTGGCTTCTCGGCAGGGATGAATGGGGGAGGATTCTTTGCTGACGTGAAATGATTCTACGGTAAAACGTCATGAGAAAAGGGGTTGGTTTTTTAGGAATGGGGTATAAGCTTCTACGTTGAGCTAAGCTACTCGGATCTTCGAAGCGAGCTTCTTCTCGTGAATCTACGTTTAGGAGGGGTGGCAAACGAGAATTATTCAGAAAATATGCATCAGCCAGGCTTTGCATATCGGTCACTCAGCCGTAAAATGCACTTTACATTCGCTCGCAAAAACCTACTTGGGATAAGTGAATTATGGATACGGGAACTGGCTGTGTGTATGCATTATATAGGTACAAACTAGACACAATAAATATATACATACACTAAGTGAGATTTCCGGTTTCATTTTAAAGTTTCGTTATAACATGAAAAAGAGGAAAAAATAATTTCAATCCTACTTGAAATTAATTTGGTTATCAATAATCTCATTTATTATATTTATTTGATTCGTAACAAATTCGAGTATTAAAATGGAGAATTGTCGATGGTCTGCCATTTATTTTAACGATTAAAAATCGAATATATATATCCCATTATATATTTATTGGATACGTACAATCATTTTTCCCTATATACCCCATAATGCTGCGTTTGCTAGGCTCGACGTTTTTCAACAACCCGGCAGCCCTTTACGCATGATTTCACTCAAAGTGTTCACTCAATGCTACTTGACAAGTTGATGATCGCACGTAATACGTCCACTTGGCATAAATCACTGGGAAACGATTGCGATCGATCCTGATCCTTTATATTCAGCACCCACAGAATTGCAGCGTGTAAGCGTTTACTCTGTAGAATAATATAGACGACTGGAAGTATTTCTGTACTCGTGTTAAATGACTCGTGACTATCGATACCAAATACGCTAATAGTCTCGATAAAAAATATCACTGGACAATATATTATAATTAATTCTAGTGAATTATAGTACAGACACAAATAAATTGGATGACTTACGGACAACTATTTAAATTTATATTGAATTTTTGCGATTTGTTTTTCTATCTGTAGCTATGTACTGAGTCTAAAATTGGTTCGAAGTAGTTAATCTATTTAGAGTCAGACAGTACCCGTATATTATATTTTGAGATACGTATAGCTTGTAGCGTATACAGTTATTCGTAGTGATCGTCAATCAAATGGTATCTTGAAATTGGACATTTTTATTGGTGATTTTATTGTTTTATCAAGTACCAATGGGAATTTAATGTCGGGACTCCTGCAGTTGCGGAACGTTGTAGGATCTCGTGGTATCTCAGCAATGGGAATAAGATAGCATGGTGCTTTACGTTTTTTGTGAAATTTATGAATGAAAAAAATAAATAAATAAAGATGTTTATCAACAAACAGGTTCTAAGCGCTGCTTCGCCAAATGTCAGAATATTTTTTTTTTCTATCGAGACGTTCGTGTGTCCGTTGGATGATTTACATGGCAATCTACTAACGCCTTGGTGCACACAGAAACGTTTTGATTTATCCGGCCACTTTCACAAAGTACTGGACTTCTGCCAGACCGGAAGGTCCATCCCGCCGGAAATCACAGCCATATTTCAGAACCCTCGCGCCCTACGTGTCTCCCTCGCATCCTGCTATGCATTTGCATAAGGCAGAAGACTGCGGTTTGAGAAATCAATTTGGCCTTTCACGCTTCCACGACTGGGAAGACGTTTTTTTTATCATTTCTCCTCACCTTTTCAACCTTTTATTTATTCATCCACTCCTCGTCCCTCGAGCCCTTTTCTTTTCCTCTTTTTGATAAGGGCATTGTTGATTATTGACATTTTAATGGAGTCGTACATTTTTTTCTTCTAATACCGAAGCTATCGACAAGTCGGTAAAATTGATTAATTGATTTTCTATTGGCGAATCATTCATCGTGGTATGGATAAGAAAAGTATCGATTTATACTGTTGAAATATATTATTGATTTATTACGGTAAATGGATTTAAAAAATTTTTTTCTTATCTATCTTAGACTGGTATCCACGTGCGCATGTAAAAGTGAGCGAATAACCGAAGTGCGAAGACGTTGAATAGGTAGACGTGCGAAAAAACAGATTGAAAATTATATCAACTTCCTTGCGCAATGCTTTCGCTTTATAAAGAGAGTGTAATAGGGGATTGGGGAGTCTGGCAAAGCGTTCCCGTGGGACTTGGCTGTGAAAGTACCAAAGGGACAGGATAGAAGAGACACGAAATCTGAGGAAAGGTGGGACGAGGGGATGGAACAAAACGAATAAAGATGGCGGAGTACGAGTAAATTCTAAGGATAGAAAAAGGAATGCAAAAGTGCTGGAAGATTATAGTAATTCACATGTATATATGTATTCATATTCACATGAGATTCCTGGAGATATATGAACAGTAAAACAATATAAAAATATAATAATACAACGTATATAATTGATCTAAAAAAGTAGTAAACTGTGAACATTATTTTGGAAATTAGTTGAAAAAATTTTTTTTAACCTTATTTAATTACTTTTGAATTTAGCTCAATTATTTCGAGTATTGACATTCAATCGTGCACCGCCAGAATATCGATTACAATTTCGTGTATTTACATAAGGAAGGGTCGAGGCAACTCGATAGAATCTGCTGCGCACAAAGTATTCGAGTCCCTTAAAGAATTTCTGGCCGATCGCGACTATGGGAACGAAAGGACGATAAGAGTGGGGAGGTCGAAGAAGGTCTGGGAAAGCGGTAGCGCCGAGAGGCTGGATGTTTTTCATTCCTTCCAGGATTCCCTTGTATTTCCATCCATACTCCGCAACTGGATCGCTGCCGGTCCGAAGGTTTTGTTACGGGAACATTGTAGGTACACACGAGACGGGAGCTACCGCGCCATTAGCCGAGTCAATATTTGCACGTTACCCGGTATTATTTTTACCCCTCCTTACGCCCTAAAACTCGAAGAAACCCTGTCGCGAAAGATCCTAAGTAGGTACATACTCATGGAGTCAGACACAAGAGCTCGCGACGTCAGGATCGGATAAAACATCCCTAATCAGAAAATTCAAGATTTCTTCATCCCCTAATCGAAGGGTTGCGGGAAAACGACGAAATAAATTCAGGATAAAAATATATTCTTGTACAAAAGAAATCGGAAAAATCCTTCAGGAGGATTTACCACCAGTTCGGCCAAGGGTAGTTCAGGTATCTCTATTTACCGGTAGCCCGATGCAGCCCCTTTCGATAGGGCACCTTTAAGTGAGAGTCGCTGCTAGGGTGGCAGATGAAGAACAATGGGCGACCGTGGAAGGGAGAGGGAAGATTCGAGGTGTGTCGTAGGTAGGGGGTGCTAGATGCCGCGAGGGTGAGAGTCACCACCGAAGGGGAGGGAGGGAAGGACCAAGGGGGTGAGCACCAGGCTAATAGATATGAAGAGCCTGGCTGTCGACGAGACAACCCCTGTAACCCGTACAGTGACAGGTGCTGCCGTCTACGGGCAAAAAGTTTAAATCTTCATCCCCCTCGCTACCTATTTCTTTTTTCTTCTTTCCCTTCTTCTTCCTCGCACAGGGGATGCCCGCTAAACGAGATCTTGTCATAGCGAATTTTGCTCTTGGGGAAAAAGAAAAAGGGGGTTGGAATTCTCATTCAAGCGTTAGGAACGTCTCGCTGGACTTTGGCCACTGTCCAATGGGAACTTTGAATTTTCCCGCTTCTTTCTTCCTCGCGACTGAACATTCACGGCCCAAAGAAACATATAGTATCTACCTATTCCTTATGTACCGCAGATCGACGTGCTACTTCATCCCCTATTTGTGTCTCTTTTTTTTTTTAACGATTGTAAATCCTTAGGGATGCTTCACTTATTTTCATATTTATCTTCTCTCATCTTCCTTCTTCTCTCCCTCTCTTTCTCCGCATATCTAACCTCGTACCTCCCTCAAGCCGCAATCGCGTCGCGACGCAACCCTCGCGATGTTGATATTTAAGTTATGCAGATTTCGGGGATCAGCCGGAATCTGAGCTCAAATTGAAATTTCATCCTTCGTTCTTATAAGCTTCGAGTAACGGGAAACAATACAGAGGGGATTTTCTTTTTTTATCCATAAGAACGCAATCTTCGTCATGATGGATATAATAGTGACACCCTATATACCAGATTATATAATATAATAAATTATTTTATTGATTTACCACTCGTTTTATCATAGTTCAATAATATCGTTCAAATCTTTTTTCACAATGTCGTATCATCGTACTTGTCTTTTGGTATGTGAATGGGGCTTGAGCCTTGCAACACGCTCGTAGATCAGTCTGACGTACAACGACCTCGTTGACCCTTTTCTATCTAGCTAGACCAGACCGTAATCATTCTTAAGAAGTCTTCGCAAAATGACGGATCGGACGGTTAACGAGGGCCAGACAGTCCGCCTAATAGTCCCTACTGACTATATCGGTTTGCCAATCATTGATTTTCCTGTAGGGGCTCAGAGTCGGCCCTATTAAACACACGTTCAAGGGGAAACTGATATAGGTACTGATCTTGCCAAACAGATCAGCCTGATAAGACATTAACAACCAAATTTTTACTATTCTTTCACCATTTTTTTAAACACCATATACGGCTGACCAGTGCATCCGGGACCAAGTGCCTATACGTTTTCCATATTACGCAAAAGAAAAAAAATCCACGGCCTGGTAAAATTAAAAAAAAAATTCGCATGGCAGTCAAAGTGTCAATCCCTTCTATTATTTTCAATTTGTATCATCGGATAACGTAATGATCCCAATATCGCGTTTCCCTAGTGTGTTTAAAAGAACAAATAATAATAACTTTCACCACTGTCATTACGCAATCTGTCATAAATTGTTATTATCAGTCGTTTGCATTACTTTGAAATTTTCCTCGACACCTCAGAGTGATAATCATCAACAAGTACCGCGTCCGTTATCAGCCTGACACGAGAGGAACAATTAACATTAACCCAGCTACTATCAGCTACTACGCCTCATTGGAATATGATACGTATACGTTTCCACTACTATTCGTTAACGGCATTAAATCAATTACTTTACTTCTGTACCACGTATGAATTTACAGATAAATTGACTGTACGTCGAAATACTTCCGCAATAGGGGATGGTTACGTGTTATCGTTTGCACCGGTACTGAAATTGATTGTACATAGTTTCGTGCATTGAATATGACACTCTGTCAATTAGGTATTGCGTAACCTTCATATACCATTGTGTACTATTATCGAATCTGGACCCTCTGGAGATTTTACTCAATAAAATATAATTTGATGAGAGTGATGGATTCGATAGGGGGTTGGTATTTCATTTCCCGGAGATTTCATAGTCCACTCCTATTAGTCAACCTGACTACTATTTCTGTTAGTATATATACACACAGGTATATACCACAACTACCGGTCCATCCACGTTATTCCCTGGGGTGGCAATAATTCCATATTTCTATAAATTTCACGTCATCGATCAGTCCTGATGCCTGCGCTTGACTTGGTTCCCTCGTCAGCCAAAAAGCGTGTTAGAAACTACCCTTATGTCGGGCCGATGACTTTGATCGATAGAGACCCTTGCACCGTGGACAAGAAGAGGAATAGATGCTTCTGAATAAAACAAATTCCAGTAGGAACGCACAGTTTCGTTAGTCCCCAACGCATTCCGGACGCCTTCCGTTTACCACTTGACGTCACTTCCTCTTTGACTACGAATTTTAGCAGGCTTCCTACACAGCGATTAGAGATAGAAGTCACACGAGTCGCTACGTAAAAAAATTTAATAAATATTTTTTAAATAAAACGTTTCGACTTTTCTATCGATATATTTTTTTTATCAAGATTATTTTAATCGAAAGAGAAGATATGGGGCTGGGCCACGAAATAAATGATTCGTATACATTAGACCTAGGTCTAACGATTTCGTCCCGGCCGGCACGATGTTCAGAGGGTGGATTTCATTCTGGCTAAGAGTGAAAGGCAGAGGCACGGGGGTTGTTTTGTGAAGGAGGGTCAGAATAGGAGGGATGTATAATTGGGAGGGAAAGCATTGTGTCCCTGTTCGGTTCCCTTTGTGGGATCAAGGTATTACCTAGCTAGTGCACTGGCGTTGCTGCTCGCTGGCATTGTTACTGCCAGGGGTGGACCCATTGTGACTTACGGGCACCCTCTACCCTCTCGAGGCCAAACGTCGGCTTGCGGCTTGTTATTTGTTGCCAAACTTAAAATACACGCAAAGGAGAAAAATTACTGCCGGCAGGATCAACCCACGAGGAAGCGTCGCGACGCTTCTACTTTGGCAATGACAATATTACGAAAGTCGGTCGTCTTACTTCCTTTAGGTTTTCATTGTTGGAAACCCCGGAGGGGGGAGGTCGGGACAGACAATAGGTTTGACAGCTCCCTTTTAAATTGAGAGGAGCAAATTACAAAGGGGGTTGATCATTCTGCGAACGTTCACTTTTAATCTGACTCTTGTGAAGAATAATTAATGAAAAGAATATACGTGTGTATAGATATATATATGCGTGTATCTACGGAAGCATGATTTTTTTTGTGATTATTTATATTCTTGTACGAGCATAAATTATATTAAGGGATGGAATGTGATATGGAAGAAAAATGTTGCGTGACCTAGCAATGAAGAGGTGCGTGCATCCGGCACCGAGGGACGACGCCCGTCGAGGGACGCTCTCGACAGTAAACGACGACGCGTCCCGACGGATCGGAGTTGCCTGTATTTGTTCCCGTCAATCAAAACAATCCAGTATCCGACACGAAAAGCAGGGGTGAGCAGGCGGCTAGGGGTGCACGTGACGTTTAGACCAATATCCGTCCGGCGTTCCGTCTGATCCACACACGGTCTAATCTACTTCAAAGCATGTCGCCCCCTTTGGGGGGGTGTCTCCGTCCAATTTTTTTGTGATGCCCCTCTACCTTTTTTTCCGAACCAGAGCACAGATGCATCTGTCCCAAATTTTATTATCTGCTTTCTACTATTATTAGGGTTCCTGAATCAGGGTAGAATTTGACACGTTTCGCTGTATAAAAAATATAAATTTCCACGAGTATCATCGAGTGACTATCGTCCGAAATGTACAGTTAACGTAGATAAGAAAATTGCTTGAATTTACGTACGAAAATTGAGGTTAGAAAAAATTTTAAAAAGTATGCTTTTAATTACCTCGAAATTATTTTGCAAATACCCAAAGCGAGTTCAAAGAGTAGCATCTATGCTTTTCCTTAGAACAATTAAGCAGTGGTAACTACATTTTCGTTTACACTAATTACGACTGGCAATTACCTTGAGAAGGACGGAAAGTACCGAGAATCGTTCCGAGCGGACTAAAGTTACCGTATCATTTCGATTACCCTGAGATCAAGGGATGCGGCTGTAAGGACGCAGTCAGAGTAAGAAGAAATTATGCACTCCATTCCATTTCGCCCGAACGTCTTCCGCGACTTCGTTCCGAGCTCCATTAAATCTTTATCAGAGCGCCGCGACGCCCGAGGCGAATACAGAATCATGCGATTAATAATAATTGCGTCTTAACCAGAGAAAAACTGGCCGATAAATAACAGCCGACGGCGTAATATCAAAATAATTACTGGGACCGAAAGAGTCCAATTAAAATTCTAAATGATAGGCTAACCAACAAAAAAGAGGGAAATAACAAAAAAATGACAAATTTATCAAAAAAAAACCTAAATCCCATTCGACTCGGTTACGTGTACAAAACCAGTGTACGTATATATTTGTATATACCTCGGAACATACCACTGTACTCCAATCAGGATTACTTTCCAAAGGGTCCTTTAAAGGAAGATTCTCAGGACTAACGAAGGGTCGTAAAAGGGTTGTTCAGGGTTCCAAGAGGGTTAAACGATTCTCAGGCTTATCGGTACGCGCTAATTTCTACATGCCAAGGCCAGCGATATACATGTATACGCATATAAACGCAAGAGCACGCGCACTATAGTCACTCACGGGGTATTACGTAATACATAGGTACAAACCATGCCGGAACCTAGGACGATCCAATGATCGTAAATGGTGACTCGTGCGTGCCTATGTACGAGCATTACGGACTGGAATCTGTTACAGTACATTAAGTTTAACATCGACATGCCCGTAAACCCGAGAGCCACCCTCAAAACAGCCCAGTCGAGGCTTGGGGAGGGGTGGAGGGTGACGTTATCTATAGATCACGGCTCGTCAGTCTCTGATAACGGCATGACAGTGATTATGCCGGCTTTTGGGGGTAAGAGAGACGAGCTCACCCCGCAGCAGCCCTAGCACGGCTGAAACCAAAAGCCAAGAGGGTAGAGGCGCGAGCGACCGATACAGGTGGGAGGGGGGGGGGAGGGGGTCTGAATGAAGATCCTCTCACGATTTTCGAACTCGTCCCGAATGCCAGCCCCATAATGTGCCCCGATAGGCGGCCATTATAGGGGTGGTTTTACCCTAGACGGTACTGGCGCAGCATCTTAAATAATTATGAGGAGTAATTTAATGAAAAGTTAAGACTTGCCGCGTAGCTACTTTCGAGAGGTACCGAGGACTGCCTATAGGGGTCGTTAGACGCCAAGGGCACAAACTTGATAGCTAGGGGATGGCTCTCGTGTAAAAACTCGAAGAATTCGAGCTAAGAGAAATCCACGAGTACCACCCTTGGGGAAGAAACAAAGACTGGTCGTTAGAGGGAGACCCCCACCCCCATTCTGAATGACTGGGCCTTGAATTTACTCGGTGCTTCATTTAGAAAGCATTTTTATTCTTTTCACCCTACCACGATATACTAATCTCCACGGCCCGGATACAGTGGCTTGACAGTGATAAGAAAATTATAGGGGTATTTAAATATATAGAAATTCCACGAGACCTTACTACGTACATGTTATCTATATGGAGTTGAATAAAATTGGTTACGAAATTAAATTTTTCAATGCTGGCTACTCGCCACTCCTACATTAATTTCAACTATCACTGTACAGCGGTACACCTTGTACGTTGGTAATGGCGACATGACAAAGCATTTAATTCGACCATAATTGACGGAGACGTTAAACGAAATTGTAGCGTGCGAGCATGGCCGACATTTACGCGATTGCGCCCTGTTTTCTTCCTCCTGCGTCCCCTCTCCCTCTCTCACCCACTCTGACCCTTCAAACTGTCCCTTTGCTTCCTCCTTCGTCCCTTACCGCAGCCTCCGCCACACTTCTTAAACACCCTGACTCTTTGACATCGCGCCTCTTCCCTTATGGCTTCGCTCTAATTATTTTGTTTCCGGCACCGTAGAGATTAATGAGGAAGGTCCTCGTGGGCGTGTACGAAATTGACCCTAGACATCTTCTTGATCTGGTTGTCTATCATCGCGATTGCACTCTCTGAGTCTAATGACGCAATACTGATAAGATACACCGATAAGAAGTTAACCCACTGAAATTATTAGAAAAATTTTTGGAATTTAAAAACAATTAAAAAATTTTATATATGTCTTGATAAGGATACTATTCGTATGGCGAATAGGGTATGTGTTATATATAAGTATATACAATAATATATTACGATTGATTTAATTGATTTTGGAAAATAGCATTTCGATACGATTGTCAGCACAGATACAAAAGGAAGGGTCAGTGAGGAAGAGAGGGGTACGAGAAAGTGGATAGAGTGGGGAGGAGCGCGAGAGGGGGATAAAGAGAAAAGAGTCGAGGGGGAGAGAGAGCTCGATCGGGCACTAATGACTCGGTATTCATTGCTCTTTAGGAATGGCCTCGTATTTCGTCGTATTCGAAACTGCCAACGAGTCCAGCCGAATAGAGCCGAGTCGAGCCGATCCTATCTCGTTGCAATCAAGACCGATTAATTACGACGACAATGATAACCGCGACGCACAATGACTCGTCCCATACCATATGTACACATGTATATATAAAGTGTATATGGTATGTACATATGTGCCCACATATGCTGGCAAGATCAGGCTTACATGTATGAAACGACCAACCTGAGTATTTATCGGCCTCGATAAATCCACATGATGCAGGGATGATATCAGGGGCCTAATTATAAAGCGTCCTTACAATTGCTGATAATTACAAGTTATTATCACTATACTGGTACTCAATGCTCGACCATAATGGCGGCTTCTATTCGGTTCTTATCGTTTTTTTTTCTGTCTTTTGGCAGGGTGTCAGATGCACTTTTGTGCAGTCACGCCGATAAATGCAGTTAATGGATGCATCGTACGCTGTATCGAGAATCCATTATGACATTCAAAATGGAGGTTGCATTCCTTTATTTGTATCGAGATAAATTTTAAAGGCTATCAATCCCAGCATCCTTAAGTGGCATACTTAAGTAACGTATATATAACGCTATTTTTTATACAGTGTGAAACTGGCTTCCCATATACGTTGGCTATACCAAATGTCATTGGTTTTCTGTCGATGAAACTTTTTTTCGGTCCTGAAACTCGCAGTGGATCTTTGTTCCAGGCAATGCGCCGTTCGGAACTTGACGAACCAACCAGGTATTGGGTTTCGATTCGAACATTATCTCCTCTTATAGACAATTCTCAAACTTGACTAAGTATCGTTCCTGATTTAGCCAATAGGACATGCTATTGGGATTTTTTAATTGACTATTGTTAATTTTTTTTATATATATTAATATTTGAATAGAAAAAAATGGATGTTAATATAAATTATTCGTGTTGGCAATACCAGATTTCGAGATTCTTTTGGCTAATTTGTTCTTGCGGT
The DNA here is from genome assembly GCA_030142655.1 of Trachelus tabidus. Lineage (NCBI taxonomy): Eukaryota > Metazoa > Arthropoda > Insecta > Hymenoptera > Cephidae > Trachelus > Trachelus tabidus. The sequence goes on from JARQTI010000144.1 coordinate 372,469, forward strand.
TATCCTTCGCGTGGAATAAAGTAAATAGTCCGGAATGCACAGGGGAATCTGTTGGATAATTATTGAAACTTTTTTTTTACACTGTCGAGTCAAGCTAGACCTTCCAGTGTAATTTGCGATCGTTTGGTACGGGTACTTGAGATCAACAAGTCAGGATGGGTGTGACGTAGGTATACTTGTAAGTAGCGTAACTCTGCGCAAATTGCTGTGAAACGTCCGTCACAGCTTTATGGGAAGGAAAACGAGCTCTGATGTAGACATTAAGATAATTGGCTCCCAGGAAAAGTCTCGGTACAGTCGTAAAATCCTTGGGCCTACCTTCGATTTGAAATATCTAACTTTTTCTTTGGTCCGAGCGAGAACAAGTCTTGGCGCTGCTTCCCATTTTTTTTTTTCATTCCTTTCTTTAACGTTACGATTTATTGCTCTGTTATAGCTCAGTTATATTTTTGTCTTCTGGGATGACTATTACGAAAAATATTTATCTTCTCGTGATCTCTCTTGGGCGTGATGAGATTTCTTGTGGAACTGCGACAGGGTGCTTAAATCTTCGATTTACGGGTATGTTTGATACTTTTCCTAAGAGGTCGCCACTTTTTTGACTACTCTGGTCGAGAAATGATCTGATAAATGTAAGATTTATGCTAATGACGTTACGAATCATTGATTCGATGTATTGTCAGAAAGTACAGAATTGATTTTGGAAATATTTCGAAGTCATTCCTATATGGTTTTTTTTTTGCAACCTAACCTTTCATCGCGAACAATAGACACGAGTTAATAGTGCGTTACGTATACATAGCATGTTAATGTCATTTTTTAAGATTATCATCTGCGATCTACTTTTTTCGGAAAAAAATAGAATCAAAAATTGACACTATTTTGTTCTATGTATGGATATGTAATTTAAGTGCACGTTGCGGAGTAAGATAAGTTCGTGTTCACAATTGAAATTGAATCTTTGAACAATTGTACGTATGAAAAGTCACGGGTGAAAGTCATAAAATATCGACGTGCTCAACGGTCCGTAATCCTGAGAGTTTAGTTTCCATTGAAGCGATTGCAGACCGACCTACCCACACGAGACGTCTGGCTCATTAGATATTCCTTCAGTCTGGGCATCTCGACGGTGCGTTGGAGTAAGGACAAGGATCACATATGTATAATACAAAGTGTTCTCGGTCGAAATTTAAATTTTAAAAAATCACTATCTTACTTTTGACTCATTTCGAAAATCTTTCTCTCGATTTCCCTTGGTCGACTCCCGTATCGTGGAAATGAAAATACTAAATATTGTGCTTCTAAATTCGCGTTCCGAAATTCGGATTTTTTAATTTTTAATTACAGTTTGTATATTCGATTAAAATTCAATTTTGATTAGTCAACTGTTTTGCAATATACAAAACAGAATTTTGTGTTAAAAATAAAAAACTTTTGCGAAAAATTTCACTGTAATTTTCTAAGTGCAACGTGCCCCGAGTTTCATGTAAATGTAAGACAGTGACCTTGGCTTTGACGGTGTCCATAATGTAATTAATGAGGCGCCTGCGTGACTTGGCACCGCCATGATGCGAATACCGGTACCAACTACCAACTACCAACTACCAACTACCAACTACCCAGGTAGAGAGCGTTATTGCGAATAATTGTTTCCCTTACATGGAAACCCGGCAACTGGCAGCTTCTTGCCGTTGGTATAATTGTTCGGCAAATTATCGGCCAACTAGTAGTAGGTAGCTCGACATAGCTACTAGCTGGTAGTAATTATTATCCAGCCGTCAGTCATGTACCAAAAAGACAAATTAAACCAGCAGTGAATTTACGTGAAGATTGAGCAAATGAGTGAAAAATGAGTGAAAAAGAAAAAAGAGTGAAAAATGGGCAACGTAAAATAATATTACTACTTTGGCGAAATTTTGCGAAATTTCATATTCTTCGTCATTTAATTAAATAATCAATATAAGGAAGCTTTAGCGGAGTGAGAATGAATTTGAAAAAATGCTGAAAGGTTTTTTTCATTTGTCTCATTCATCGTACTTATCTTTTTTGACCGGTGTACAAGAGGATGGCCCGAACGCTCAAGAGGGAAACTCGAAAGCTTCCCTCGGTAAGGAAAAATATCAAAAAGCATTTCAAGCACAAAATGGCCGACTGAAATGATTTCGTTAATTAAATTCGCTCATGCGAATCGCACTGAGCGTCTAGCGAAATTTTATTTCGCGCTGCTTTTCCGGGTCCTGTTCTCATTTGCAGGCTTCGCTCGCTCGTAATTCTTCAAATAAACACGGGAAGTGGGTCGTCGGGTCGAATGGCTTTTGCGATTCCCGCATTAAGCGAGTGCTTAAAGTAAACGTCGTAAAGGTGGTAGCGATTTATCGAGTGGACGCATCGACGTGACAATATTATTTTCCGCATTTAAATGCAAAATCTGACAACGAATGTAAGACGGGTGATTTTTTATCTCAATGTAAAAGCGAGCTTTAATTACTTTTCTTTTGGCAAACTTTTGAAAAAGTCAATTTCCATATTTCACTGGTTAAATTATCTCGTATAACGTACACATACCCCTTGTGTAAATATATTGGAACGTTAATCGTTGCATCGTTAACAATTTACACTTTTTTGCTCTTCCTTTTTTGTGCGGGGATCCCACGAGATTATAATTATATTTCAAAGCCCTCGGGAAAGCGCAGGGTGAATTTTCGTTTAAAGCACATTCCATAAAGCTTTTAGTAGGGGAATGCAGGGGGTGGGACTGGCGAGGTACAAAACCTCGTTGAATATCCTCAATTATTAATGCTCGAGGAATGGCGGTGCCTTTACTAAAAATTCTCTGTACAATATTTTTCAAATCCTTATCTTGCGTCTGCGCGATGCTATCGTATTCTGATAATAAGAAAAAAAAAGCCGCGTCTCTGCCTTCGCCAGATCTCTATGGACTGACCGTGGAGCATTGCGAAATAAAAAAATTTTTTTGACAACCTCTAATCAATCGAAATTTATTCTAGGAATGACTGACCCATCATTACGACGAATGAAAGTCGTACATTGTCGTCGGGACGTCGGCGACGCCATACGTCCATCGAGTTATCTACAGTGCGAGTGCGAAGTGACTTTCAAATATACTACATATATAACGTCATTGTTACAAAATCATCGAATCGAACGGTAAATTTCACGCGTACCTTTCGTATCGATAATTACTTCTTACATACATAAAATTCTAGGAACAGTCGGTACAAAAAATGTTAATTAACAAGAAATCAAAAGCGTACATTAAAGTAGAATCGGATTCTGCACGCTTCGAGGAATCCGAAAAAATTCAAAAATTCTATAAAAAGTCTCGATTAAATATCGAGAATAAAATGATATTCCTTAAAATCAATTAAAATTATCCTCGAACAAAGCACAAAAATATTATTGCTCCCGATTGTACTTCGTCCACGTTAGTTGATAAAATTAAAAATTCGATATTCCCCGATCGACGAAAACATATCCAGATTGTGTCCTGAGCGTTCCTAAAGCACCAGGCAGTTTTCGATTAAGCAACGATCATGCTCCAATTCTTCTCTCCCGTTTCCTTGATTCGGAAAACAAGGGTCCACGCTTCAATCTACTTGAGCCATTGAACCGACGAGCATAACAGTTCACGGAGATAGGGGTGGTTCTAGCAGGGGGTTGCCATCCCTTAGCAACGGTCACTCAGGGATCCCCGCTAGTGAAGTAAGGGTTTCGCGAAGCTGGTTAGGGGCGACAGAAACGATTCGATATAAATCCTGAATATTTTGAAAAATCACATTTTTCTGCACTATACGTCTGCGTCGACAAAGGAACAAATATATATATTTAAAAAATATATACACCCGGTATATTTATATTCATAGATACGCAACCCCAAAGCGAATACTAATAAGGGTATAAGCGAGAAGGAATAAAGGAGGCGCGTCGAATTTTAATAAAAACTGGATAAGAGCAAGTATAGTTACAAGGGACGAGGAAAGCTCTAACGTGACAGTTTTAAAAAGTGCGAAGGCAGAGGGGTGACGGGGGGCGGAAAATATAAAGCTGTGCTTTGTATTTGCTTTAGTACCTGCGTACATGGAGGTACGTGCTGTATCTAGTATGCTTGGTGCTTGGTACGTACTTGGCCAGTGTTCCATGAGAAATACATAGGGTAAAGCATATAGTAAAGATACATGCTGCTAGATACATATATACCGTGCATATAAATATCCCCCAGAAAAGCAGTCCTTAGCTTTTTATGTATAAAGTCGAGTGCGCACTACCCTTGCTGTGACGTCATCATAATATCACTGAAAAGTGTCTGCCATGTTATACATATATACATATTTGCATATGATATATATATAGCTTTATTATATGTTTCCCAATAACGATAAGCACGTAGACTGGCAAGCCAAAAAGCTTCGTTTTTTTTAAATATTTCACTGATATTTCCTTTCATAATTAAAACGATGCTTTTCCACTTGCCAGCCTACGTGCTTATCATTATTGCGAAGTGTGTCCTGTTAAAGTCTTTTTTTAAGAAGATTTATGAATTTTTGAGGTTAAACCGAATAAATCTACAGTACTAAATATCGTATATCCTGTACATTGATTATACAGGGTCGCTCAGGTCAAATGTGTTGCTTGAAGTTAGTCTGCCGATTTATTTTCTATGGTAAAACCTTCTTTTATCGTGAATATATATTTTTATTATGATAATTATTGGCATGTTCTAGGTGCTGTTGTTGTTATCGTACCTCTAGCATATACCACGTGCTATTTTATCGATATTCTGAATTCGACGGAAACGTCGTGTTACAGCTGCGATCGTTGAATGCGATTCGCAATAATGGCGGCTGCTTAAGAAAACAAGATTGTGTCGATTGACAGTTCTAATGGCACAAGAAGCCATGCAAAATCCAGACGGTTTAGACTCATCGCGGCCGATTGGCTTCCTGACGATTTATGAGGATGCGGGCAATCGTTTTGTCGGCTTGCGAAGCCATTTATTCGTGTCAGGATCATCTGCAAGATCAGCTGACGAAAGGGGGAATACTAACGATCTGCGATAAGGGAAAATGGCGTAGCTGACCTGTGACGCAATAGGTGGTATACTGTGTATGCGAAGCCATGCTTTATTTAGCGAATTATTTTATTCTCGTTATAAAATAAATCAGCAGGGTCAATCAGGAAGTTGGGATCAAGATGGCTGCTCAAAGAAACCGATCGGATCGATTAGCATAGCGACGATAACAGATATATCAAAACAGTCACTGTAATTATACAATTTTTCCTTGAAAATTCTTGCAACTTTTTTTCTATAAAATCATTCCCATAAATCAGACTGTCCTTTATGCCTATTTAATATTCGAACCAGGAACTTCAACCAAGAATGCAAGTGTGTCCTTGATCAGAGCTATTAAATCAATTAAGCTAGTATAATTAACGAATATTTAAATTCTACGATTGCTTGTATTATCCATGGCAATAGATTTTTGTAGAAATAATTTTCGAATTTTTTTTAAATTCTCGGAATTTTTCTCCATCTGACTTCGCCGTGCTGTGAAACAGATATAAATCAAATTCATCGTAATTCCAGTGTGTTACTGAAACACGTGTAATTTCACTAGACATCTGTATTCGCTGAAAAAACTGAACAGCCTCAACTGCACAAGTATGTGTGAGGTAAGAGATAGAAACGAAATGCAAGGAATGAAAAAGGAATAAAAAAAAATGTAAAAGACAATGAAATGTAATTGAATGTAAAAGGACAAATTTTCATGGACGATAAGCTTACGGATCTTTTATTTTTATCTTTTTTTTTAAGCCTTGCAGATAATATCAAAATTCTTCGCGAAGCGGTCACGAGTCTTGGTGAATATAAAAATTGAAGCAGTGCTTAATAAGCTCCGGCACGGCAAGATCCTTAAGGCGTAATTAAGCTTGTCGCTTTTAAAATCCGGACGACCAGGCTGAATCTCGTAAACCTTGCGAATCTCCAACAGGAGAGTCACGAGATCCTCTCTCGGGTAGTACGGAGATAATTAACATTCTGCGAGACTCGGCAAAGTGCGAAGGAAAGACTATCGCAACCTGACCAGCATCTATAGCCAAGAGATTCTCCTACTGTAGCGATAGAATCTAAATTAAATGCCTAATTAATTGGCTGCTTCCATTCCTCGATCAGTTTCTCAAGTCTTCAATTAATTGTCTTGTATATAGGTATATGCCGATAGTCAATGATATCAGAATTTATCGCTCGTTTAATCCAGCCGGAAATGAGCTCCTTGGGATATCTTAGTTTCATTGATTTTCTGTTTCGCCGAATTTTCCACTAATTTGCGAATTATTCGATAGCGACGATCAACAGAGGACGAAGGTTTGAAGTTTTTTAAAAAAATCTATCAAGTTTCGATCAAATTGATGACAACAAAATTATTAAAATTGGTAAAACAATAAATTTAATTTTTTCTATGGAAATGTAAAATTCTATAGGATAGTACACGAAGCCAGGTTGCATTTCCTATTATTGAATTTGCATCCAGATCATACAGGCTATGTTACGTATTACCTTACAAATATGAATTTCCTTTAAGCTCGTGGTATATTTCGTAATCTAGTAACATAAAAAGCTCAGATCCGAAAATTAGAATTATTCGTGTCATTAAATTAGATTATCCAAAATTTTGTAAAATTATATTAAAATTTGGAATTAACGCTGTATCCCGATATTTTCAACAAGATATAGCTATCGATAATAAAAATTTGACAAAAAATTGCTGCAAGTAGCTTTATCAAAATACGATTAATCTGGAAAAAATAAATATGTTAAAATACATTCGAGCCGTAGGACGTTCCAGCAATGCTATATTTCCAGATTGCCCTATCGTGTCCTAGCAATCGTGCAGGGATTACGGTTTCCCGAGGAAAAAAAAAGAAAATGGATAACTAGAAAGCAAGATCGTCTTGGGATTTCTAGGCTCTGAGTTAAGTGAAAGAATAAAAGCGCCATGTCGGATAGCTCGACGGTGGGAGTGAAGCAGAATAAAAAGGGATAAGCGTCCCATCGGGCAAGACTTAACGGAATCCTCTCATCCACACGTTCATTTTGGTTTGCGTTTTCATCCGGCTTGGGCGTTTGTGCTCGAAGATAAAAGGACAAGAGAAACAAGAAAGAACAAAATTCTGAATAATTCCTCGAAATTTCAACTTATACAATTTTTTTTTTAATTTACAACTACCAGCCTCGAGACTTAAACAACTATCAAATATTTGGCAAAATTTCCGAAATTTTATTTAATCTTTTTTTTATTATTAATTCTGACCAAAATTCACATCGTGCATTTATTATCGTTTGCATTATTGAACTGAGATTACGAATGATTATAGTAATAATTAATAATTAGTATATAATTCAAAATCTACTCATCAGCAAGTCATTAATTAAGAACAATCTCACTAAATAGTTCAGTTGAATCTTGTAAATCATTGTGTCTTATTATGACCATATATAACAATGCTTTCCTTTGACGAAAATTTTAAAAGCGTAAATTTACTTTTCACCCTTTATGTGAAAATTCCCGAGAGTTTATTCAGCGACTTTTTTCACGTTTAAGTCAAAACGTGACGTATGAATTCGACTGTGTACCCAATGGCTGAACGATCATTATTTACGGAGGCTGCGGCAGACAGGCAGTAAGTATTTGCTCTTTGTGGCGTTACACCACGTATCACCCAGACCTAGTCGCATAGTTCAAACGCTCTTGGTACTTTTGTACACGAGGGGTGAGGGGAGATAAGGCACCTCTTCTGGCAAAAAGCTTCCGGCTGCATATGGCAGACCGAATTTGATGAGTAAGTGATAAGGGTACTTAGTCGGTGCACATATGCTCTAGTGGAACTCCTGAGGAAGTTACTATAGTAAAGTGACGGGTTAGGTAACGATGTTCCTGGCGCTAAATTCAAGGACGATTTCAAAGATGAGAGACGAACATTAGACTTTCATTAATTCCGATCAATCAGGTAAAATACAAAATTTTCCACAACGTGAAAAGCACGATAATATTAGAGCAAATTTTAATAAATTTTTTTCAAAATTTTTGCATATCAACCTTCCTCTTTAACAATCGCATGTATCCGAGCAGCCACTTTGTTACAGGAATTCAAATCCACTCGCTGTGGGACACGATGATCATCCCCTGGTAGAGGATCGTAATAAAATTGACGATGACGTCACGAAACGGATAGACTCTCTTAATGATATTCACGATAATTAATAATGAAATAAATAATAATTCTCTGTATTCGGGTATGCCAAAGACCTGATTACTTCATTAAAAGCGGGATCGCGATTCATCGAAGACCACAGATTCATCTCCAGGAGTCCCTATCGATCGAAGCATCCCAAATCGTACGTTGAGTCGCAACGTTTGCTTCTGTCGCTTACTGTTCGTATCTTCTGAATTAATTTATTCTTTTTTTCTCAGAGTTTCCAGGTGATCGTTTCCATCGGTAATATTATAGGTAGCTTATTGTTTGATATAAAAAAAATTTTGATTACGTTCTATTATGTTTAATAGCTCATGACTGTGAAGCTTGAAAATTCTTAAGCAACTGTATAATTAAGAACGCTGACTGCTTTCGGGAGAGGATTTTTACTTTAACTGATAAAAATGGGATATCTCAGCCGTATTTTGGCAGTGGTAGCTACGCCTGCAAAAACTTGTAATCGCTCGAATAACAGGTAGCGCGTAACTCGGCTATGAGACATTTATGCTTCTCGAGATTCGGGACTTGGTTAGAGGCCAGAGTGAGAAGCGGGAGTGTAGTAAAGAGAAGAGAGAAGAGAGAAGAGAGAAGAGAGAGAGAGAGAGAGAGAGAGAGAGAGAGAGAGAGAGAGAGAGAAAGTATTATTGACGGGAAAAAGGAGTAAAAGAAGAAGGAGAGTGGTGCAGTCGGCTTATGAAAAAAAAAAAAAAAATTCAAGTTTTGCTCCATTACTTTACGACCTCAGTTCTTTTCTCTTTAACCTGAGCATTCTTCTGCGACACCTAGCGGCCATCTTTTTTTTTTCTCGTCTGTCACTGGCACTATCATAAATTATTTTAATCTCCCTCTCATTGTTCCTCAAGAAAAAGGGAGCAAGTCACTCCTCTCTTTCACGACGTCTGCCAGGTAGGAACAATCGTCGATTATTTCCTTGGGTTGCTCTCTGATTCTAATGGCTTTCCGATCTTTGCCGATACAAGCCGATCTCTTCCGAAGGTCGTCGTCTGCTTAGAACATTTTTATCTCAGGCAGCGTCAAAGTTTTTATTCTCTTTTTATATAAGAAATTTGAGAAAGATATACTCGGCTTGCAAAAAGTTTGGTAAATGACGTTATATGTGGTGGGGGTAAATGTGTGTTACGAATGGGAAGGAACATAGGGGTAGATAATTTGGGAAAGAAAGAAATTCTTGGTTAATTGATCCAGTGAAAAGGTTCCTTCGATTTAAGTTCCTTAAAAATTCTTTTTACTTGTATCTATACATGCTTTGGAAAAGTGCATCTGGGCTTTTCGTTTTTGGTACCCGAAAGGGACACCAGGTGCGCACGTGTCACTGGTAAACAAGGAGTTTAAATTGCTCGTGTGAAATATTGCGACGTAAATCGCAGCTGAAAACGGGAAAGTTCCGAATGCGAATTCGGTACGTTTAATCGGCATAAAGAATAAATGACTCTGTATCCAGCATCCGACTCAACTTCTTTCTCACGTGTTTAAGCTACGACTGAATCCTCGTACGTATACTATGGTATTCATGAAAAAAAAAGACTTACGGTAAAAATTAATATGCATTCTTTTTTAATTCTCAAAAGTTTACGGTGCGTCCATAAAAAAGAAATTTGCAGAATAAATTTTATCCACGGGGTCGTCGCGATATTGCGAAAGTGACTTTCATTAAGAGTTGCCTTAATTGCAGAAAGTTGTGTGCCGCGGAAATCGGATTATATTGAAGTGAATATGCATCTCATTTGCATTACGCGATATCGTTATGTCGCGAATCGGCATTGATTTATTTGCAATAAATTAAAATAATAAAAAATTCTAAATTCAGTGTTTACATAAGGTGACCGAAAGAAATTTTTATAATTCAAAAATATAATTCACCGCTACGATACGCAATTTCGAATCGTTGTAAATTTTCAAATATAATTTTTGCAGTTTATAACATTTCTTTCGTCTGAATTACGTTATCACGTGATAGTGATAGAAAATTGGGTAAAAAAATTTGTTAATATAAATCCCGTAGCCGCCAAGTCGTTTACCTTTGACGTTTCGAAACTTTATGGAAAGCTGTCTAAGGGTGGAATTACGATGTCGTAATTCAAGGGTGGTTCTTGCCAGTGGCAGGAGTCCGGAGAAATGGCGACTTCGCGTAGAGCCGCGAGAGGTCGTCGTATTACGAGAAGGACGAAAGGTTGGCGGCACTGGAAAAGGGCTGGGTAGTTTCTACGGGGTTGAAGCCCCAGACATCATAGTACCGTGGCGCGCGACTTGATAAATTGTTGTATTTTTGACACAGAACAAAAAATCCTATCCATTGCGAATAGCCCGTTTAATGGAATCGCTTGGATGATGTAAGTGAATAGCAATCCGATTTTCGAAAAAACTACTAGGGGTAGATTTCATCGAATTTTATATCTTTCCATACATCGATATCGTCAAAAAACATCAACGCGATAAATCTCGAATATAATATCAAAAAAAAAAGAAAGGTAAAAAATCATGAAATAGGATAAAAATAATAGAAATTCATAACTACCCAATATTCATTCGCGTCATATTATAAGTTGAGCGTCGACGATAAAATTGTAAAAAATTATTTTCCTCTCGGAACGCATAATTCATCTTTTCACTTTTGAAACCCACCGGAAATCTTATCGAAAACCCATTTGGGGTAATTTCCTACATCGAAATCACATAAAACCATCAATCAGTCCGCCAGCTTTGAGGAATGCTGGACTGTCCAGGTTTTTCCTTGAACCCCTATCATTGGCAGCAGCAATGTCTACCTTTTTCACGCAGACACCCGTTAGAAAAGCCAAAACGTTTTTTTGCCCGGTTGCAACGTACTGCATCATCCTCACGGAGTCAGGGTGCAGCAGCCAAGACTATTAGCAGACGACAGATATCGCTGACGTTATCGGGCGATCGGGTTCTCGGCCTTTAGGGCGGGTTTGCAGGGAGCGACTTGGAAAGTGGAGGTCGAGACGGCAGTTTCTATAGGTACATGACGCAGGGTTGGTTTGGCATTGTTCGTTCGTCAAGACAAGGAACGACGCCCGAGTCTTATCTTCGTGGACGCGTGACTGGGCTGTGACATAGGGGTGGAAAGTCTGAAGGGGATGAGAATATCGTCGCGGACGTCGTCGTAGCCGTCGTTGTCCTCGGATAGCGTCGCACTACTGACGGCCGGCGCCGGTTACAACCCTCGGATAAAATAGCATTCCGGTACAGTCGCACATTACGAAATAGACCTAACGGGACGGGACCCTTTTCCTATTGGACGTTTCTATGCTGGATTTCGTCGAAAATCCTCAGTCTCCATAGCAGCGATGCGATGTTTCACTTTGGGGAATAAACCGAAGAATTCGGGTCGCCGATTATTTATGTGGTCAACATATGTAGATACAATCTCCCCAGAAAGTGCTCCTGGGAAATTCCTAATAGGAACGAGAGGGTAAATAATTGTAAGAATAAAATTTGCTATTTCGTTGCGGTTAAATTTTGGCACGTTTCCCAGTATTGGCGAAATTTAAGTTGGTCAAAAAAAGGGCAGCGTTCGTTCCAAGTATACTTTTCTTCGAGAACTTTATTATCCAGTCTGCCAGAAAGAAGTCAATTGTAATTTCCATATAATAAAACGAAAATGAATAGAAATTTGAAGAGATGAAAAATTCGTTGAAACTTCTAAAAATAATATAATTCTCAAAGTGCGGTCTTTGATTTTAATTTAGATCAAACAATTCATTTTTTCAAAGAAATCAGAGACGGAATATAACAAAGAGGGTAATCTCGGATGTTGGGATGAGGATTTTTAGATGGCGTAAAGTGCGTTCCCACTGGGCTTGTTAGGCCTCCATCTGGACGCCTGGCGTCGCGACGGCTTACCATGGGCTTCAGACTCGATTACTTCGGTATACCTCGGCGAACTGCTGGTCGAAGTAGCCAATTAAAAATCTCTCTCTGGAATCTTTTAGCAAGGGTGTCGCCGTGGGGATGGGACCAAAAGACCCTCGAAAGAGAGTGACCTTCCAAGCTAATGAATTGCAGCGGGTGACAGCTTCCAGTCATGGACCTATAGCGTCTATGAGATGCGTTAAAGATCTACACGCGGGGAACTGCTGCTCGATGCATGAACAATAACCATAATAAAAGAGACGAATGAACGTAAATACTAACGAATAAATACACGTGCAGCTAAGCAATAAAAAAATAAGAATCCAAATTTTGAAAAACCACCAAAGATCCGCATATACGATACTTCTAAAAAAAAATTATACTCGATACACAAACTATAAATTTTTTTAATTTTACTATACCAATTTATGACCTAATTAATTGTTTCCCTAAGCATCAATATAATCAACATATTTTACGTTAACGCTCCTGCATAATCAACCCCCTTCGATACATCGAGTCCTTATCAGAATTGAAACACTGATAAATTCCATTAGTCCTTTCTGCATTTTTATAGTCGTACTTAGGATAACCTGCACTTTTCCTAATGAACTACATACATCTCCCATATACCATTCTCAAGATTCCCCCATGGCTTTTGCCTTCTCATATTTTTACTACTGGTCCTTTCATCATCTCCCACGGACATACGTAACAGCCATATCCCAACAAGTAATACAAACCGTTCGCGATACGTGCTCTTGGCAAGACATTCGGAAAGACAAAAAAAGATTTGCCAAAAAAAACACTGGCCATTAATTTTCAAAGCGTTTCCTCCCAACCCCCTCGCAGCCAGGTTCAATCCTGATAGGGTGGAGCCCACATGCGAGGTGAATAAAATTTTCGAAAATCTCCCACGGGAGACAAAAGAATCCGAAACGACTGGCGATGCATTTCATTATTCGCGATAGGAATTTTAATTAGTATTCGTATATCAGTTCCTTCGTTAAGCTGCGCCATTGTGATTCGATATCGAGTTTTCTCATGCTTTCAATTCGACTGACGCCTTCGTTCCACGTATATATATATATATGCATAAATATACATACACTACGTGTTATAAGCGTCTCCATAGATTTTAATTAACAATGATTACGAGACACCCCACTTCCTTTTTTTTCTCTCTTTTTTAACGTCCCTGACAAGGCGACAGTGGGCGGGTTCGCAACGCGCGATGGCGAGAATATTTGTTCCCGTAGAATGTGTAGACGCTTTTTACGCGCGAACAGGTCTCGACTAACGAAGAGAGATTGAAGCAGGCCGATACGAGGACTTTAGGCACGGACAAGCTTCCTTTCGACAAAGTACAAAAGTCCTCATTAATTGTCGAAGGCAATACTAAAGGCTACGTACATGCGTGAAGTGATTCTACACAATAATAATAATAATTAAAGTAGCATACGTTACATAATTTCCGATAATAATTGAAACAAATCAGTTAACGGAATACTTGAAAAATAAGCCTAGACATTGATAAGATATAAAATACCATGTTGAATGTCTTTTAATCCGTCTGTTTTGACGCTTCGAGCTATCTTGGTTTTGCTAACGATTAAAGGGAAGATCTCAAAATTAAGGCTGTCCGGTGTACTGTGGAGCTGATGTAAATAAAACCCTGTACCAGTACGAAACTTGTACCGAACCTACGTTTTGTACCCTTTGTGCAGTACTTGGGAGTGCACGTGACGCCTGCGGATTCTGCCTCTGGTGTTTTGGCTTTATAACGTGTGTAACTTGTCGGACTTGTCTTATCGAGACAATAGAGTAAGTTGCAGTTGCGGTGTGACGTATCAAGAGTCTCCGCCATGAAGTCTCTTTATGTGTACAAGAGAGAAACGGATGTATGACGATGATAGGGAAGGGATCAATCTTGAAATTGTTTGACTCTGTACTAGTCTAGTTTCTGTTCTATATATATTCACTCTATGCCTGTTAATTATTTCTCGGTGCAGTTATGGGAAAATTCTATTACGGCATTGAGACGACGTAAGGTTGGGTATTGAAGTTGTCTATTGAATATAGAAACAGACGACGTACGACGGCGTCGGGAAGCACCAGACAATGACGTCTACGTCAAGGGGAAAAAGGTCGAGCACCATCAAGATTGTATTGCGAGATATAATAACGTTAACCGTAATTCTTTGACCGGATGAAATAAATAAATTATGAAAAATGTATAATTATGTAATTTCTCTTGTAATCCTTTACAATGAAATAGATTTATACGACCCTGTTTTTTTTTTTGAGAAATTTGGAAAAAATAATGTAATTGTATTTAAAAATTTGTACACACGCGAGATACGAGATTCTGAGTCTCTTACGTGCAATATGATTTTATGTAACAAGCGTACAAGATACTTCGTAAAATGAAACCAGTCTCCAGCCAGACAAAGTAAAGCCAGACAGGAGTAACGTAGAGGTACGGATATACATAAAGGAGTGAGAGAGACACGAGATGACTGTCTGGATCGAACGTCACTCGATTCCCAAGACTAATCGCACGAGGTAAGAAAAGAGAAAAGGAAGACGTTAGCCAGACTTGCGGCGAGACAGAGAAGCGACAAAGTGAAATTGAAACCGAACCGCCTAGGGTGACTTATACCCTACGTCTTGTTATTCCGATACAAGATAGATGTGAGCAACGTTAAAAAAAAATTTCGATTTCGCCAAGATCATCGGTAACTCTCGTGTATCAATTTTTATTAGAAAGATTTAAAGTACGTTCTTTGTCTTTTATCGACGCGTCAACGATTTTTTTCCTTTAGTCATTAAAGACAGATCAATTAATCATTCGGCCAATTGTTACTGCAGGCAGGTGATAGTTCTACCACGTCACGTTATCACGCCCATTTTAGTCACGCTTGCAAAACACTTTGCAGGTTTACCAGCTTGCTCAGGTGGAATGGCATCCACCTCGTTAAGTAGTCAAGATCGGCAGTGCTGGCAACCTGATATTTTAGAAATTTTAAACAGCGCCTTAACGACTTCCGGTATTAATTATTTAAGCTTTTATTTATTGGCATAAAAATTATTACTATAATTATTTGATTCAGTTGTAATATTAGTTTCGCGAGAGACAGTGGTACCACCCTCGATCACTCGTGAGGCTGTTGCTGTTGTCACACCTGCATACGTGTATCTCAATAAAAAATGATGTCGTATGCAAACTGCATGTGCAATATTTGCGCATGTGCATCTAACGTAGGGTTGGGTAATTGTTCGAGCGTCTATTGATATGTAGACTTATGCGTATATATAGATATAGAGATTCACGTGTTAACAGATGCTATATATAGATATAGAGCTATTTGCTATTATTAGCCGACCACCTGTATACCCCGAGGCGGCATTTCGCATTGTATTCGCATATTCTCAGATTATTATTCGAATTGCAGCACAATGAGGAAATTATGGTTAACGCGGATGTAGGCGCGTGGGATGTCTGAGACACGTTAACTACTTTTGAAAGGGAGACAAAAATTGCGCGACGATTCTTGAATTAATTTTGAATTTTTCATACCATAAGTGCGATATCGTGTCCAGAGGACTCGTTTACCTGAGAAGTCATAAGAAGGTGGCCCCTAAAAAATTATTTTCTTCGTGGACGATTTTATGCACTTGGGAATTAGAGCAAAGAATTGTTTATTTTATTAAACTATAATGATTTGAACTTGATATTTTTGTCGTCGGACAAATCCAAATTTTATGTAATTCTCAAATTTTTGTTTTAACACCACGTAACGGTAGCTGTTAAGTTTACACTGAGATGCAATTAATTGCAATTGCAATTGGCTGACTAAACGGCTTTATAATCTTGGCTGTCTTGTATCATTGACTTACATTAGAAAAGCGTGCTCGATTTCATGCTTGCTTGATCCCGACTGTCCACATACAAATAATCATTATAGGTACACTGCGTTAACAGTAATATTATTATATTAAGCAAGTTATCGTAGAAATGGTGTCCGAGTATAGATAACACGGTAATCCAGGTATGATATTTAATACAGACTATTCGGGGTATTTAGATTGGGAATGTCGTGCGATTTCTAAATCGAATTGGAATTATGGTATAAATAGCGATCAATGTTTGATATTGATTTTATAAAAAGAATTTCGGTTACGCAATAATCGATAGAGTGTTACGACTCGAATATTTCGTTATCGACGAAGCAGACACGTATTTCAGCCTGCATAAGGAAATTAAATGCAACCGTAATTGATAAGGACGTAAAAAAAAATGGTTAGCGACAATAATAAAAATGCCGACTGTTAAACATGACTTTGGTGATATTTAATTTTTACATTTATCGATACAGTTAATAAACCCCGGATATATGCAATCGTTAATTTCGATTTCCCTCGTGGTTCTGTATTCATAAATTTTTTTTTACGTGGGCGACTGCAGCGCACTGTAAATACGGGTACTACTGTAAATTTGCAATAAAGCTATAGGCAGTGCTCGGTAAACGTATACCGTGTGGCACAACCCATACATACTTTTAAGCGAACGTTTTATACGCGATCCACGCTTAGCAGCACGATATCGCAAGAACAACGAATTACTTGGTTATAACGTGGCAGTGTAAATTAAAGGTACGGAAGCCGATTCGAGTGGATTAAAAGCATACGTGAAATCGAATCGATCCGCTTAGAGGCTTTGCGCAAAAAGACGTAATTGAATATATTTGAAGTGGAAAGAAAAAAAAATTTCAAAATTTCATTAACAGACATGCTTTCGTTCGTAAATACCGCATTGGAAAATTTGATTGATGCGACTAATGAAAAATTTTCATAAAATTCAATCAGACTTCGAAATATCTACGTCGATAGAGATTATTGGACTGATCAATCGAATCAGATAAAAAATCGAAAGTGGAATAAAATTTTTGTATATACTCTTATCACAGCAAGATTTCATTTACCAGCAGCAGACGACGTGCGGATAAGTTTACGGAATTCAATGGGGATTGATCTGTAGCGTGTGAAAGGCAGGACTGAGTAGGGTTGATAAATCCAGTAGGGGTGGGTGGGGTAGATCGATATATTCTGATTGGTTGGGGTTGAACGGCCAATGACGTAGTCGCCGGGTATAGTGACAGGAATGGCGATAGACCGACAAGTAATTAGGCTAATCAATCCAATCGAATCTAAAGCACGCTCAGCCCTCGAGCATTCACGTGCACGCTCGTGCATATACAAGGTGCGTCGCGACGCGTCGCGTCGTTGATCGCTCGGCTACTGCGTTGACAAACGTTCACTTCAAAGGACACAGAACTGCAGGACCAAACGGCTAATCCTACGTGTGATATGAATTGGTACACGAACTGTGTATACGTTTATGGAATATATACAGGGTGTCCGTTATACAGAAGTTCTTGTTGGATATAATTGTCGATAGGTATGTCGGTTATCTCCTACGATTAATAGATCCCAGGTAAGTCTTACGCCGATCCTATCGATCATTACCAAATCAATGACGGACATTCGAGTGCAGCCTCGTTACGTTTCCCAGGACAATTGTCCTGGTTAATTAGTACCCAACGTCCGATGCATAATTACCAATTCATTTGCGATTAATTATAAGCCACTAATTAGCTTCGCGGACGGTACCGCACCCTACAGCCAGCCGTGTAATCGTCCAATGATTTTCAGGCGTTTCGCGATAACATCAAAGCGGGTTTCAATTACCATGACTCGATGTACCGATGCAATTACCTTACGCATTACCTCTCAATACGATGGCAAAGTAAACTGTGTGCGAATAAATTCTGACTTTTCTCAAGGATTTTTTTTTATCTGGATTTATCATTGCTCGACGAACCCTCAGATAACGTCGATTTCGTAATGGCTGATAAGAGTGAATTGAAATTTGAAAAATTTTGAAAAAATATTTAACGGCAGTCGTTGTTGACAAATCAAAGAATTTCCATGAATTTTGACAATTTGGTCGCTGCTCGGAATTTTGCCATTTTTCAATTATCCGCGAATATTTCGATTCGCGGTTTTATTGTGGGCACATGAAATACGTTATACGTATGTGTGTTCGTATGAGGATTTATTGACCAACGCGTTTGATATTTTCGACGATAGCAGCCTGCAGCTTCGTTTATGACGTTTATTAGTCCTGTCACTCACACTGCGTCGTGATTGGTTAGAACGATATCAGTCCTGTGGGCGGATATGAAACTGTCCATCCTTTAGACTCGTTTAATTAATCCATTTGATAAATTTTTACGCAACTTAAACTTATGCGTATAAATTTAATATGATACGAAATTCTATATAGATTATTAGAATTAGAGAAAAAGCAAGAATATTGATATGAACAATGCGGTTTTAATATCAAGCCAATTAGATAAACAATGGAATTTCATACGTGC
This sequence comes from Trachelus tabidus, assembly GCA_030142655.1. Lineage (NCBI taxonomy): Eukaryota > Metazoa > Arthropoda > Insecta > Hymenoptera > Cephidae > Trachelus > Trachelus tabidus. The sequence continues at coordinate 391,080 of JARQTI010000144.1, forward strand.
AATGTATATGAAATTAAATGCATTATGCAGTAACTATGTATAATAGTATAAAATGCAATACATATATATGTGTATATAAATTGAATTTTTATATTTTTTTGTATTTAAATACATGAAAGATATAATTTTGTGTGGATATCAGTAATTCGGTTATACATGTGAAATCGATAGGAATGCTCGATACCGTTGGAATTGCACGATGAAAATGAACACTTTGGCGAAATAGTTCAATAGGGACTCACTGTATCTTATTATGCACCTATAACTTTCTTGGAATGTATTCTGGATTTGGGGTCAATTACGGTATTTCGTTTCCGAAAATCCTTTGAATGTTTCTATTTTACGGTGGAGCTGCTATCGAAGTAGGTTTACGAGTTTTCCAGCAGCCCCTGTTACTCGAGCGAACCTAACGGGAATTGCTGTCGACGACACGCAGGACTCGAGTTATTGTCAGGACATGTGACGCGCATCCAAATCTCTTCTGTATTTGTATCTTTGGATGCTGGAAGCCTTCAATTTCGCGTAAGAAACGAGTCAAATAAAGACAAACCAATCCTAAGACGAACTTTATACAAGTTTATTTTACTCAGTTAATTTTGTATACAGTTATCCAGAACCTGAACCACCTGAAAAGGATTTTATCATGGAAATTAATATAAATCAAATCATGAGAAACCGCCTTCAGGCAATACTCCAGGCGATACTCCTGAATAACCATGTAAAGAATTTTTACATACAAAAAAAAACAAATCGATAGCGATACCAATAACCAAAATTCCTTGAAAAATGTGTTATTGGTAATAAGCATAATTTTGTAAAAAAAATTAATATCTGTCTATAACTTTTTACAAGTTTTCGAAACGCACAACACTGTATTATTTTCTATACCCTAGTGGGCGTGGAGCTTATGAAAAATTATTCTGCCAGCAGTCAACGTGAATTCAACCATTTGTTAATGGACTTTGTTCATTGAGATGTAGTTCGTTGCACGCTATGTATCCAATGTCAAATGCGAGCGTCGCATTGACTATTCATAGACAATTATATTTACTCCGTACGAGAAACATCTAAATGCTAATCTCAAATCCAACGAGTCCGGTGTGTCGCGTCATAGAGTCGTAGCGGCTGCTCTCGATGTTTTGCGCAACTTTTCATGGCTTAGCTTTTACGTGTCTGCGCGATCAAATTGTCAGACAATTCTTTAGGTAATCTAAAAGTGTCGACAAGTTCGTTGACAATTGAGAGCGAGACTTGGCTGTCAGTTAAAGATATAGTCACTCGACAAAAGCTCGCGATATACAAATTGACTAGAGCTACGCTATCCGCATTTAAAGTTCCTGACTAAAAAACACAAACAAAAACTGTACAATACGTGAATACCGTGAAACAATTACTCACGGTATGCTTGTTACATTAAAATTCCAATTTGCTCTGCATAAATTCAGGAAATTATGGAAAACCGGAAGGGTGGCTAATAAAATGGCTATTACCGTTAGATCTTATAATAGAGTTTATCTGGTTATTTCGGTAGCAGGAAATGTCAGGCATTGTTTGGTAATTAGAGAGCGATAATATCTTTACGACTTTGACTTTCTGGGTAAAAGAAGAAAGGCGCGAGACAACTTTCTCTTGGCAATTTTTACGGTTAATAAAAGTAACAAGAGCGATTAAGTTTCACGCTAATATCAATGACCGATAACGTTGAAATTCGTCAAAAAAAATGTACGTCAATTTCATTTTTAAAAATGCACTACGGTTGACTTATTAAGAACCTTCGATTAATTCACCAGCAGCACACAGAACCGTAAGGCGGAAAGAAAATGCAGGTTGCTCATGCTAATGTATTCCAAAGAGAAACGGTGCAAGTATTACGCAAGACCGACCCCCAGCAAACAGTACCTGAGGGCTTAGAACGGAATAGCCGTGGATTAAGTAAAGGAGCAAACTCAAGAATATTAAAGCAAAGAAAGTCATTTCCACGAAGGACGAAAATCCGTTCTCGACCATGCGAAAATTTGGATGTGTATGTACAAAAGTATCAAAAAACAATGACAATCCTTTGCACCATTATTACAAAAAAATTGTATTACAAAAATAACCTGATATTTACGCTGCAAGTATTTTTTCGTCAAATATGTGCATTATATGTATTAGGCATTCGATAGCAGTCAACTCTGATATCGCGAGAGTCGACTGTGCAATATTGACTGTCATCCTAACCAAACTGAAGAAATGCAACATTTGAATAAACCGCAATAGCAAAGCGAGGAGTCGCTCTTTGCATAACGACTCAATTATCATAATTTGCATTTGTCGGTGCGGCTGCTGCTGGTTTTGCGTTGCGGTGGTTGTCTCCGTGTTAAAACTATGGCTGTGCCAGCTGACTGTAGACTGACTATTCTGACTGTGCCTGCTACACCGACCATACCGGCTATGGTTACACTGGTTCGTTCCTGTACGCTGTATGGACGAGCAAGGGCTCCTGTGCAGGAGTCCCATTCACATTCAAACGAGCGGAATGGCGTAGCGACGCAATGACGGAAGCACCGGTGAGCACACTATTGTTATTTCAAACTGGGAAGCCGCTGCGAATTAATATGCTAATTGGCGAGCTCAAAGTGTGGAACTAATTAAATTAACACGAAGAGGTTTGAACATCGGATTCTTTTTGATCGCGCAGTTTTATCGGGAGCGGATGGAAAGAATAAATGTTTTTTCATTCGTGACAAATTTGGCCTAGGCATAATTTTTGTAAATAAAACTTTCGGTTTTACCGTAATTTACAAAATTACAATATCTGTTTGTTGGTGTGATTCGTAATCGAATAATAATAAATTATTGGAAATACGTCGTATTGACATACGCGTATCCGATTCTATTTTTGTTTCATATTTCTATAATAAATCTATTTCATTATTTTTCAAAATACAATCTATCCTTTCAATTTAATATTATTGTATATGTATATGAATTAACGTTACGGAATAATTGATTACACGGTTGTCGATATCCAAGCGATTTTGACTTTCAAATTATTATCACGACCCATACAAAATATCGGACCATGAAACGAGGAAGAATATTCATGATAAAAATTGAAATGTAAGGAAGAACGTTTAAAACTCAAATTTTTCCTTGCTCTTTTTTTAAATTGAAAAAAATACAAAAATTCAAGCTATTCATATTAAGCAGTCACAAAAGACGAAACTTTAGCCGGCATACACGTACATCCTCGAGGGTGTAAATTTGTACACCAAAATGGGGTGGGGGGGGGGGGGGGGTGAGGGGGCCGAAGTGAACCATATTAACAAAGGAGTTTAATACGTCTAACAAAGGCCACGGGAATTCGTGTCTTCGCGACATTTCATTAAGTCATTAGAATTACGTTTAAATGTATAGCGGACGAAGTGTACGTGTACAAAATGTCGTTAATTTTGGAATAATCGTATCGTATTGGTGGGCGTCGCGACGCGCTAACAGCGTGAGATCCAATTTAATATGTAAATCGGTACTCGCCCTATCGAGAAAATCAATTACGTCTAATGAATACAACACGAAGGGTAAAGGGTTTCGGTCGTTCAACGCGAATAGCTTTTACGGGTGACTGGTAGCATTGAAAATGAAACGTCATAAAATGCTGTGATAGATAAAACAATTTTCATTGGCATTCTGCGCGGCGAATATGAAAGATTAAACTTGGAATTCCCTTGCGTATATACAGGCACTGTATAAGTACAAGTATATGAATATGTATGACTATGACGAATCAACGGCCAGTTTCATTTGCTTCGACTTAATGCAATTTCGTGATTGTGATTGCGGCGGTTAATGGCTCCTTTTTAACTGTCAGTTAAAGCAACTTCTTACTTAAGAACGATCTTTGGCTCGGCTGCACCTTCATTTTCTTTATCGATCGAGGCAATTCTTTTTATCGATTAATCACGCTTTCGTTTGACCAATGACGTTTTGCGTGACGAACTGGTAGCCATTTTGAAATTTCATTATACCAGGTCACGTTACTGACAGACGATGTCATGTCAGTGATAAAATCTCGTTACCGTCCCCAAGTGCCGTTGCTAATTATTTTCAATTATTTATTCGATACGGATGGTTTGCTTTTTCGAAGTTTTTTTCTGTGTCGTATAACGATGTTCTGGGTACTTTTTTTTTGGAAATTTTCAAACTGACTTACCTTAGCTGGATCCGATTTTTCGGTTTGGTCGGTGAAAGTTTGCGAAGCTCGTGACGTAGTATTTCGGCGAGGTGTCGTGGCGCCATCTTGCGAGGGGCGCACGAACTCTATTCTTCCGCCCTCCACCACGATGTTAGGGGCTGGTGGAAAGCTCTCGGCGTTACCGACTGTGTCGCAATATCCTAGAAGTCCTGCCTTCTCGCCGTACAGGGGGTGAATTTGTCTGCGACAGTCGATAAGGAGGGTGTTTCGTTTGAAATGTGGAAAAATGAAATTTAGGAGTTGGTAAAAAAATATACCGACACCCTTAGACACAGATACGTTGGGAAATGGAACGAAATAGCGATTATGAACTTTCTGATATTAATTTGTCTGAAATTATTTTTGCAACCCAATGTTCTGGTTCGATTGGAAAAAAAATAAATTTTTCTATTAAATCGTATAACCTTAATAAATAAGACTAATTGATAAGAATTTCCAAGCAGAAATATCCGTTGCGCCGAAGTGATAAAAATTGAACAAAGAAAAGTTAACGCGCTATAAACCCATTTGTATTTAATCATTGATCATCCCCATTTTCATAACAATAGGCTACAATCACGGCAAGCGAGGGAAACTCGATGCCATTGTTACGCCGTTATTCCAGAGTACGTGAGTATGCCAAGGGTTGGTGTTATCTCGGGAAATAGATATAAAATACCAAAATCGTAATACGAAGAAATCAGGTCACAGAGGTTTTCCTCTTTTCAGAGGATGGAGAAACGGGAGGATTTATTGACCCCATAAATATAATAGTCAACCCCTTCTGCAAATTCAAACGCGAAACCTCCAGTTCAAGAATTACTATTCGTGCCGCAGTCGAACGACTGTGGAAGCATCTGCAGCATTTTCAATGGGTCGAAAGATACTCGAGGAAAAATTTATTTCATGAACCCCCGAAAAGATTAGCTTAATTAAAAAAATTCTTTTGGATCCGATCCAAGGAACATTTTCAATTTCGAAGTGCACTCCGAAGGTTCAGTACAGGCAGTAAAACTTTTCGAGGGTTTCTCACAGCGCGGTAACCTTCGAGGATTGCGTGTGGGTGACGACTAAGAAAAAATAATAAAAAAATACATGCTGAGCTGCTTACCTGGGGGATGAAGCAGGGCGTAGCTTATCAAGACCCAGGTCAGAGTTCAAAAGAGAATCAGGTCCGCGGCCGCTGGAAGCCCTAGAAAAAAAAAGAATTAACGTTTCGTTAGTTAAATTACCAGTAGAAATAACCAATAATCTATACAGGTCTAAATAATATGTGATCGGTAACCATTGCAGTGAACGATTGCAAGTGAGTATAATTTTTCAAAAAATTGGAAATTTCCATAAAAAAAATGTAATCAAATTTTTTAAATAAATTTAATACGTGTCAAATTTATTTATTCCATAATATTGTACAGTCAGTATAATTGTATAAAAGTGACATTTGTTTTAAGGAACTTATGACATTTTTCATTCCACTTTGAGTATTTTGGATTTTTATTACTTTCAATTTTAACGACATGGGAAAGCATCAAATGTTACGGGTTCTCAGATTCCTCTCTTAGCTGGTGACTCTCTTTGACATCTAATTGTATGTATAAACACGACGTGGAAACGTCACGTTCCGTTTGATTTACGTGAACGCCGTCAGCTCGTTAACGGGATTCCGTAATGGCGGTCCTGAGAGACACTTGAAATACTTATGGAAGATTACGAACCCGGAGGATGCGAACACCTGCTGTCGTAAAATGGGAACGATGGGAACGACTCCACGATCGGTAATATCGATTCTGAACAAGGCGAACGTCTTATCCAGCTCTTAATTATTTTCAAAGTGAATTTATAGAGTGATTAGACGTCGGCCATATTTATCAAAGAAGCATTAACAGTCTGCTGTATAAAAGCACCAAAACTGTACAGGCATACGCCGCATACAAATACGTTGAAACAAAAATGGTAGAATCCTCGCTATAAGTTCCACAGGAATATCAAAGGGTCCATAGCGGCTTCTTAACGTACCCGAACGTCGTTGACATATTACCTAATTATGAAAGCAACGTTTACAAATTAGTCGGCACGCCCGAGCGCAATCGCGTCGCGATGCAAAACGATGCCAGGTCAGCGCGACCTTAATTATCCGTGCCTGACCTCCTTCTTAATGCGCGATGAATAATCTTGCCTATAAGAAAGGTCACGAGGTGTCATCACTGATCATGGCTCTAAGAAAAAAATTATTCTCCGACGAAACATTTTTTAATCAAATTTTCACTCGAATTCCACTTCAAAAATTTGACTCCGAAATTTTACGAGTTTCAAACTTTTATTTTACACCTTATCTCGGGCCATTGTCACAGGTGATAGTAAAGAAATACAAATTTGAACCTATTAAAATTAATGCCTCGGAGCTATTTAAATTAGCGAGAACTCGAAGACTCGTGACGATCCTGCACCACGGTGCAGCATGGGTTGTCGAGAAATTCGTTTTCAAACAGCGAGACCTCGTTAGTGGACCTAACGTATCTTGAATGGCTCTCAAACTCATTAACTCAATCCTGCAGTCATTAGCTCAATATTTCTACCAAAGCCCTTGGCGCATTGCCAAGTCCATTTAAGAATACACGCGTTTATGCGTACGAAGCAGGAATTAATGATATTGGATATTTACGAGATTTCCAGTGTACCATATGTTTTGTAACAAATTTTACCATTCTTACCCTATTATTGCGTAATTGCAATATATATTAAAAAAGGGATCAATTCTTCCTTAATTACCCTTGTGTCACTAAATTTAATAAAATATGTATTTAAAAAAATTTCGATTTCAGGGAAATACCGTGCTTTGTGCTTTTTTCACTTGCTTCCGGGCGTTCTTATCAAATCATTCCATTTCGGAGAAAGAATCGTTATCGACAATCGCATATGCTACGTGTAGCCTATTCTGTATTAATTCGAGAGAAATTCCAAGTAAATATGCTTGAAAGCACAAAATATTCTTCTCGAAGAAATCAGGAAGCGGCAATTACGAAATGACGTCTGATTGGTAATAATTATCCAGCTTAGTTTCGTTAAAACTTACACGTATACCTGCCTGCAGCATACTGCTTGCTAATTGTATAATAACACGCGGTCAAACGCGCATACCATGTGCACTTAACACCTGTGTACCACATGAGTAATTTTTTTCTACATACTAAAAATCATTGCCGGTAAGTGAGAGCCGGTGGCACAAAAGAAATATAAAAGTATAGAAAAAAATTATTTTTGAAATATTCCAAAAAATCATTCGCCACAAAATCAATGGGTAATTCAGATTTATATTTTTTACAAAAATTAATCAATTTAACCTACTACCACTGCCAGTGACATAACTATTGAACAAAAGGTTCCAGAATAGAATACATCGAAAAAGTTAAAAAAGAAACAAAAGTATATTTAAAATAACGTATCTTTAAAAGTGAAATGTCGCGACCGAATTTCAAACCGTATCCGCGTAGCAACGATAAGCAAAAAATATGTCGCGCCAGCGACGCGTCGTCGATGGAAGCTACTTAAAGAAAGTGACTCGAATGCACAAAAAGATAAGCCTCGGTGTGGGAAGTTAATACGTACAAGAGTATACAGAGCCACATTTAGGACTGTACATATGTAATATACAAATATGAGTTACGTAGTGACTCGTGACATTTACGGATTTTACGCCCACACATGTTGCGCGACCAATCGGCTGTATAGATATTTTTCGATATTTACCGGACCAATAGGATCACTTCGATAACTCGTACAAGCTTAACTTTTCCAATTTTCTATACAGCCTTATCTGTACTCGAACCTCATGGCTCCTTCTTATCAGCGACCTGACAGGCTTCGGTTGCATAAATTGTATCCGACGAGAAAATACCATTAATAAATTCGTAATTTCCGTGTACTTACCGTAAAAGTAAAAATTTATGAAAAAATTCTCAACGTCAAATGCAGAACTTTTAACGATCTGTGTTAATTAAAATCTTTCATCATGATAAACAGTCTACGCGCCAGGCGCTATGCAATGTGGATTCTCTTGAAGATGATAAAAGATCTGAGCGCGTTGATGTGCGTGAATATGTGCGTAAGCAAAGGAGAAAAGTAAACGACTACATCGGTGGCACGTGTTACGTATAACAAAGCTGTAAATGAATAGGTATATACATGTATATACTAGATATGCGTTGCACGGCTGGAAGGACGCTTGAATGAGAAGACTTGTACGCATAGTCCGATTTGTCCCTCTCCGGGGCGTCCCGACGCCTCTGCATTACGCGTGTAAAAGAATGTAGAAACAAAAAGAAAACAAAGTAAAGACACGTAGAAACTGAATTTTTCAATTTTGTTCCTTCCTTTTGATATCTTTCATTTTAATGTTTTTTTTTCAATTTTCATTATTTTACGTCATCTATAATTACTGTATAATCGAGTGCATCGGTATGCAGATACTTCTTGTTGTTCATTCGAGTGCAGTTACACTGACGTCTCTTGAACTAAGCGACTGTTAACAGTGCAGAATTGCGAAATGACTCTTGTCTCTTAAACGAATAATTGAGTAATAGAGTTGTAGAGGAGAGACCGTATAGAATGATTTTGCTCTTTTTTTCTGTACTTGCAATTTCGTAATTGGACGTTAAATTTTTTTTAATTCAAAATTCCGTCGTGCCAAGCGTAAATTGATTTGTCGCGACGACCTGCTGTGAATACATGTAATATACGTTTACTCAGGTGCGACTTTGGGACAATTAACGTACAAAGAATACCAGAGAGAACAACTACTATGATAAACGGTGTCGTCATCTGTGATAACACTGCAAGTTATAATTTACGATATTTGTTCACAAACTGATAATAAATCTAATCGTACGAAACGTCAAATTTGAATATCATTTCCGAGTGCATAGCAACCAGATGATAACAACATGTAGTTAAGTACAGTAAGTCATAGTCTATGGGTGTACCAAGTAACGTCACATGGCAAAGGGAGAATACACATATGTCCCTGTAAAAAATTCCTCATACGTAATATAATGCCACGATAACGAATTTAAAAAAATTATAAAAAAGTAAACAGTCTGCGACGTGTAAAATAACAAAAATAATTTGAAAAAATTTTGCAAATCAGCCAACTTTTAATTCCGCAATCTTCAGGTCGCACGTCGTATTGCAATTCCTGTGGCGATCGGACCCCGCAGGAACGATAAGTGCAAAAAGGCTGTTCGACGTCACGAAACCTTTGGCCATTAATCGCATCTTTAGTGCGCATAATAAAAAACAGCGACAAATTGCAATTCTCAGGAAGCCCAAAGACGCCACTGGCGGCAGATCAAAACCAACCGGACCCGAGATATTTCTTCTTGGCGTATCCGAGAGAGACAGGCCGGCATCCCGCAATACGGTCGCGTGTAACGATGGCTTTGAAAACCGCAGACGGAATTTTCGCCGCTAGGCCCTCGCTGCATGAAACCTATAAAATTAATTGGCACAGAGAACGTTACACTTTGGTCTCGAAGCATCGCGTCTCGATGCACCACGGTGGAGATGCCGTTACGTGGAATTAAAAAAAAAAAATACTTGACACCATCGGCGCCACGTAAACACCAAAAACCTGGATTAAGGTTATATGCTTTATTGGAGAGCACAAATATAATATAAGAACAGTATATCCCTTTGTAATAACTTAATGAGAACTTTGTACTAAATCTACAGGTTTTTGTAATATATATATATATATATGTGCGTGTATATAACAGTGTACACGTGCCATCAGAAAACATGGACGTCATTGTATTGTTTATGACTTAATAAATAAAAAATTATCTGTAACAAAAGTAGACGCGACTAGACAATTATTAAAGCTAAAATAAGAAAATGGGCATATCTGATGTGTATTTCCAAAATTGTCTCGTACCATTCGACTCGAGCTGGGACATTCTGAAAATGGACTTTCGAGAATCGGGTGCACTTAGAATTTCGGTGAGTGTGATTCACGCGATGAGAACTCTTACAAAACGTAGAGAGAGAGAGAGAAGGGGGGTGGGTTAAGAGAGCGAACGAGAGAGACAGAACGAGAGAGACATCCATCCAACGAGGAGACGCGTACGCAGTTGGATAAACTAGCGTCTGCGCATGCGCAAACAGAAACCAATGCTTCCTGGTTCCCAGGACGTTACTCACGTAGCGACTGCGTCGTAATTTCGTCCAGCTGCGAGTGTCTGGGAAAACTGTATAAGCCGAGCAATGCAAGAGCAACAACAGTGCAGAATAGAAAAAGAAAAGTGGTAACAGCTACTACAACCGTAGCTATGCCGACTGCAGTAGGTATGGCAGATCAAAGTCATCCGTGCCAGATATTTCATGGCGACGTCTGTGCCGCTGCCAAGAGAAATGCCGGGTGCTTCAGGATTTGCGAGCGGAAGTGTAAAGAGCAAAAGCTCGATTCGCCCGGCGAAATAAATAGGGGGACGGTTCGCAAGACGCGAATGCATTTAGTTTAGAATGCGTACGACTATTTACGCTGATGTCACTTTCTCGAGCGGCTGACTACGAACCGAGTGTATCTACTGGCATTAACACGCAAATTCCTAGATTTATTTATATCCCTTGCAATCACAACTTCCGGTACGAATTTTATCCATTCCGTCCGACTTGACACTTCCGGTTAGATGGACGATCGATATTGCGATTACTCATTGAAATTTCAATTACTTTTTTTACGGAACTAGTAGTTGAAGTCGAAACTCTGCAGGGAAGAATCAGCTGAGCTAATTGCTTTGGGTCAGACGTGTCTTGAATGTGAACCACGAGATACATTGCTGGGATCGTGAACTGGTAACGCCTCCCGTAAGCTCTTATTCTGCCTTCACTTAGTTTTGTACTGTTTGTTAAAAGGAACAAGCGGAGCTCGCAATTTTCTTGGCATTTTGCACGTCATACCATAGTGATTTAGGTACAGTGCCGTAACACCTATATACAGTTTAATGCATTTCTCGTTGCAGTGAGATAAAAATAATTTTTTTACTATATATTTATTCCAGCTTGGGACAATGGTTACGCGTTATTTTGTTGAGGTAATTTGAGAAACGGTTTACTGGAATTTTGGTAAAATTTTTTTTTACAGTCTTTCTAAGCTGAAAATACTTTTTTTTTAATTTTGATATACCGCTCCAAAGAAAAGACGTTCAATTAACACGTCTCGCGGATGGGATGACTGTCTAACGAAGCTTTCGAGTTATTTGCACTGTGGACGCGAGCTAACGAGCGTATCCGTGCTCTCCGGTGTCTAATTTAGCGGCAATCTCCGTGGTCCATGGTGAACCGAGTACCCACCGGCATTCCCAGCATCCAGCAAATCTATTTCGGAGCTTCGTAACGTGAAATATAATTACTGGCTGAATCATAACTGTTCCTACCATAACTTCGCGCAACAGACGCCGCTCTACCCGAGAGGACTACGAGAGTCAGCAGGGCGCTGGGAACTTCATCTACTTTTTGTTACGCATACTACGTGAGTCATTGCACCGTTGACAGCGACGCATGCCGTCGCTACGACGTGTATAAATTCAACGCAGAGACGCACATTTGTATACCAGCGAGTAAGAGTATTTTTTTTGCCTTTCACCCCTTTACTTTCAATTCCGAGTACGTTGCGTTATCGAGATCTCGAGTTCCGGAACGAAAAGCTCTTATCGATCCCAAAGATAAACACTGTAAATACCAGATACCGTATAGATAAGAAAAAATTATCCTTGCGAGTCCCAAAATAATTTTTATAATTTTCTTTATTTCAATTTATTCACTATGTTATTCCCAAGTGGATCCTCTCGTTCGATCGGCAATTGAGAGCAAATACAGGTTCCGTTATCGTGGTATCCCTGACATAAATATAAACCCTCTTTAGCCCCAGTATAACACGATAACCAACTTTTTCGATGTCGCTGTTATCTGCTTCGCGACTGTATAAAATATACAGTGATAACGTCGTGACACGAGTTTCGACTCTGGGTCGACGTCCGTTAACAAACAGGAAATTCACGTGAGTCCCAGCGTCCATGGCCCGATTAAACGGCAGTTGGTATTTCAACTGGTGACACCCGTTATACCGTTATCACGCGGATGACTTTATGCATAATATCAATGCACTCCTTATCGTCATTCATTTATACCGACATTGAACTGTCACCGTTCGCCCTTACAATTCTGACACTTTTGACAATTACCTTTATACCCAGCTACGATTGCATCGCTGACGATTCAACGACGACACGAAACCAGTTACGGCTGACAATTTCAACAGTTGATACGCACTATGGGTTATCGTGCCCGATCGGAGAGAGTCGCATGCGTTAATAAATGCACAGACGAATCATGCGTGTGGGTAGCATGTATGTCTCTGCCCACACATGACATTAGACGGAATGACTGTTAACATTCAATGTTATCAGGTTATCATTCAAATTGGAGACCGATTAAGATGTACAGTGGATAAATGTTAAATCGATGCAATTTCATTCCTCTTTCCCGTGTGACGTCACCGTGTGCATTTTTCACAGTGGCACGTGCGAAGTGCATATGAAAATTTCTTTCAACCGCAAGTCGATACTATATTTTCCATTTTACATCTTGCTAAGATCTATTGCACTGGAGAGAGTTGCATTCACACATGTGAACAAGTATCACACGCGTAGGTGGCTCGAGAGGCTACCTACACATGGTACCAGACGGAATGACTGCATCCTTTCGATATTATTATACGCCATTGCTGGTACTAATTGTCTTGGTACACATTCGAGTGGCGTTTGTTTTTTTGCCCTACCGGGGAAAGGAAATTTTGCAATTTCATATGTGGGTAAGAAAAATGTTTTTCTTGGCAAATTATTATTCTTTTTAACTTGCTGTACTGTGCACTTTTTATTAACTGCATTATATCGTAGTGCAGTTCAGGACTGATGCGTTACGTCAGCACTGACATTTACAGTGCACGTACGTGTACTGGTCACGTATATCTTTGCTGGATTCAATTAATACCGATGAATCGATAATTGACATTTGAAAATAACATCGGTAAGACACAATTGGTCGACATTACGTGTCGTTTGCACACGAGGATACTGATACGCTACGTAGAAGCTTTCGAAAGTGAAATCGTCTCGATCGATTCGCATGTGACTTTATTCGCAATACGTATCAGCGGTATAAAAATATAGTGAAAATATCGTTAATAACGATTAATAACGAAGACCAGGATGGGAGTATTTTGAAATTTTTATCAAGGATATCAATGCGTTTTTCTCATGACGTCATTACCGTGGGATTGACGGATGACGTTTATAGCAATATATCGTACATCCCTTTAGGGTAATGGAATACATTTTATATTACACTGCTATGTTATATTCAAATTCCAAAATATTTATATCCGCTCCACTTTCGTATTTCAGGGTTAATATTTCAAAATTCATATTTTTCATGTACCATGTTTCGCAAGTTCTGGTCTGTTTGTCCTGAAACAAAGAGAACCTAAAGAATTTCATAAGCGGCGTTCTAAAAAAACTCGCAACGTTATATATCAACCCACGCATTTTCAATAGCGAATGGGGCCCCTTCTGTGGGTCCGTGCCATAGAAATGCGCCGTTAGGTAATAGCACGTCTGACGTCATGAAGTGTATCTAAATTTTGAAATAGTATTAAAAAAATTCTTTTTTGTAAACAGAGTTACACAAATTTTTGAAAAAATTATTTATCGGTTAAAAATAGGTTCCGTATACTCAATACCCGAGTAACGTGTGCTAGATGCACACAGGTTTCGTACAGCAATACTCTTCCCGACGATTATGCGCATACCTACCACGAGGGTGCATATCCCAGTGCATCAAGGTGCATCCACGAACCAAGTGAGCGCCTAAGGTTACTACCATCGGCTGACGGAGTCATTACGTCATTACAGAGTTACACGCTCGAATAGCCGACGCTACAAATTATAGAGATACCCAAGAAGCGGGGCCCGCCATGCCTCCTGCTAACTACGAAGCGGCTTGCATCCCGATGCAAGTGCATACTGCATGCAGGTGGAGTGTGCATACCGCGAGAAGCGGCATCGCCTAAATATACGTATTGTTATCGAGATTGCCCGCATCTTCGCTACGTCGGACGCGATTCGCATAACGAATTCCGCCTTATCTCGTCCCGTGCAAGATGGCCGGAGCAAATTGTCCAACGAAGCTTCACCTTGAGCAACATAGGAATTGCATACTTCCTGGGAGAGGACGAAAGATGCAAGTGCATCGATTCGGAATGCACCGAGTAGACATAACATACAGTATCCCACAGTAAGGCTGTCCGGTACAGATAGCAACGAAAGTATGTTTGCCATGCAGTAAAAGCAATTTAATTTTTTATTATTTTACTTATCCATAAAGAACCGCGAGTCTGTACTTTTTTACGTGCGTCGAAACGCTCCGATAAAACGAACAAAAAGAGCCAATCGTACCACGACCTTTCGTACTGTGTAGTGCGACGCGTACAGACCACGTCAAATTGTTAATTACAAGTTGCAATGGAAACGCTCCATTAATCCCGATTGACGTTTAACTCATGTAAACGCCTTAAGAATAAATTCGCTGACGGAGTGATTTAAATTAGACTGTCCAGATTTAACGAGGATTACGTAAAGCCTGGTACGCGTTAATATTTGTAGTCTGTGTGTTCAAGCTCTTTGAGAATTACCCATGATGCCTCATATTTTTAAGGATAAATGTACACGTGCATTTATCAATGCATTACTCGGAGGTCATTAACTGTACATCAGCGACGACCCTAAAGAGATCATTTAAGAGGATAGGCTGGTAATACATTACAAATGATGTATAAGTAACAGCAACGTATTACCAAAGCAATGATCGAGGTGCTCTAATGCATCCTGTACGAGCATTAGTCTCGCTATAGGTACTTCGCATATCATACCTTATGATCGTGTATCCTCTTGTACAGTCGGGTATCCTCGTTGCGGCAGGGAGCGAACGTGCACGATTATAAAAGGGACAGAAGACCGAAGTCCGAAGAGTCAAAGTAAAGAAGAAACGCGTGGGCCATGTAGGACGGTTCCCGTCGTTGTCCTGTCCTGTCGGCCGCCATGTTTATATCTATGCGTTTATCCATCCGTACGTAACGTCATACGCGCATAAGTGCTCACGTATGTATGTATGTACATACACCAGAGATATATCTATAGCACAGTGGGATCACTCGCTTGCATAAGTGGGCACGCCTTCCTTGTCCTCCTCCTTCGTCGTCACAACTATCAACCAGCGCTACATACTTCCAACTTCGCTTTCCTCGAACTACGCCTTGTATTATTTTCATTGCGCTCGCATTCTTCGAGACTGTCTAGGGTGATTCCATTAGTGAATGGACAAGCCACAATAAATCGAGGCATCCATGTTATTTATATTTGTATATAGTGATTTTAATACGGGTCGTCCATTTACCGAAAGCGTTTCTTAAAGAGTTCGCTTACCGACGGACTTATACTGCTCTATGGCTGTGAGTGAGCGCCGAACTAAGGGCGCTTCGATCGCTGTGATCAAACATGGCGTCGTCCTCCAGACAGCGTCAAGTTGACGAACGGCATAATTTGCGACGGATGCTTGAATATTGGATATAGTAATGTGGTTTAATATCGAGAAAACAGTTTGGATATTTGCGTGTGAGTGTTGTTGGCATTTTAACCTTGCTTGACTCTCGAGAACTTTATTAATGACGGATGGCACTGTTCTTCTTAGCAAGTTGTTGATCGCAATTGTTTACTTTGACACGTCGCCTACGAGATAATAAGGTAACTGGAATTGTCTCTTACTCGAACTATCTTGGAGTACGTGTTATACTAGGAAATGATAAGCAATGCTTACACACTACTTGATAGGTTTGTTCACTATTAATAAAACTTCGTAAATTCGTTCTATCTTTTATACAGTTTGTAGTAGCATTGTTATCAGTTTGTTCCAAGAAGCACTCGTGACGTGGAATAACTTGCGAGCAAATTATAGGTTATAAATCTTTACAGGATATTCGATGACTTCGTGAAAGTGTTACCTGTACGGTTTATGTAACGATATGTAAACTGCTGATGGTCATTGGTGTTTACGATATATGGCGTAGTGTATTCTTCTAGTTCGTTCTTATGGAAAATACTTCCTAGTTCGTTCAGACTTCCCATTGGTTGAGACTGAAACTCCAGGCATTATTATGGGATCTCAGCAGGGTAGCGCGCATGTAATATCTCAGGTCGGATCGTCAGTAGAATAAAATGAGATCGACAAGGTGCGGCGATGAGAGAGGAAGGAGAGAGGAAAAAGAAAGTATAGAATCTTTCACCGCCTCGTCAAATTTTCTCGTTGCCCTAACCTGTTCACGCTCCCATCTTATACCTAAGTAGATACCTACTGACCCCATGGTGTCACGTCGTTAATCCCATGGATCTCAAGACCCGAAAGGCTCTTTTTCACATGACTTTGCTTTTATACGGCCTTCGCTTTTGATAGCTTCGATACAGGATCAGAAATGATCTTTGACCCAGATACTATACTGATTTTTTACCACGATAAATATTTATGCTGCCATTCAAGAACTGCTATTTTATTTAAATTGACTGAGTCTACAGAAAATTTTGAATTTCTCGCTTACTAGATACGTCACTCCAGTACGACTACTGTATTATATCAATGGTCTTGGATTAAGGTATATTATACACTGCGTATAGTGTAGTACTACTTAGAGTATTTATAACAATTTTTTTAAGCGATAATGAAAAGCATGACGACATCGAGTCTCTCCTCTGTGCAGGGTTCATCAAACATGTCATCACGCTCGAAGATGCGTAAATCCTGCACGCCTCTTCAACGAGCACACGTCGCCTTTACGAAGCATGAACACGTGATTAGAGTCAATACACCGATGAAAAAATGTGATCGGGTCAAGAAGAAAAAAATGGAAGTGAGATTTGTCCGCATTAAAGAAAGAGGACACAGCCCACGCACATCCGAGGATCCTATATTCACTTAAAGCAGCATCCATTCTCCGAGTCTGACACGCGGTAAATTTTCAAACGCTCCCGACTGAATTATTTTCCGGGAACGAGGAAGACAAGTAAAAAAGAAAATTAATCAAACTCACGTAAGTATCCAGTCGATCGTAAGTTTTAGCAGGAGAAGCTGAAAAAAGAGAACTGAGTAACAAGATCACCAGCAGCTCAAGGGTTACCGTGTTTCAGTTTCCTAAGGCCAACTGCAACTTTAGCTCCAGATGCAATCTGACTGATTACCTACACGGAATAATTTCCTAAAGCCATTTTTACTCGCGGCAACCTCAAAAGAAGCACTTGGCTGGTACCTAGTCCGCATGAATGAACGCAGACCTCACACGCTCGGCTTGCGAGTATTTATAGTGCATCTACTACGAGAAGGCGCTCATAAGGGACCTGGTGATTAATCGGTGCATCGGTGAATGGTGGATGCATCTACTATGATGATGCACTTCTCATACTCCTTCTTAGCTGTTCAGCCGTTGGCCGCTTGTCTCTTGTCTTCGTGTGTCTGGAAATCGCTGGAGTCTCTTCCGCACGATCAAAGTGGCAGGAAGCGTTTTCTACGCAGTGGGTGTAAATCTTGCAGCATCGTGACGAAAGATGTCGGCTTCCTTAAGATCGAGCGGCTGGACCAATGAGGATACTCTTCGTTTCCTCTATACCCATGACTTTTCTATTATTTTCAATTACACAACTTTCCATGCGATTCTGCGATACAGTATAAATTATATCAAGTTCAGATTAAATTACATTACATTGTTTGACTGTAATTTCTTATATCGTTATTCATACTTTGATTATTTACACGGTGTATACTCCACGAAAATATTATTCGTACAGCTAAGTACTGACGTGCTCGATTATTGTTCTTGGCAATTTGTACTTTTGCCAGATAATTTGGCATTGTGAGTCATTCGCCAATTGAATCGATCGACCTTGTCGACAGAGATTAATTGACGTGTTATTTATAATATAACGAGATAACAATGGCAATAACTTTTTTTTTGCGATACTCGATATTTCAATCGAATACATTTTTTACTCTACTTATTAGTCACTGACAGTAAACAGCCAGGTACGCTTAGTTACGATTGCATGGACGGATATTGCAAATTCCATCGTTGTAGATGCTTATTTAGTTGACCTTCAAGTCTATTTAGAATGATCCGCATGTGCGATGCCAAGATCTTTTTTTATCACAGGAAATAGATATAGACAGTAAGTCGTGGAAACGTACGCTCGACGTAAGTGCACTAAAAAATTTCCATCATTAAACATTCTCATGGATATTACATAGCGTTTTGATAATTTTCAAAAATTCATACATCTCCCTCTGGCAATCTTGTAACTCGCTGTGTAATTTAAAATTTTCAATCGTCCTACCAATTCCAATATCGAACACTTTCATATCAAACGAGTCTCCGGTTTATTTACTTAACGCTGCAGGAAGCTGATACCTCTGGTCCAGCTACAAGAGACACCCGTCCGCGGGGCATCGAACACGTAGGATCCTTTTAAACGAAAGCCTCGTTTTTTGTGCGTCTAAAGGCAGAAAGCTGAAACTCGTTCCAGAAGTGGCCAAGCAGCTCGACTGGAATAATTGGGCGAAAAAGGGCCGCCTCTCCTCCAAAGGCTCTCACGGCCCTACGTTCTTGAGCCTCTCTTGGCTCTTGAGTCTTCGATGCATGATTTAGCCCATGTCCCATTTGGATGCAAAGCGGCTCGTCAGACGACGCCAAGAGATACGCAGTCTCCATCTTTACCACGTAGGAGCGCCGCGACGCCCAATTACATGTCACGTGACACCTTGAGAGTCGAAATGACATCTGTGACAATAAAATATAAAATACCACGGTACGATCCTCGTATCTCTCAAATAACACAAAATGGCGAATAACACCGCAAATTCCATTATTTCTCTCACATTCGACCTAACAACAGTATTGATTTTTCTACACGTGTCGCAGCTTTAGGTTATGTTTGGATTTCAAAAAAAAAATTTCATACTTCTTTTTTCTTTTTTTCTCTACAGGTACTCAACGTTTCTTTACGTTTACCCATGGGAAGCAATAAAAGACGTAATTTTTATAATGCTTATTTGTTGCCACATATGCGCGTTAATACACAACGTCTATCGATTCCTGCGTGCGAACGCACAACGCTCAGAATCGACCGTGTAAACCAATTCCATTAGACGGTTGTTCGCAGGCATAAAAATTTCGTCACTTAGAAACCAGTACGTGGCAGGACATACCAAGACCAGAATTCACGTAACACATAAAGTCCTGTCGACCATAAAATAACTTGAGCTTTAAGCAAAACGGTACAAAGACCAGTCGATTAGAATTATATTTTGAAAAATGATAAAACCTCAAAAAATGGTTAATTGTCAAATCACAATGGCGCCACTTCCTTATCATGTACATAAACCATTTTCAACGAACGTTCAATTGTGTCAACTGATAAACTACAATGTGGATACATACATATATGTATATCTTATCCATTTAGTTCGCCCGTATTCCATGTATTTACCTATCTCACGCGTATATATAGATATACGAGAATACAATGTCGATGCGGGCGTATATAAAACGTGTAACAGTGCCTATAATCTGACATCGGAGACAAGTGTCGGATTATCGAAGCGTGTCGAACGTTATGGGAAAGATTCGTATAAGCGCGAGCTACCGGTCATGCCTGAAATAGCCTAAGGACAGTATGGCGAGCGTGTGAGCCTATCGTACTTATTTCACACCGAGTAGATCCTGTAGCATTTCACTTTTGATCTATATATATATATATATATATTGTGTTGTAATTACACGGTGAATAGGAGAGCTAAGTATGGGATCAGTGAAAAGATTGATAACCGTGATACGCGTAAGCGCAATTTTATATAAGGCCTAATTCAAATACTTTTATTGTATTAGATTTTTTAAACTGAAAAATTTTTGAAAAATTTAATTATTAAAAATTTGTTTTCACAGATTCTGGTTACACAAAAATCGTCCGCCCGTACGGTCACATGGACGCATGCCTTCAGTCAGCCGTGCGTATCGACGACTCGGTGCATCTGGCATCTGATGCGGCATTCGAGCAAGATTATTTTTAACTGGCTAGACGGCTATTTACGTGTATTCACGATATACGCTTGAGAGACGAGACGAAGAAAACGTATGACGATTCGTGGATGAGCGCGAAGAGGAGACGAGATGGCGGAAAATAAAATTTCATCCGTGGGTGGGGAAAAAAGTAAATTCAAAGATTGCCGTGTCTGATTCGATAATCGGATCGGCCAATTTTTAAATTCCTACTGAGCTTCTTCTTCACCGGGCACTCATTGGTCGATCATGGGCGTGCTAGTACCGTGACATTTTTTCATGTATTTGATGGTTGGTGGTAACCATGGTAACCGTGAAATTCATTAGTGTCAACGATTAAGTTAGACTCACCTGACTCACTTTTATTGGTACATTAGGATAACTTTGTTCTCAGCATGATGAAGGATGCGTCAACGTGATTAGCATGGTGGGAAAAGTTTTTTAGTTATATTACGTAAACTCTTCCGTGATATTTTGATTGGATTGAGAGGATGATCTAATTTATGGTTTTTCGATTAGAAGGAGTCGTTGGAATCTATAGGAATGAATAGTCATAGGTTCGTTTCGTATAGTTTGAATTACTTTTTTTTTTTGAAAATGATTTTAATGCATCAAGTTGAAATAAATTGCGTGACATGTATTTTTAATATATCCGCAAGCAGTGTGAATGCTTATGTCACGACTAATGGGCTTTGTCAAATTTGGGCAATCGCTAATCAATTTTGAAAATTGTTCCGCATAGTTTTGACGCCCCGTCGTTTTATGGTTTCTATTGATTAATGTTCTCGGAACACGTATGTACATACGTGTGGCATCTTGTGCTGCGATTCGCCATAAGAAAGTGAAGGTTGGTAAATCGAGCTGGCACGCGATGCTACTTTGGGTAAATCGTTGCGATGAGAAATTGGCAGGCTGCATGCTTATTGGAGGAGGAGGGGGTAGAAAAAGTATAAAATAGTTGAGGCGATTAAATAACTTTTTTTTTTTGAGAAAGTAAATCGTTTGGTATATGTATGTAAGAAATTCGAATATACGTGACACGCAATGATAATTATGATAAGTCGTCAACTATCTATTCGCATGCAATTTCTTGATTAAGGCCGAGTTGAGTTAACGTTATTATAAATGCATTTAATTATACTCCGTGATTTTTGCGTAATTAGTAGTAAACGAAATTAACATTAATCTTTGGACAGATTGATTTTATTGTTACGTACGGTGTATGTAATTAGTCAAATCTATTTTTTTTGCACAGCTAAAGTACATTCGTATACGCAAATTTAACTTTGGAGATGACTATCGAATTTCTTTAAAGTATCGCAGTTATGTGATTATTTAAATGTTGTATTAAAGTACAGTCAATTTCAAAATGTATATTTATATGGTATATAGTTTATTAATCTTTATTTAGTACAGGGTCTCAGGTCATAATTCTATTGGACGATCGTTATGATTATCAATGAAATATGCCAATTGAATTTTCATTTCTCCCACGTGCCTTCGAATTCAGATGTAATAAATTGCAATCAAATAACCGTCCAACGCTGAAATTGTCATCTGTAAAATTTTGTCGTACCAATTGTCACGCTCTTCCTCCTCTCGTCGTTAACCTGGCGACATACGACAAGGCTCGTTTCTCATTGGACGATTTCTCGACGTCCCCATACCGACACCGCGAACACCATAAACATCATGGACACCATAGCTTATGTACTCGGATAGTATACGAACTCACTTGCAAAACCACTGCACTTCGGTACAGATATAACGAGGAAGATAAGCGGAGCAGCATCAGCTGCAATGATTTATGGTGTGGACCATCAAGATTCCCATCCAAGTATCACCCTGGATCCTGGACTCGAGGAGATAAAGAAATTTTGAAAAATTATAAGAAACAAATTTTAATATGAAAATTCAAATATCCACCGTGAACATTGTCAATTCATTTTTGACACTTTAATTGCATTATCGTTACAAATGGCGTATGGCGTATTGAATACAAAAAATACACGTACAAATAAATTCAAGTATTTCATCCTGAAGCCTGCAGCAAAGAACGCGGACGGAATACGTATAAAACGAAACGAAGGTAGGGTAGTTGGAAAAAAAAATTCTACCGATATCTGGATGGAAGCGAATCTCTATTGGCTGACCAGTAACTGGTACCTATCACTGGCAATATTGCGAATCCCAAGTGCTCGAGTCAGGTCGGGTATCATCGGTACAGTAGGCGTGAGTGGATTTCGCAGTATGCAAAGGCATTACGCGAGGTTTATATGGAGATAGGAACATACGAAGAGGTCCGTATCGGCCTGTTATTGTGGGACGCCATTTGACTCTTGGCTGTTATGTCTTATTGCGAGCACAGCCCATGTCGCAGTGCTCCCTTGAGTGGCTATCGGCATTGCTTCTCGCTGTTTATACCCTGCTGTTGATACGAAGAAGCTGATAGTACTGTGGCTCCTTTACAATACCCGTGCAAGAAAAGCAGCTAAGAAATTCAATGTAGAATATACATGGTAACACAAGCATAGTAATCGCTGGGAATTACTATAATTTTTAAATCATAAAAAATATTCATACCATAAACATATAAATTTGATTAATTAAATAAATAATTTTCTTCACCGCACTTCCCCATTACCAATCAACTTGAACAGTGGTTAAGTATACGGTGCGGTATACGTGTGTATGATTGTGTGAATTAATGTTGTTGTTGTACGTTTATCGTCGTTCCTCATGTTTTATTAGATGCTGGACCAGCGTCTATCCAAAAGTCGATCTTCGCTCTTGACTCGGATCTAATTTATTTATATTTAAAGACAAGTAGTGTCCTTTTGCCATACAGGTACTCGCGTATGATATAGGTACTGCTCACGTTAGATACGTGTGTCGTATTATTTATAGAACTGCAAGGCAGTGGAGTCTGATAGGCAATCAAGGCAGGGCGCGCGTGCAGCATTCCTTTGCTGAGTCACCGGTCGCACATAAGCAACCTTCTATGCCATACCGATAGTCAGTAATAACCGGGCCTCCTATCGTTTACATAAAAGCATAACGCTTGTGCCATTGCCATTTTACATACTCAAATCAAACAGTCATCGGAAGCAGGTGCAGATTCCATATGCCGAAAGCATCGACGCGTTACTGATATTCAAAAGGATTGGGTTGGGTTAGGTCAGTCATTGCTGAGCTTATCGGAGTAAATAAATAATTTTGGAGATAATTAATGATAAACTTTCGTGAAAAATACTTGGAACACATGTTAGTCCCTTTCGCGTAATTTTGTTATAAGTTTTGAAAAACAATAATCACTCTTCATAGCTTTCGAATTTTATCGTTTCAAAGTGAACTTTGTATGGCTTTTTTGGTCTTACGGAAATATGTTACAAGTTACAAATTGTTACAAATTACTATCCTTTTTTCGATGTAAGATCGATCTGTGGGTGCTTTACAGATTAATTATTTGATAGTTTAAGAATTGCTTGCTTTTCTTTTATATGCACTTTACAGTGTCTTATGTGTAATACAGGTACTGTGTATTGTACTGGTATAGGGGCGGCCCTAGAGTTCCATTTTGAATACAGCCAAATTTGGACTTAATTCGAGTGCGAGGGCCACTTCTACCGGTAGACAAACTTCCCTCTCCACCTCGAGCTATTGTAGTCATTGTTGGTTTTGTTACAGGCCATTGTTCGCTCTTCGCGCCGTTCAGCTCGCGGACCCGGCGCCATGTTTTATTTCAAGGAACTCTTACGGCGTTTGTCCGCGAGGCACAATAGACTCGATTAAAAGGGTCTTTCAGCACTTTAATAAAAGCGCGACACTATATGCACGTCCTGTCGGACCGATAAATCCCTGCATGGTTTAACGTGCGAACGGTGCGTTTTGCATCGTCACTGGTTACTCGCACGTTAATGACCCTTCGGGTCTCTGTGTCTGATCCGATTAAAAAAAAAATAAAAAAATTCCGACAAGAATCAAGAGCAGAGTTGGTGTATAGAAAAAAATTTTTTACCTTTCAACAACCGTACATCCTGAGTCATCATAGGCAAAAGATCGCAGACTGTTATATCTAAAGCGAAGATCACGAGGCTCGATCATTTCCGATATCTGCAAGGATGCTGCAAATTGCCCGGAAGCGACTGGACCGCAGGATCATCTGCCGATAATTTTCCAACCATCATAATAATTGTGTTATTATTAACATCGTATCGGTATCCGTTATCGTCCTTTTCACAAAAGAACTATCCTATAGAAGAGAACCAAGATGTTTATTCTTTTGAAAAAAATATATATCATACAGCAAGTACTGATATAAAAATTTCATAAATAAAAAAAAACGTTCAATCGCATTGCCTTTGCATAAATTTGACAGTGCCTGTACGTGCAATAATTTTCATCGATCCTCCCGTCGTGCCTTCAATCAAAGCAAGTCACCTAGAAATTCGCAGGCACGAATTTGCCAAAAGTGTAAAGATATTCAAAAATGAATGATCTCCGCACACGCTTTGATCCGTGAGCCCCAGCATCCGTGCCGCGCCAGTCGCGTTGACTCATCGCAAAGATGCGCATAACGCACTACAGCAAAGCTTTATTTCGAGCTTGCGCGCAGCGTCACACTGTCTGTAGGGCAGAGAGATTCCCAAGCGGCGTTGATCTCTAAGGGCTCTATTTCTGGATGATTCACATATACGCAGAACTCCACAACAATGGAGAGGGGCATTGAGAAGCTTTCCAAGCGCACCAATCCCAGGCGAAGCCCGCAACGTCACAAATTACACAGGAAGCATATACCTCATGGTAACACACGGCTATAGCTATATATAGCCGGCAACCTAGAAATGATTCAACAACCACGTATCGATTCTACCGGGTGACACTCGTACCCTTTACTGCTTAAAAAAAATTGCCTCACCCTTAAAGTCATACATTTTTTTTATCAGTATTTTTTTCCCTCACATCCAACCACATTCGGCACACACGACTCCTGTATCTCAGAGTGGATTAAGGACCCGTAGGCATGTTCGTCCAGCTATAAACGATATCACTGATGACCTTTTAGATGACATCGAAAGCATCGGCCCATTACCCTACCGTATTATTTCCCAGCATTTTGACATTTGGATTTAGCTGCGTGAGGTCGTTCCGTACCTGTACGTAGCGCAGCCTCCAAGCTAAATCGAAGGCAAGCCAGTGCCCTGTGTTACGGGATGGGTAGGCGATTTTTACAGACGCCTCTCTCGACCTCATCTGAAAAATCCAGCGGCGAAACACGCAATGAACGTGGAACGATGGCGTGCCTTGAGAGTCGCTGAAGTTGGCATGAACGTGACACGACACCGGATCCGCCTCCGGACGAGACGCCACGGAATCGCATCCCTGTGGCAATTCAACTACCGATCCGAGTAAGGATGATTGTTGGGTAGGTGGTTGGTGTATTATGGGTACCGGATGTAAGATCGAGGTAAATGCATTATTAGTTACTAGGAATATTATTCCCACGAGTTACGTTTAAATCTTATATACTGTACGTACTACCCATGGCGGAATAATGCGACTTTACTTAAAAGGACTAAATGATTTTCCAATTCGCGTGATAAGTCAGGCTCCCCGTTCGCGGTTGATAACCATCAATCGGTATCTGTCGCACAGTGACCTTGGAAGCGGCTATCTCGCATATGGGAGGTTAAGGAAGAGCGAGTCGAACCTTTCAGGGGTGTACACGTATAAAAATGTTCCTTGGGCTATGGCCCTGACCGCGAGCGATTTTACTCAAGTGCACCCACGGTGGACGTTCCTGATTTTCAAATTCTGATGGTGTCTACTGATTTTATTCATCGTACGTCAATTTTTGACGGCTCGTAAACATCGATATCAAGGTAGGCAAAATATAATAATTATATTTGCTGGAGGAACGTGTGAATTTTACAAAACCTCAGGCGATGGTAAAATCGTCCTCGACCACGTTAATTAGAGGAATAGTTCGATCCCGAGTTAAAGTGCGCCAGCGTTCACTCGAAACAGGACAACTCATTATCAGTAGTATATTATAAGTGCCAGACTAGATAAATTGACCTTCATTCTGGTTTGGTTAGGTTACTTCCTAAATGAGTGATCAAGCCTAAAATAATTTTTATTCTGTCATTGACCTTAAAGGCACGTCGAAAGGACTCGTGTCTAGGTTCTCGGTGTCCGGCAAGAATATGAGATTGAAACTGTCGACCGGTTATGGAAAAGCATAAAAACACGGACGACACGTACGAGGTATGGATTTCGTTTGTAGGAAGTGGTCATATCAATAATATACAAGGGGACCGAATCATTCCTGTCTAGCGTTAGAACACGTGACTTTGGTCCTTTTTTTTTACTTGAAAATTTTCATTTCCAGGGACACTTCGACAGGGGGTTAATTAAAATTATTTCCAGGCTACCCACAATGCCAGTCGTGTCTTCTGAACGCGTAGAATACATTGTTGGCTTGTTTCTATGATAACATAACAGCTCGACGTTCTTTTTTTTCTTCGCAAAGCAATTCACTTGCCCCCAAAGAAACCAGCCGTATAATTCACCACCTTGTACAAGACTGTAGTATCTATGACACCTACGCGTTACTTGTTTTGGTGAAAAAGTTCGTCGCACAGTCATGAACTATGTAAATCACAAAGTTTGTCTCCGCTGAGTCTGTTTTGTATCCGCGTCCGTGTGTACGCTCCTGGTACCCCTATTGTGTAGCATGCGGATGCCCGGGGCGCCACGAAAATATTAAATCCAAGAATTTATAGGGGGGTGTGTACGAGGGTGGGGAGGACTTTAACGTGACGTGTAACTTTGAAGATTCTTGAGAGTTTTGGAAATTCATATGGATATGTATGCAGTTCTAGTAACTAATAAAGTAAGTCCTCAGGGCCGTGGGCTTTATCGCTTCGAGTCATCGAAGGGGGCCACCAAATTTCCTCCGCCCCTCGAGTCTTCGCGTTTTATTTTTCTCTTTTATCGTGATTTATTTTTCCTGCTACCGATGAGCAACTCTTTTTTTTTTCCTTTTTCTTTATTCCTTCCGTCCTCTGGCCGCCTCTCTTTCTCTCTGTACCAATCCTCGCCTTCGACATCGTGATACGCCCGTTTACCCTCTCGCTTCCTCTACCACCGCGTAACCAATGAATTTGAAATCGGATTTAGTCATTGACTGCCGGGCGTCTTCCACTACGAGGAACTCACACCGCGAAGGGGCTTTACTTCGATGCCGTTAACTCCGTTCGAAAGTATCGTCGGAGACTTATGCGCTTATGGTAAGGTGGAAAAAAAAGGAATGTTTAATTTATAAACACCCGGTATATCTCATAGCATTATAACGTATCCTCTTACGAGCATTGCAGCGTGACGACTGTTACGACCTTTTGTTACGAAATTCTTTGAACGTTCATACGAAAATGTCAGCGACGCGTATACTGGGATGGATAGAAATCTCGAGAGGCAGGGTGTGTAGCAGTGAGTGCAGATAATCAGGATGATTATTTATAACGGTACACCCTGTATAACGTGAGCAATGATAATAACAATCGAGCAGTACCGTCGTCGTATTCGGATGAAAATTTCATTTTTTAATATTATTAAACCAGTGCCATTCCACGTTTACGTACAGATTTTGATACCTAATCAAACGTGAGTCAAATTCAGCGTGATAAGGGGCTGAATAGATGTGATTGATAACGTTAAAAAAATAAAAAATAAAATTGTCGTTTTCTCTCGGCATGCAAGGAATCGTCGATTTTCAATATTCGAATGGACATATTTGGAAATTATTTTTTCCCGTCCCAACCGACCAATCGTAAGACGCTCAGGATTCTTTCGTTCTATGGGACATTCGAACGTAACCCTGCGGCTGTACCGTTACGCTTCCCTCTTGATTTATTTGTGTCAGAAATACCTGACTGCCGTGAGGTTAATACTGGTACGCGTTGTGCGCGCGCAAATTCAAATGCAACGGGCTGCACGCGATCGGCTTGTCACGCTACCGTAAAACGAGCCCAGAGATTTATAGATCGAGAAGTAATTGCTAGTCCGTGTCGATCGAATGACCGGTTGTGGGGTGAGATCGACATAGATCGTTGGAAGTAATCCGCTGCAGGAGGTTTCGGTTCCGTTGAACCAAGTAAAATTAGTATCGGGCTCGATTGGTTTGGGCTGTAACGAAACAAAGGAATTTACCCAGAATGCCGCAGGCTCGTTACCATAGACACACCCGTGATGTCTGTGCAGTCGATAGACACGTGGCGAATAAAAGAAAGAAAAGTATATCAATAGATTTTTGTACCTGTGAGAGGCATAATCACAATGGTAAAGATCTAACACTCTCGTCGATCTTCATTCGCGCGTCGATCTTAGCTCGCGTGAGATTCCGAGAATTTTATGAAGATTTTCGAGGGCTTGAAGATCTTAAGATGCTGATCTATAGTTTATGTAGTTATCTATAGTATACACCATGGACAGTCCGATCGATGTAAATAATTTATACAGTTTACTTATTTTCTCTTTTTTTTGTCTTCTTATCTGCATCATTCGCTTCTTCCTGGAACAGGATAGGAGAGTAATCGATTGATCCATTTATCGAAGAAAATTTTGTTATCGGTCGCCGTTCCAATAGTTTTATATGTAACATTGAGTTTTTAGTTTTATTATTTATTTTTTTTTCAATTCTACCATCGGCTGATCTTATCTTTGCCTGGACCAGGCAGCTGGTCTTTTCTATTTTTCTTCATCTTTGGCTCCCACCTTTTTTTTCACGAGCGTGACTCTCAAGCTAATGGAGTCGCGGTTCGAATATCAATTAGACAGGAACATATTGACTCGCAATTAGTACCCACTAAAGAATCGATTGACAGAGCGGAGTGCAGATGATTGGTAGTAGGAGAAGGAAAGATAAAAATAAAAATTTTGTCACTTCATAAAATCTAGTGCGAATTTTATGAATTCAAAAAAGTCACTATATAAATTACAAGTGGCGATCGTAAACATACGAATTATTGAAATGCCAATTAATCATATCGAAAATTCACGAATGAACGATTACCAACCATAATCATTATTTCCCATTAAAAATCACATCCAAAAACGATGCGATTGATCGAATGAAAAATTGTCAAGATGGTAGCAAATTATTCAAGCCGATACTAATATCCCCGAAAGATATCCACAAAAAGTGTATACCCATAGACCTACGATAAAAAGATTGTAAAAACGAAAGAAAAAGAAAATGATGAAACCAAGTCATGCAAAAGAGAACCTGAATGCTTCGACACCTGAAACACGAGTCGCAGCCACTCTTGAATTATTAACGTGAGAAGGAACTTAACCTAACCTCAAAGAGAGAACGATGAAATCGGAGATCAAGAATCGCTCGAGATTCCATCTCAACGTATCGATCTCTCTATTCCCACCTACGATCGATATCTCGTTCCGGATGCGCGAACTCCGCAGGCATCGCGTATAAAATAAAATACAAGACGCGAGGATGAAATCGGACGAATCGAAGATCAGGAGAAAATTTTTATGTGAAAAAAAAGGATACAAATTTTTTAATCTGAAATACCAACGGCTATCTTTAGTATCTGTATATAGTACAGCATGGTCGAGATATTTTTCGAAACGACCTACGCGTGCACACGTGATCTGGTCCAAGGGATAAGATGCTAATCCTGCTAATCCCATTAGGAAATAACGTCTTTTGTTAGCGTATATAACCGGTGGTCTAAAAAAAAGAAACTACTCGAAAACCTGTAGACAAGATGATATCTCGGCGTTCTCGGTGTAAAGATAAAGAATGCAAGATAGAAAAGCATATCAAGGTATATTTGCATAATATGCTTTAGCGGTGGCTCCCACTGTCATACCTTTTGTATACGTGAAATTTATTGCACAGCAGCCGAGTGCATTCCCATCCCCGCATGGACCAACATCCTAGGATCGATCGAGCTTATACCCGGTCCCGCGAAATATGTATTCCGCGTCGAAGATTCCAGTCGCGGAAGTAAGTAGGACACGAGAGGTAGCTTTGATATATTTTCAACTTGTTTCACCTTTTTTATTTATCGTCTTGCTAAAGATGCTGCACTGCTGTATCATTACTCCGGAGATGAGATACCCACACAGATCGGACCTACTCGATGCCAGGCGAAAAATTGATCAATTGATATTTGGACAAAATCATCACTACCTAAATAATCTCATATTGGTCCAGCGTCAAGTACCGAAAAATCCAATAAAGTCAAAGGTCATCCGTAAAACTTGAATTATCATATGTATATATATAACACGAATTTCGTTATCAATAAGTGATTATCATGTGCCAACCAAATTGACTTGCGATCGATCGTCGATATCGTTCGCAAACGATTCACAAAATGTCGATAAGCTTTCGCCTAATTAATTGTATCGATTGATTTTTTTTCCTCCGAAACTAACGCGTCCCAAGAATTAGGCCGAAAAAAAAGAAGGTTCCCGTGATGCCCCGCGCTCAAAGAGAACCTAGACGCAGGCGATAGGTGTACCGTAAAGTATGTCAAGAGATTACGAGTGGAAGGCGTTGTCGAGCCTCGGTAATGAATTTATTGTTAGTCCAGGCAGCGACGGCGACGACGGTTGCGGACGCCGCTTGAGGCTACACCCGGATAAGATAAGTGCGGCGCGATCGTTTTGTTTGCAATTCGTTAGTTGCCTTTCGAGCCGACGTCCCGACGCTCGTATATCTAACGTTAAAAGCCGCGGAGACTCGATCGGCCGACGAAAGTCTGACACAAATACCGAGCGTATTCGGCATAGGTTATGGCGCTGTGTAAAAAAAAAAATCGAAAAAAAATCATTACCCGGTATACCTTACGTTATATGCAAATGTGCATTCCACCGGTGGACACGGTGATAATTTCTAAACAATAGTACCCACTGTCACTATCGTTTACCATATATCAGGCAGACAGACTGGAGACCAGAAATAAACCGTACGATTCTAACGACATATTTATAGCGACTGAGCCAGTTAGTGAGAGAGAGAAAGAAATGTATTTTTACAAATTTTTCATCTCTTTTCAAAATCACCATATTTTAATACGAAACGTGAAATTAATATTGAGATTAAATACGAATGTGGTCACAGACTGGCATCATGTAAAAGTGATATGTAGAGCAATGGGCTGTTTTCAATGTCGTCGAAGGCTGTCGGCTATGGCCACTTTACAGTGCCGTTTTTCACACGTGCACAAAAGGGCACCTCTGACCATTGCATAACTATGCTATGGTAAATAGCAGAGTCCCCTGCGGTCTCAATGGTATGCGATAGGGAAGAGCACGGGGTAGTCACTGCGTCATGCAAATCCAGGAAGTGTCATTCGCCGGCACGCGGTGGGTCGGGCTCTGGGATCTATTATACATAAGGAAGGCTCGTGCGAGAAGCACATTGTAGAACACGAAAGGTATATCCGAATTGTATTAACTCCGCCTTTTACTCTGACACGACGTAACTATCGAATAGACATATATTTTATCACCCTATATGTATATTCGAGCTACGTCACCGCCCCTGATACCAGCATGCACCTCGAGTGACCTGGATTTATTTACGAGGCGAAAGTAAGTTCGAGGGAAAGATTTTCATTAAGAAAAAGACGACAGTAGACAAAAATTTTGATTCGAGAAAATAATATAGAGGCAAAAAGAAGAGGTAGAAAAAGAATTTTTAAAAAATCTCAACTTTCCAGCAGCGTATGTGCTGATAGAAAAAAAAGACTGAAAAAAGGCAAAAATTGATTATAAAAATTGATCCATTATTTATAACATCCCAAATAAATTCACGTTAAAGGAAGCTTCGATATCCTTTGTAATCCCGTGGATATACAGAGATGCGATTCGTAGAGGTTAATCTCAGGTACGTATATATCTATACGGCACCCCGTGCGAAGGGTTCTCATAGAAATCCGAAAACCCGATAAAACGTCACGCAAACGATGACAAATGTGTCAGGAGCGAAGCAGTGGCAGAAGCGCCAATCTCCAATGCCATAAATTTCAGGTAGCCGTGTATACTGATCCTTTCACAAGGTACCCTAGTTAAAATACAGTATACCGATTCACATGTGATACAAAGTCGAAGTCCCTTCTCGAAGTTCCAGAAGTCTTTGGCTTGCACGGTATAGTTATATGGGTACCAGCGTTGATTTATAATACTCGAGGGACTTTAACTGCATCGGATCTCTCGATTCATTGTGCACATATATTGCCCATAGCTAAGAGGCAAGACGCGTTATTGCATTAGTCCCATCGCGAGGCGAAAGAGCCAAGACGTAGAGGGGAGAGGTGGGTCCCATAAGAGAAACCGTGAACGTTCAAAAAGAAATATGGTTTATGCTTACGCCGTGACAATAGACAATATCTCGATATCGTGGCTGCGATTCTCGGCTTAAACCTTGCAGCGTATTGGAAAGGTAGCATAAGGCGGTGCATGGCACGAGGCAGGATATAAGTCAGTGGTAAGGTAGGTAAATACATATATATATATATAACGTACGAGGTATCAGATAAGAGACAAGAGACCGTGGATTCTTCGCGACATGTCGCGCGTGTGGTCCCGATCCGTTCTGAGCGCTGTTCACAGCTTCCACAGGGCAACCTCCCCAATCACGAGCAGAGGCTTATTTCCTCATAAATAAAATACATCCCGGACGGTAGTCCGCATTGTTCGATCGGCCAGAGAATAATGGACGATTCACAACGAAACGGAGAAAATTTGGACGGACACGTTAACCGGTTTACACGAGCCTAAAAGAACGAACTCCCCTTTGCACGGTATGGATGGAGCTTTGCGTTTTAATTTTTTTTCTCCACGGAAAATCTTGCAGCGTCATCGGCAGGTAGCGTCGTCGCTTGGAATGCTTTACGTAAACCGCGCATGCGCAGTGCCTAAGTCTGGGATCTTACGTTATCGGTAAGAAAGATTGATCCTCGCGAACGATAAAGTGTATGTTATCGTAATACTTTTTTTTTACGTAACACAGAATCCAAACTGGACCAGTGTAGGTTTTCGTGAATTCTACATTTTATACGATCTTGTCAATGCTTTCTGAGAAGTGCGAGACTAGGCCGGGCATTCTTACACGTACCGACTTGGACTATTCACGACGGGATGTCCTGGACGATCGGACAGTCAAACGAATAAATTCTTTCCCCGTGTAAAGATGCTGTAACACTATCCTCTCGTGGCGCAGAGCCAACCGCGAGAGTACATCTCTTCGGTGGTTTCGTCACGAGACGACACTGTACGCATATAGGAGTCAGTGTAAACTCGTATGTTCGAGGGAGGAAAAAAAATGTCAAGGGTGGGACAGCGCGATGCATCAAGAGTTATTAGGCAGCTGGCAGGTACATGACTTTTTGGATGCATTTAGTTGGGTCATTGTGTAACGAGGGACGTTATCTATGCTGATAACGATCTGTGAGACTGGCTGTGTAGTCGACTGTCTTGCTTGTAATTGTATCGCGGGAGACTGTCGTAGGGATTGGATGCTGGACCTTCGAGGTTGTATCTGGGTGTTGTTAGGATCCGGTGAATTCTTAGAAGTACATTTTCGGAGGAACAATGGATTCGGAGGCTGGACCAAAAAAACATGGCGCCTGGCGTAGAAACGTGACTTGACGTATCAGTTCTTGTTTCGGGACCATTGTTACTGGCTCTTGTAGATTACGACACTGCTTAACCACTTTATCGTTAATCACCAGTAGGCAGCCCAGACGTTCGGCTATCCAGCTCGTAATGATTTCGCACGGAGACTTATGAAATCCCCTCTCTTGAATTTTGGCCTGAAAATTGGTTTTTTCGCAAGATAATTTGGACAGTTAAGACGATCGATTTTTAGGTTAAGTATGATTGAATCTTTTTTTTTTAATTTTATTAATACATAATTCAAGCGGGACCATTTTTTCCAAGACAGTTTGTCGATAGGTTATCAATATTTTTATATGATCGACTGATGTTTTTTATCGTACAATAATTTAATCATTCATTTCGATAATATGTGTATCGACGGTGATAATCATCGTATAATTTATTCATTTATTAATCACGCTCCTTATATTCACTGTCTGAGTATCCATTCCTACGGTTCACCCGTGGACAATAAAGATGAAAATTAACGAGTTCGATGACGCCGCTCATAAGATATCGTGGTACTGGCAATCCGAGTGACTGAAGAGGATCGACGATTATCGCTCGTGATAAATTACGGCATTTATAAGCCCGGAGTTTAACGTGACATGGGAACGTAATCAGCCGGGAGCCCTAGACTCTGAATGGTTTTGAAGTGATGCCAGTCTCGGGTCCGAATCGGGGCCATTTACTATGAAAAAAAAAAGATGCCTTCATCGAGAAGAGAGCAATTATCAAGCAGTTAATAATTCAGTACTCGACTGTGATAAATGAAAAAAATGTACTGTAACGTATAAAAAACTTTTTTTATACTTCGACAATATAAATTATTAGACCGATCCCGATGGGGTCTGTTATCGCTAGACTTTCTTTATCGACCTAAGGTCATTTGTCGTCAGACTTGATAGCGAGATTTATCAATGAAAATATCACACGTGTATATCAACCATGCTATTACGTACGACAGTCTGACAAGTACAAATATATATTGTCGTACAATAAAAAATCAAAGAACATAAACACAACTGCAACTACAACAATTCCACTTGACACCTGTCAACGTCTAATAAAACCAAACAATGTATTTGACGGTAACGATAATTAACTGAGAAAGAGAGATGGAAAACTTGGTCAAACTTAAAAAAACAATAACGTTGATTGAATTGATTCACGAACTACTGTCAGATACAATGAAAATTCAATTATTTATAGCATGTAATAAAATATTCATGGGAAAGAAGTGCATCCTGAACTGCAGTTGCAACATGTTGCAGCAAGACGTGCCAGGGTATACCACGTTACCATAGGAGTCATTGAGAAACGAAGTAACCGGTATAGTCGGGCCTCTACGCGACGAAGCATAAACCACAGTGATAAAAAAGAATAAAAAAATAAAAAGGTATTATTAATAACGAGCGGAAGGTACGTGCCACTAATTTTTTGTAACGCGACCCTATAACGTCAACCCAAGCAGATAAGGTTATTGACGTGCGACATATGCGTGGGACGTTTTCGAAGGACGCGGAACGGGCTCCAAACGCTTTTCCGGAAGGCGTCGCTTCAGCCGCTCGTGCGTATCAAACGGGATCGAAGCGCCGTGGCTGGGTGCCCGTCCTTTCTCAAAAGCACTTTGAGAGAGTGACAGGAGCGTTTCTGGCTTTACGAACAGGATTTAATGACGATAATGATAGTCCGTGAGCATGGTCCAAAAAGTAAGAGCAGAGGACCGTAATAATAAAGCAACATCAAGCAGGAAATGAATGAATAACGAGACCGGTCCTGAAGCCGACATTACAAAAGAAAAAGGACTACAAAATCAAATCACTTATACAACCGGAGCTGGAAAATTATTTAATTTCATAAACGATCGTTTCTACCGTATGACTGTCCTGGACTCAAATTCCCAATGTAATTCGTAATTGCTTCGAGCTCTAACAATAATCTTCAAAGACCCCCACCCCCCCGCCCCGGGAAAAGTCATCCTTTCGCAATTCGTAATTCCATACTTTACGAAGGTACGAAATTTCATGAATAATTTCAATTTCCCAAAAGATTTAATTACGTAATTTTTTTTAATCGTCCAAACTCCTTGACAGTTTTTCATTTGCATAAAGCCAGTATGCTCTCTGTACTATGCTTTAGGCTGTGCACACAACGAACATCCACTCCAGCCGGTTGAAGTAGATAGAAACCGCCTTTGGGTCTATACCTATGCCATATATATATATATATATATATATATACATATATACTCACGGTATCGCACTCGAATGTACCGTTTCGCCGTTGCTGGTTTACGGATAATTTAGCAAGGCGTTTGCATTTGCAAATGCATTACGAGAAGATGATATCTCGCGCGTAACCGCAGCACATGGAAGAGCCTCTAGTTAATATGCATGCACGGCTTAATTTACATTAGTCGCCGCATCCAAGCTGCAATATCTACGTACATGCGGAGGCAGAATAAAAAATAAGTATGTGTCTTTCTGCCGTACAAATGCGCACAGGTATCGTGGTACATTGATAACTTAACGGAAAGCATAGTAAAGGAAATCGACTCTTTTGACACGTCGGAGATCGCGATTATGAAAGTCCCAAAATCTTTTATATTCAAAATAATGCTCTACTACGTTCGATGCAATTTATAATTTCCATGTTGAAAAAAAAATCGCAGATTTCTCTGCGCGATCGTTTTTGCTGCATGCTTATTGAGAACCTGACTTTTATGTTTTACATTAGGTTAGGTTATGTTCTCGTGTGGCTAATGATACCATGCGGGGAGACTCGTTAGCGAAGGAGGTTCCTTATACACGGATAATAACCACGTACGCATTAGATCCTGAGATCGAAACGTGGAAAATTTACTCATGGTTCATTTGTAGGACATGGGAGGTCTCGTGTGAGTGTGGTATTCGATGACGAAAAAAAAAAATCAAACTTCTATTAGCGTCGATTAGAGTCTTACATCGGTTATACGTATCTACTTCCGCTATTCGATCATAGAAGCCGGCGGTGGTGAGACAAGCGTGTACAGCTGTTAGTATGACGTTCAAAATATTTGTTCCATGAGAGAGAAGAAATTTCAAAAAAAGAATTTATATCACTCGCGTGGGTCAGAATCTATGAAAGGTTCAAAATGGAGTATTTTTTAATTTTACGACGGCTAAGAATTTAGCAACGTATAGAGGACAGATATAATTAAATTAAAATGCGTCCAACCTAACCTAACCTAAAGCACGTCGTACGCCATAAACAGAGATTCTTATTATAGCGCAGGCAAGAGGTTCAAGGAACATGGCCGACCGGTTCAGGTCAATGTCGAACAACGATAACCGTGTCTAACCAACCGATTAGCGAAGGCACGTCAAGTGCGTTCCCTTTGCATTTGTTAGCACGCGTGCTCGGATACACACGTGATGCATGCAACTGTCACGGTGACATAAGGTTGCGCAACCACGTGCGAGCCAGTACGAGACCGAATAAGTATATAGGATACAGTCTGAGGTGGAGAAAATTTGAAAAAAAATTCTTGTTTGGAATTGTAAATTTTTTTTTTCAACTTTACAGCAACGACGACTCGAAATAAAACACAAGTGGATTGAAGCGCAAGGTGCGCTGACCCAACGGCAACTTCACTTGCCCACCCCCTTCTCAACAGTGAAATTACAGTGACTGGTGAGTCACAGAATGCGCCACTTCACTCCATTTCACTCCATACCCACTTCACGAGCACTCCATGTCCACTTCAGTCCGTTCCGTGTCTCGCACACGGCTCTGACTTCAAATAGCCACACGCTAGTCCAGACGTTATACCTGAGCTTGTTACGCTTCACGCTACCACGGTTGTCCCAGCCTCCCATACGTCTGGACCAAAGACAACTTGTCCCAGTGTTCCAGACGAGGCTGGCACCGTATATTGCTAATTGGGCAAAATTATATTTCGCTACGTGCGTAACAGACTCGACACGGGCACGTGTACCCGTATGTGTGAAGATAAAGTGACGTATATGAATTTTCTTGAAACGATTCGATGACACTTCCGGTTAGTAGGGCAAAGTAACGAAGAAAAGGGGATTGCAGGTAAAACTACCTTGGAACGCGAGACGCGTGTACTTCGCGATATATTTCAATCGAGATGAGGTCACGGGCTGAGATGAAAAATGGATCATTTGATTTTATTGCAGAGAGAAGGGATTATTGCGAGATGAGCGCGAGCTGTCATTTTTTCTTTACTTTTGGAAAACAATCAAGAAAACGTGAATTTTTTATTTATTATTAATTTTCGATTTTATTCATTTGCTTATCTTGTAATTTAGATTTATGGCATCTCTCGTGGCTGTGCAACTAGAACCAACACGCGCGTACGGCGTGTTTGGTTTAAGTTCCTGGTCGCTCGTTTTATATTCGTGGGCGGTAATAGCCGTGACTAACATTGTTTGGTGACACTATTTCCCTATAGTGATAAGCTAATCGCGTCGCATGACCCGAGATAAATATTTTACACTACTGCATCGGCGACTTTATTGTCGTCTGACGTCCCTCGCCAAATGCATCGTCCTTTGATGTACCAAAGCGCTGCGCCTCTGTCGAGAATACGTTTAAGAGAGACGGAGACAAAATATAGACATCATAAAAGGATCCACGGAATCCCCTAAATCTTTTTCGATACTCGAGTCCTGTCCCATAAAAGTTCCCAAACGAGCATCTTAAAGACGCTCAAGCAGAAGCACATAAACCAGCCTAAAAGCATTGGCGCGTAACCTGCGCAGACCCTGAAGCCACAGACGTATATATACGTAATATATCTTAAATATATATATATATATACATACACACGTATATCTATATACATGAAAAACCCTTCGAGATCCACATTAAATTAACTCTCTAAAATATATATATATATATATATATCCACCTTTGTCATTGCACGTATTATGAGTTTTGAAATAAGACAAACCCCAGTTACCTAACGTACAAAAATTGATACATTACCAAATAAGCAGTCTAAAAAATGCTGAAGAACGATGAACTGATGAAAAGAACGTTCTTAGCTAGTCCCGCGTGGACAATTTGCATCATAAAATTCATGGTGTACAGTAACGAAGAATTGCTGTCGGCTGTCGATTTTACGTGAAATATAAAAAATAAATGAATCCTCAGCCAACCGGCGCACTTAAGAACAATACTATATACACGAGGTGCAGCAGTGCCGAGGCTTCAAAAACTTTCGTCGGTTTGTACCATAAAAGAGTCTGTGGTTTGAAAAGCATATGGGATTATGAGGACGTGTAGTTGAAACAAACAGTGGGAACAGCTGTTAACCCCGCTGAATATGTACAGGCGAGTTTACAAGAGAGAGAGCAATCCCGGGTTGGTAGAACGCGTCGTGTTTTCCAAGTACGTACTGCCGTTGGTTTACGTACGTACAGGGAGTCATCCCTTCGTCCACCTTGAGTGGTTACGGAGCACTGCGCGCCGTGGCGTCTGTCTTGGTGCATTGTGAGAGGGGAGAACTTTTGTATGCACGACGATCAAATACATCGCGACGGTTTGTTTATCTGGCTTCGACACGCTCTTATGGTTCTCCTTAACGATAATCGTCAAGAGGAGAACTTTAGTGCTGTACCGTGAATCAGGTTAGGAAGGTATCGTCGCTCGTCTCTGTGTAGGTATACACGAGGTAGGAAAAAAATTTGGTGGAAACGACACTACGCCGAATGCCTATTTAATGCCGTAGGAATTCTTCGGCTAAGAAGAGGTTCGCGTGATTCGTGTTAAAACTAGATCAAAAGAACACTTCTACGAAGTGTGAAATTCGAAAAGAATAGTGGATAGTACTTTGAAGTGCGTACGTACGTGTTTCGAAGGGGATGTTGATTGTTCTATGGATTTTCCTTTTCTTTTTTTTTTCGAGCCTTTAGCATCTTTTCTACGCGACGAAGAACGTCGAGAACGGTTGTTGTTTTGACTCGATGCGTAGTATCGTCAAGTGCGCATGCGCAGTGGCTATAACGCTTACGGGTTAATCCGTACGATTATACCGTGTTTGCACGGTCGATCTTATTCGCCCGTAGGATACGAATTTCCTATCGATTTGTCGATACGTCGTTACCAAGGAATAGTACGATAATTTATTGACTTGCCTGCAGTGTATACGTGGTATAGCTGGTAACGATAGGCCACCTACCCTCCATTACGTAAGATTGTCGGGAATATCGATTATACGTTGCACCTGCGATGTCCTCGGGCAACATCGAGAGGTTAACGTACCGCGAGGATACTAAGCGTGGATATTATGCACGGATATTATTTCAGTGTAAATTAACGTGAAACGATAAAAAAAAATGAAAAACCGTATTTACAAATAAAATGGAGAAAAAAAGTGCCTTTTGACAGTTAAAATTTCGGATAAATAAAATAATCGATCGTTTCCTCCTCTCGTCAGCCTCGCATCTAATCGATAATAATAATGACATCCTCCCGCATTATGCATATCGCAGTGCTACGAGTCCCTCGAATAAGTCGCAGTGACAATTTGAAAAATCATGTAAACATTCAATCATCCTGTTGGCGTCTGAGAGGGGTCTAAGAAAAGTACTAAGACTTCTGGAATTTCGCGGAAGAGCTGAATCGTCACTTCCGGTGGGTAATGTCAGTCGGGCTCTTAAATGTCTTGGTTCGATTGAATTTCCTGGTAGCGTAAGGCGACAGGTGCGCGCAGGACACGGTTGTCTTGTACGAAAACAAATTGTGATTAACAATCGCACCAGTCGAGGAACGGAACCCCGGCATGACTTGTTCCTCTTGTTCCTCTTATGCGTCCCTCGACTCCTTGCTCTTCTTCTTCTTCTTCTCTTGTTCATCCGCGTCTTCTGCGAGTCGACGCTACGACTCTTGCCATCGTCTATTCCGGGTCTACTAGGAAACGCCTGTCTCTCACACCCTATGCCTACGGATATAAATAATACTCGAGCAAACCTCTGCCACGGCACTCTTGCTAATTGCCAATAGGAACAACCGGACACGAGGAACGCCCGAGACGTTCAAAACACGCCTTTACTCGGAAGTGACGTTGATCCCTGTCACGGGACGCGCGACACGCTCACTGAGAATCGAACGGGAATTCACAAGAAGGATCCCCCCTCCGTGTCTTCTTACGAGACAATGGATACTTTTGACAGTGACTTTACGTCATTTTCGTATTACATTTGTTTTACGTATTTTGCAATTTTCATAACTCACTCATCGAAGCTTAACGATTTCCTTACTTTTCGTTGGGATGGAAGTTGGTACTCACCTGAAAAACAAAAAATACATTTATTAAACGATGAACAACGCAATATGCAATTTATTGATTTTTTTAAATCAAGTTATCGTTATCGACACTTTCGAAGTCAATGTTTAAGGGTCGCTGAAACTTAACAGTATACCTTATCAATAGTGTCATATAAGAAAGTGTCAACCTCGGTCGACAAGAGCGACCTCGTTATCGTCGCTGGCCAAATGGTTAAGAGCACTGGGAATGAATATCGTGCGAGAAGGTCGAGGTCAGGAGATGAAGTGACAAGATTGTAAGTGGAGGTTGAGCCAATCAAGGTTTGGTTAGTCGTGTCCCGTATACATAGAAGACACAGGTCAGACTGTCCCGTATAACGATTCAGCCAACTGACCTTAGTCAACATCTTGCCAAACACTATATTTACCATCGATACAAGTGTACCAGCATCCACAATAGATACAGTCAATTATCCTCGACGGCGAACGCTATCCGAGATTTGATCTCCGGCAGGACCTCGAGAGGTCTCTATTCCCGATGTGTCAATATATTGAGTAGGATTGGGTAATAGGACCAACAGGCCGAGATTATCCCATGAGATAATTACAATCCCGAGATGATCAATGGAAATGATTCCACCTGTCGGATCAGTCTGATTTCTCTATTGACATTTAGGCAAGGCTATAGTCAATGTTAAATCTGGCAATTGTTTTTGAATTAAATTTACCAATGAGAGAAAAGAAAAAGTTTTTACACAGGCAACGTTTACCAGTGCATTCACATGAGGTACAAGTGACAACGTGACGCGCGCGCGACGCTTTACTGTTTTTAAATGCACGTGCGAGAAATTGTCTTGCGCCGGGAGACAAAGAGAAGACAAAGTTACGTCACTCTGAATTCTCATGACGCCCGTCGAAGGAGACAGGCAGACGCTGTCTTGAATGAGGACATTAAAAACAGTCCGAAACGAGAGAGGTGTGTCTTTGGTGCTGGGCTACGAGAGGGAAAGGGCGAGAGGGGAAACATCGTGACGAAAGCGATACTCACGTTACGATGGGAGCGTCATTTCCGGACGAGTAAAAGACTCGCACGAAAGCTCGGTCGGAAACTCGGAGCAATTCCAGGATGGGAATATCGCTTTCATGCGAATTGCGCGCGATCTGCAGAGAGCGATAAGGTCATCCGCAAGAGCAAAAACCAAGTACAGCACTTTAAGGTAAGTTTCTATGCACTGGAGAGAAGTATCGACGGACATTAATTACATAGGCATAAATGTATTACAGGATTGCCGAAAAGCCTGGATTATATAATTTTGAGTAACTTTTATTTATATTCCAATTACAAGGTAAACAGCCGATCAAGAATGTATAAAGGTATAGCAGTGCTACTAAAAAAAAATTATAAAACAGTATCCGTACACTTGACGTTTAATTACGTCTATATGTCAAATTGAATTTGAAATTTTTTTCAGCCTTAAAAAAATTCTTCCAGCCCCATGATCAGCCTGAGGACAAAGAATCTCCACGTGTAAAGTACGTTTAACGAGGCGACAGAAAGAACCCACGAAATTTGATAAACATACAAATTACTCTATTCAGCCAAAAACTAAACCGGTAACATACGTAATCCTACCGTGACGAGTTACCTCGTAAAGAAACACCCGTATACATTGAAAGTACCAAAAGCATATAAAAAAAGTTCCAAAGTACCTGCATCCATCAGAAATATTTCTCACTGTAACTAAGAGACACTTTGAAAAAAAAAAAAAAAAAAAGAAATTAAGCTCCAACTAAATCTCAGCCGAGAAGTCGAGTCGTATCTTGCAGTTCATAGACTATGCAGACTACTAGAGGCGGTATCCTCGCACTTCAATGAAGCTCGTTCCGGTTCGTTTGACGCGGGATTGCTTATACGGCCTGACCAGCGCACGAGCGAAGGTTAAAGAATGTAACTGGGATGGTTAATGTAAGCTTCGATTGAAATGCGGTCCACGGATGCTGCGAGGACGCCATCCAGTCTCCAACATCTCGTGAAGTTACCTATACAGGCATTACTTCGATCTTCCTTTTCAACTTCTTCTTAGCCACCCCCACTCTCCTTCACGGACCACAGCCACTTCGTGCTCTTCTTCGTTCGACTTCTCTTCCTTCTTCCTTGTACTCTCAACACGCTTCCTCCTCCTTCTCTTACCTCTCTTCGCGATAGTTATAGTTATCTTCGCGTTAGGCTACTCTCCCAGCATCCATTATTATACCTTACAGAAGGATGCTGAAGATTCTTTTTTTTTTTCATGGGTATCTGTAACCGCTGCTCCTATACTTATCTTGTATTATATTGCCTTGCCCGGTATAAGCGTATCTTTCGGACTCGTATGTTAACGTTGCTTATTGTTGCTGATTGCTGGGTACAGTTAACATTGCAACAATTGAATTGGTCTTGTGGGATAAAATATTTTTGCAAGCTCGCAGAGACTCGCGGATACACGTGCTTTCGGGGGAGTTTGTGGATTGTTGTGAATATTTTTGAAAAATAATCATTTTTCATGCAATAGCCAATTAATCGAAATTTATTTATCACTTATTTGTACAATTTTGAAAAATAACACGAACACTCATTTTGGACTCGGTGCTGAGATCGACAATGCGAGGATAATTAATAGCTGATTAATTATGGTCGTATCACGTATGGTGATGGGAGGATTGATGAAGAACAGTTTTTTGTATTATTTGAATCGTGAAAATTTTGAAATTTTTTTAAATCTCTCGGTACCGTTCGTTTGCTGTGTGGTTCGAAAAAAAAGTATCTTCGAGTCTCATATAATCCGTGTCGTATATCACGCCCACCCAAAAGCTCATAATATTACTAATTGGACATACGTCGCACAATTCATTCAGCGATGCACTCGACTTGGGTACGACAGATGCACTGCTTGCATTTTGCAAGCTTCACGCACATTTCACGTTAATAAATGGCACTCGTGCGTTGCGTAATATACATTGCAGTATTTTTTTTTCATAAAATCTGTAAATAATGTCTCAAATTAAATCTCGATATGCTAAAAAAATTGTCTATTCAAAGTGAGTTGAAAAATGTTTTTTGCGAAAGT
Source organism: Trachelus tabidus (assembly GCA_030142655.1). Lineage (NCBI taxonomy): Eukaryota > Metazoa > Arthropoda > Insecta > Hymenoptera > Cephidae > Trachelus > Trachelus tabidus. Next base: position 435,574 of record JARQTI010000144.1, read on the forward strand.
GCATAGAAGCTTCATAATGTTTGTATTAAAAAATGCAACTATTTTTGAACTTTCCTGGAATTTCACGTATCTCTTGATAGAGCCGTTGGGACATTGCTCTTGGTAGGTAAGCACATGCGAATATATTCTGGTATGCAGGCGAATACATGGAGCCCCGTTGCCAATTTGCAAACCGGCACATAAAGCTTCCATATACAGGTACTTATCTATATAAGGGTACCCTCACATATCTATGTACAGGACAATAGCTAAATTAATATTGAACCATATATGTACGTTTGTCAGTACATAATATGAGATTGGGCACATAATAAATATATATATGTATAAGAGTAAATATTACGATTATGTATATGTATATATGCATATATATAGACGATACTTAATCCCAAATAAAATATGTTTAACCCCATATGCTATGTGATTGATTTATAGCATACAAGCACACGTGCTATATACTGGTATACATACTATTATATGTATATACTGACGTAACACGTAATATACTAAAGCAATAAACCCTGTCGTTTAAGTCGTTTAGGTCATTTAAATCAAAATAGTAGTATAAGATTCAACGTCGCCATTTATCTATCCTCTGGAGGATTCCTCGCGATCTTAATACGCCTGACGCTAGTAAAACACGAAGTACATTTATCGTATGAGCTTTTTCAAAGAGAAAAAGGAAAAATATAATTTTCAGCCTGCGATACGTAAACTTTAACAAATGGCGACATCTATAAACATATGGCTATTTAACTGGCACATAATATGACGTGCAGTCCCACTGAACAGGACATTTCCTAAAGTCGTATGACATTGATGCCCACGTAGACATTTTACATCGAAAAGCAGCTAAAGCATATTTCCCAATAATATTATTGCACTTTGACGAAAATCTACATTAGATCAGGTCAGGTTAAATTTTCGACGTGCAATTAAATTAAACCGTCGCTTGATTTTCGCGAAAATTCATGCGTGACAGTAAAGAACATTGATTGGCAATAAAAATAAAAAAAAATGACAAACACGTGCATTCCGAAAGATAAACCCAATGGTTATTAAATGTCCAAGGTTAACGCGAATGTAAGTTATTTTGAAAATTAGTAAAAAAATGGTTTGAAAAAATTATTCTTTCCTAGTGTTTATTGCACGTATACCTGATCAGGTCGTCACGTCTTACGATCGATTGGCTATAATACTGTTTGTCGTTGTTATTTCTTATCGGCTCGCGTGGCTCGGGTAATACGTCACAGTTTGATTTTCGATCAATCGGCCATTTCAATTAGAACCGTCGTAAATCGGTACCCTGATTTTCATATCGCGCGCGGGCGCACGTGCACATACTTACTACGTACTAAAAACTAAAGTCGCGTATCGATTGTATAATCGCCACTGATAAGGGACACTTCCTTATTACCTCTCTACCTGTAACGCAAATTGCCGACAACACAAATACAATCAATATATTTCTGCATCTAGCATTAACCTAGGTCCGTACGTATGGATATGTATTAATAATTAGTTGACCAATCATTATCTCGATTGAAATGATTGAAATCATTTTTTTTAATTAAGAACACAATTTAAAATAATATTCGTGTCACAAAATTTGCTTTGCAGTACGTTTCTTCTTTTAATTGGTAACCCATTCGTTTTATAATTTATCCAATTTTTCATTTCCATAGCCCGTACATCTTCACTCAAATCTAATAACCTTAAGTCAGATGTATCTCGTAATCTCAACAGAGTTAATTGCAGCTTCTGGTACACCTACAATGCACAGGCCTGTATACGTACAATCCAGGATACAAGTAAAAACGTAAGTGGTACGTGAAATTCTCGTGTGAAATCATCGAGCATAACGCGATTAGGTAGACGGACATGTGAATGCATTATTTAAAAAATTAATTTCACGAAGAAGAAATACACGTTGAATCGTCTTAAGAATATTTCAGAATGGCAAATTGCATTAAATTGAAGACCCAAAAACCACGTAAGAGGAGACGACCAGTAACGGACCCCAACTGGGTCACTGTACTTATCAATGGACTAGTCGCGGTTGAGTGACCGGGTCACTTTAGTGTTTGCTCAAGATAAATTTCCTGTGAACATGTCGAATCCAAATGACAATAATAATAAAACGCAAAAGTCATGAAATTCACTGTTCTCTTAAAATTAATTATTATTACTCCAAAGCGAGGTCGTAGTTCAAACTTGGCAACATTGTTCGTGCCTCTCGTTCCCAATGAGTACCAAGTAAAATTAATGACGAATCTCCACAGCCAGGGTCTCTTTCGAGTGGCTGTAGAGAAAAACATGTCCACATGCCATTGTTCTCAGCGCCCCATTATTCCAGCCTAAAAGGGCTTTTGCACTGCTTATCTTGAAAAATAATAACGCGAATAAGTTTTTACGTAGATTCTACAATTGCAAAGGTCCAGTCGCCACTAGTAAAAATCTGGTTATCAGTCCTTTGCTAAGCGTGCCGCAGATACAGACGGTTGAAACTATAACTCCCAGAGACCAAGAAAGAATTGACAAGGAGATTCAAAGAAAAATACACAAAAATTAAAAAGATATTCTCTCATTTTTTTAATCCGTCTCAACGTCGATCATCCCTCTATACGTCACAAAAATTTTCATGCGTACTTCCCTTATCGTTATCGTTCTCCATATAATTCGTTTCACTCGCCTTGGCACTAAACGGAATAAATTATACGATTCTCAGCCAAGTAAATGGTATATATATATATATACAGCATTGAACATTTCATCCCTAAAATATAATAATAATGATAGCGGCGTATTGCTTGTCCTTTGGACACGAGAGGAGAGCCACAATGCAACGGTGGTAATGACGTCTCCCGAGTGAAACCATCGAATTAGCATAATTGGGGTAGACGCCCCAAGAAAGACGATACCTGCCTACTTAATGCCGGAGCTTCGAATACCGGAAACCCAAACGAACTCCCGAGTTCAGAGTTCTGACCGATCATCATATACATTATGCAGAGAAGTAAGGTACTGGAACGTCACCCGTTGTACAGTCAACTGTCATTTTCATTCTTCCGAGCCGGCAGTCGTAGCTCGTTCACAATGAAAATACGTCATCCATCATATATACCGCCGGGTACCTCACGACTCTGCCTATGGACGTAGGCGTCCAAAGATTCCAGAACCTATCCGAGATTAGGTATCTGCTTGTCAGCTGACAAATATCACAGGAGCACAATAAATATGAATGACGACAATAAAAACAGACGAATATGGCGGTGCACGTATAAAAGGGTATTACAAAATCAATTATCGAGAACGACTGACGGAATGACATTGAAGTACAAAGGGACAAAAAAGCGTCAGGGTTCCAATATCGAAGTTGAAATTCTATTTAAGCCGTGACGACAACTTGCCCTTCGTTTAAAGGGAAGGGTGGTCTTTGATGTTTGGCCGTTCGACTTTGTGCAAAGTTCATGTCAAAGGGCCTTAAACCCGCAGGGCAGATTTGACTTTAATTTTCTATCTGCCGGGAGCAAGCATTCTCGCAGGGAATATATATATATAGCGTCAAGTTTTGGAACGTTAAAGTTTTCACGACCCACGAGTCACGTGACAATAAGGGAGAGACCTGCGGCACTAGAAATTTATTATTAATACTGAGCATTCACGAGTTTCGTAAGGCTGGTTTCTAAAGCAGTGAAAAGGTAAACTGAGCGCGTACCTACTATAGTCATTGGACCAGACTGCTGTTCTACTGTCGACCCGGTGTGCATAGTGTGTTATCAAGAATAAAATTCCATGCGCGCAGGTTAGGCGCACTCGTGAAAGATTACATGTAATAATTACGACGTTTCGGTAATTCGTTGAGAATTTGACGTAATTGTCCAATTTTTCGAGTGGGTTCTTATTCAAAATTTTTCAAATTTCACGTTCACTTTGTGCGCGTCCGCTTCAACTTTACATAACGATTTTACTCACTGCCGTTCGGTAAGGCTATGCACTTTCATTGTGGACTCGGCGCGTCTTTCATGGGACAATTTACGATTTAAGACGACGGGCGCGTCGCGTAATGGTGCATCGTTACCGTAACGGCGCATTCACAATGGATATACGAAATATAACAGTTTCACTCGCAAGCTCGCCAAATCGCCAGTTCTCAATGAAGAAAAGGTCGCCCGGATATACAAAGCCATTTGGCATTGCGAGAATTAATGAAATACTAAGGTGATATCATATAACGTCTGCCTACCTGAATTTATCATCGTGCAGTCAAGTCCACTGTATACAAAGTTAAAAATTGCCAAAGGTCTAACAACTCAATTGCAGATATCAGATGCACCTGGGATTGCATTTACTGGACGATTCGCTTGCTCGCCATATATTATTTTTCCAAAATTCACAAGTCACGGCTAATTAACGATAAATAATTAATTCACGAATTAAAATCAAATACAGCTAATTAAAATCCCGTAGTATCTATCGATTGGTTTGGTAGTCTCGAATTTACTTTGTTTCCCCCCGAAGCACATAGCAACGCAATGCATCCTGCGCTACGCAGGTCGATTATAGACATGCATATAGCAAATGCAATCAGGATGCAATTAAGCATTCAGATGCGTGCAGCAAATCGACACAAATGCCAGGTGAACCGGTATAAAATACGTTAAATTTTATTTGCCAGTATGTCTATTGCATATATAAATAAACACACGTGAATTGTCAGATAGAAATTAAACTGAAAAAAGTAATTAGACCAATCCTTCGATAATGCACTTTTTTCCCGTGCAACTTAAAAACTCGAATAATGCAGCAAAAGCAGAGCGATTAAAAATAATACGTCAAAGGAAAATTTATTCGGAGCACAAAAGTCTGTACAGACTCACAGTCCGCATAGCGTAACGAGCTATACGCATAGGAGAACCAAACGCGCTTCTAGGTCGCCGTGTTTCATGCTCACCGTGCGTGCATATTAATTAAAGCCTATTAATTAACCAACCGATCGAGCATTGTGCAGCAAATCGACGCGCCACGATATGCAGCTCGTACGACTGTTTAGTCGCGCACATGTGGTACCTATCTGCCATTATAATAGAACGGCGAACCTTTCCCTTGGTACCAACATAATGGCTTCGTAAAGTTCGAGCATGAGGCATACCAATTAGCGCAACGAGTAGGTGCTGTTACGGCTTGTGGCTTGAAAAGAAATTAACCTCTAAAAGACACACGTGCAGACATACACATATGTGTGCATCATATATGGAGTTTACCCGAAAATCACTGTTCCTCGATTTTTTTAATCGTTTATGAATATTCGTTAAAATCCAAAAAAATTCTTAGAAAATATTTTTCCGGAACAACCGTCTTTTTTTTCCGATGCATCTGTATGCATTTTGGATGCAATTTTCTCATATGCAGGTGTAGGTATGCAGGCATTGGTATCATTATTATAATTATGTCGTAAAAAGTCTATGGTGATAATGTCGTCGACATAGCTAATGCTAGTGCATCGGACAATGCGTATGTACAGCGATGCAATCATAAGCATTAAGGACGATAACGACTGGGTGCATCTTGCTTCCGTGTTCACGTTGCATTATACCCTTGGCGCAAATATCTCTAATAAAACTGCATCTTTAACGCCGCACATGTGGCAATCGCCGTTATACTGATTATCCAATGCTAATGTGAAACGACTTGAATGGAATCGAACTGATGATTTGTGAGTTAATAAAATCCTGAGTAATTGCATACTGTTTACGACGTTAAATGAATTTCGGAATTAAAAAAAATTTTTAAACTTCCTTATCGTGAGATTCAACGATAATTAACGATCTGACAGTCATTAAGCCTAACGAGTAAAGGCGTTTATTTGAAACTAAGAAACAGTTTTTAAAAAATAAAAATAAAAAATGTTCTCAAACTTTCTTTCGATTCTAGTATTTTTTTTTCTTTCTTTCTCAGTTCCTGCATCCGACACAAAAATCAGCTGCGACTGAGTCGAAGCTAATCATCTGTAGAAAGCTTATTTCCTCGATTGCTTCACGGCGTGAACCGAGACGACGTTCTTGATGACTTGATGGCTCGATGACTCGACGACTAAATAGTCATTCGAATGGCTGGACCATGTCATAGAAATTCAACTTGAGAGTGCAGCGTCATGGCGCACTGTGCTTAAACTTCCGACAAGAAGTATCGGTTTCCATAGTCATTAAGCGAGTCATCGATAATGAGAAAATACAGTGAATAACGTGAATCATAAGACGAATGTACTTTGCACGGAATTATGGGAATTACAAAAAAACATTGAGTGCGCATTTTGAAATCGTACGCCATTTCCCGCCATTGAAATCTTACTTTAGGAAAAAGAAAAAAAAAAAGAAGCAATCTTCCCAGCAATCAATCACTGACTCCCATTCGACCGTACTTCCGTCCTCCTTCATTTTTCACGGTACATAAAAATCTGGCTGCACTGTCGGCGGTATGAAATTAAGCCGGACCATTCATCATTATCAAAACCATCTGCTAATTTCACACTATACTAATAATCTATCAGTCATCGAAATTATGAGCGAGAGTACTGTTTTGAATTCATATGAAATTCATTTCTAATATATATTCATGCAGATGAGTAATTGCATTCCAAGATGCACCAAGTGCATCGGAATGATGCATTGAAATCGTTTTATAATCCATCAGATATCAATATCAGTCATGCATGGTAAATGATTTGGATTTGAAATGAATTCGAAAGTGCGATTCTCACAAAGCCGCGCAGCGATCGGTGTGATTGCGAACGAGCCTTAAGAGGTTATAAAAAAATTATACAAAAAATTCACCAAGCACTTTGTATCCCCTAACTTCGTTTCCTTCGTTTCAAAGTATTTTTTAAGAGACGTAAGTTATCACGCAACCCTGTATATTCCACGTAACAGAAAGATCCATCTTTCAAATTTCCAGTGACACAAAAGATCTCACGAAATATCGTATTTTTGGATAAAACCCACTAATTTGATTTTCTTCGTACAGGAGAAAGAGGGAAGACTGGAAATCCAGTAAATGACCTTATAAGTAAACGAAATGGAATCAAGTATGACTTCCTTGAATTTATTCCAATTGGATACTCTTGACTGAGTGGTCTTTGACCTAGTAGAGCTCATCTCGTTTATGGTTCAGCATCCCTATGGATTCATTCTTAAAAATAGATAAGTCGTTCCAAACAGGTTTCCGAAAGGCTTTGGGTTTCATAAGGGATACAAAAAAAAGGTAGTGATACTTTTTTGTACCCTAGGTAGAACCTTTTTTCTATACTGAAGAGGATAGAAATCCCAAACTCCATTTTAATGGAAATATTCGATACGTACAGCTGGTCCTGATTTATTTACTATACACTCGAAGCACGCCACTGTATAAATAACGAAAAGCCCAGCATAAAATATTTATTCCATTCAACACGAAATGCATCGTCCGATGCTCGGTCAGAGGCTTTTGAATAATTCAATCTCTAATAATTCATCCCCTCATTCGAAGTGACATCTATCCTCAGCAGCACCGATACGTCCAATTCTGTCAAGTGGAAGTCACGTGTTTCGAAAAGATCTGTTTTCATCAGATTACAGAATTTCGTATTCAGACAATAAGTGGCCCGACCCAAATTATCAAAATGATTCGCTGAATCTGTTTTTGCATCGAATTGGGAACAAGGATTCGCGAGACTTTCATTTCAAAGGAATCCTCCCCTTGCGACAGCAATTTGTGTAGTAGTAGGTCAGTGGCGCGCTACTACGGTAAGGGTTGCTAGCTACTATATAGTTCCGGGTATATCTATATATACTCTAGCTATAGATATACAGAAGGTACGTACAAGCTGCTATATGCTATACGTGTATATAGATAGCAGCCCGTAAGCCGAGCTACCCCGATCGATAACCTACCCCTAGCCGAATCTCGGACTCGGTCAGGGATCCTGTTAAGCCTGAAAGATCTGCGCAGTCGCGACACAATTCCCAATTGCGTGAATTAAGACTCCACGGCGCAATTCCCTTTGCAGCTGCAAGGAATTTTTGTGCAATACGCGAACGCGTAATTCTGTCGCAATTTAAAACGCAATGGCAATAGCCTTTGCAAAATAGACTTCAAGTTTCGTCTTTGAAATCTCGATGCAGGGCTGAAGCATACAAAAGAAATTTCAAGGAAACCAACTTAGCCTTCGTGCAAATATGTACGTTTAACGTGACAAACGAAATCAGACTTATAGGAACATTTTGTCACTATGGCATACCTGCTACGTAGATATCGGACAATCGAATAGATGTCAAGATCGAACTGACGATGATTAATCGTTCCTTTTTTTATTTCCAGATAAAAGCTCGAATCAACAATATAAGTGTACCTTAAGCGTTATACACACTCCGCCGTGTTCTGACGATATGTAAACCTTTCGAGTCGGACGCATCGGCTTTTCAGTACGTCACACTGGTCCTGGTCCCGTCTCGGGCTGTGTGTACTGCAATTGACATTTTCGATGCATACATTTTGAGTTATTCCAGAGATAAGGCTTGACTCGATTCGACCGAATTCAAAGAGACCAAGATAAACTGAAAGTATTTAAAAAAAAACCCCTAGTCTACCCACACAGACCTATTGAGCATACGAGTGATGGACTCGAGCGAGACAGGAAAGAAAATCAAACAACAAAAAATTCAGTGAGTAACGTAACAAGCGTGTAGAACGGGATGACACGATAGTTATCAGGCGTCAACGAGAGGTGATAAGAAATCAATGAAAAAGAAATGACCCTTGACGATAAAGTTCGGTTGCAAGGCTACCAGAGATCAGACTAATAGTAATTAAATAAAATACGAATTTTATCGTAAGATCGACACACACAAAAATCTGTCGCAAGTCGCACGATAAACGTGATTCAACGTCCGATAGATATATCAGTGTACTAAAGATTGTATCATCTATTTTCATCAGCACGTCAGTGCGCCTGTAAACTCCATTTTTTATATCCTCAGCACCACAAAGAAAAATGACAAACGTAACCAGCCGACAAAAAAAAGAGCAACGTATCTGATCTCCAAAGTAATTTAGGGATCGTGTTCGCCTCACGATTGTGTGCGTTAATTGCCGGAGATAGGGACCGCGCAAGAAACGGCGCCATTGCCCTCGTGTTACCCAGTCGAGATAAGAATGGGCAGGGTTCCAAAATCTCAAAGAATCGTCGTGCACCGTTGCAGCCTAGAGAGGAGCCAAGTAGACTCGAAAAGTTGACTCGACTCCCGAGGTCTTATCTTCGAGTCGGTAGACACAGCGTCGTGAGTACCGCAGGAACGAAAGAAAAGAAAAATAAACCAAGGATAAGAAGAAGAAAAAAAAAAGAAAAACGTACCTTCTGCTACGTAACTAGTTCGTAACTCCTGTCGATAACGAAGTTTCCTACCATTCGCTAAATAACAAGTCAAAACTCCACGTTCACGGGAAGTCCTCGTCGACGACACCAGTCCGCCATCATCAATTTGTCCGAGACTCCTGGAAGCCCTAACTTTTCTGTCTCGCCCCCCCCACCACCCCCTTACCCTGTCACATCTATAAAATCAGCCTATAAAAGGAGCTCGATTTTCTACGTAGCTCGATACACGCTGCCGCTCAGAACTAACCACAATAATCTTGCGATAAATTGCTTGTATACGCACCGTGTATATACCAAGGCCCGTTCAGATTTATAGAGCCATTCGTAATCCCCGCCATAATCCTGCCCCCACCGTCCGTCACTAGGACGTTGCACCAGCGAGCGGTTTAATAGCCGTTATGCCTGAGCCACTGCGCATGCGCCGTGAGTATCGCGATTTCTTCCTGTACCAGACTAATCCTGTCTACAACCTGGATACGTAAGAAAGGTAGACACATACGTAGTACATATACGCATATGTATCTACATACCGATATGTACACAGTGTTGCTATATATATGGAGCAAGAGGACCCACGAGCTACGCGTGCCCCGCTGTTAAAGTTATGCAAAGTGATAGCAACGGTTCCGTGGTGTCGTCCCTTCCCCACGCTAGAATCCCCATTAAAAGTGAAAAGCGACCAAGGGCAACGAATTGCCCTTCGGAATCTTCCACAAAGCTATCCGGGAACTTTGCGAAGCTAAACGGTAACGTGGAATTTCATTCTCCGTGTACTTGTGCGCGCGTACAACTTCTTTTTAGGTTAACTTCTCGGACTGCGGCATTATGGGTAAGCTCCGTAACTCTGACGTTCTCCTATTCTACACTTCCAACTGCACGACTGTACTTCGTCTTGGCCTATGAGTACTTCGTACATAGAAGTCTCGAGTGTACTAACAATTACGTCGCAAGTTCCTGCGTTACCTCAGGCACCTGGAAGGACACCGTATATCATGTTACTCGTCTGACAGTCAGCCGTCAGTATAGCTGCTAAAATTATTTGCCAGCTTCTGTTATCCTCGTGACGAAGGAACGTTCGGAATTTCGACAATACATGTGTTCGATGATTTTAAAATTGTTAATGTATACAAATGTGGAAGTGAGAGCGACTGGATATCGACTACAGTCACGGAATTCGAGAACAATGCAGTTTTATATGTAACAATGGAAAAATGACGGAATAATTCATTCTTCGAATTTTTCCATTGTACCAGACGACACTGAGTTCGAATAGAATGGATTAATTAATAATTCTTCAATTATTCACAATTTTCACGCTCTGGCTACCTATCAAAGCCCTCTGTCGTGACGCAGTGACGCATGACTAACCTGTCGGGTAAGAATCAACCAAAAGTAGCCTGGGACACTGTACGGACAATGAAAAAAAAAAAAACAGTAACGTAAGAGCTCACGTAGATTTCAAACTATCGAATACAAAATTGAAATAAGAATCAAATTTTTACATGGGTTTATACCATAGCTGCGTGATTCGACCGGAAACGGAAGAGACTTAGAAATTGTAGACGCCACTAGAAGAGGAAGCTGATATCACCTGCACTATACGGTATTTCCTTTCTGCATTGTTCTCGCCCTTAAAGTGGGGTGGTGTCCCCGGTGGTGCGTACCTCCGTCGAGTCTCAATAGTCAAAATTGACTTGACCGGAAGTGGGCCACGGCGTCCCGCAGTGTCAGGTGATGCGTGCAACCCAAAAGAAAAACAATGTGATTGCAGTATGAAGGGAGAGAGAGAATCCATCCGGAAATGAATAGACTTTGTTACCGGATGTCAGATCCTTGTCCTAGACGTCTATAAGACCCGTGGACACGCTCGAGAGGATCGTGTTCGAGAAGATAAGCCCATTTACGTTATTCGATCCTTGTCTGAGGAGACCCTTACCGGCATCGAGGATAATAATGCTGCAGGTAATTTAACATTTTTCTTAAGTGTCTCCAAGCTGAACTCAATTAGTCACGGTCGCTAGGAGTCGTTCTAATTTTAAAATTTCGCGCTCTTCTTAACGGCGCCATCTGCCGGGACAAAAGTGCAATTGCGGCACATTAGATCCAGACGCGCCAAGTCATTTCATATGTCCCTTTGGTAAAGTGACTCTAACCTAAAATCAAAAATTTCACCCACCAAACCTGCAAATCTCAATCAAACCGCGTGTCTGTCCCTCGTGTAAGGCGAAGCGATGATTTTTTAATAATAAAAAGAATAATAATCCCAACCACCCACGAGAATAAAATTAACTCTTCGTCAATTAGCATCTCTAACAAGCGCAGCAATAATGGCTGCTAGTTGGTCGGCACGTAAAAGCGGACATATGTAAATTTCCGTGAGAGGCTCCTCGTGCTTTTTCTCTTAGCGTTAAAATAGCTCTTGTCTTCCAGGAAAATGGATTCCGTGAGAGTTCACATCGGAGAAGGCGCACGATGCTCGGTGCGCGGACGCAGAGCGTCGCGCCACGTAGGGTCGCGCGGGCTAAACGTGGATTTGTAAGTGGATCGAAGGGGAGAACCAGAGCTCGTAGACTATAATGGGTCATTTAGGGGTTGTTAGTTCCGGCACTGAGTAGCGAACGAGCATGTTTACTCATTCGGGCGTGTCCCTTCTGTTCTCTCATGCGCTTTCGACGACCCACCCTTCCTCCCTCAGCGTCCCTTTGAGAGGACGACGCTGAGGCTGGCTGACCGACGGCTCCAAGTGCTTGGGCTACCAGGGCCGTATGCAATTATCCTGACACGGGGGGGTGTCGCAGCCAGAAGAGACCTTCCCTAGTACATATCTGGAATGGGACGTATCGACATACGAAGAAAAATAAGTTACTAAGGGTTGCATCGAAACTTTCATACTGACCTAAGGGCTCGACGCTTATCACCCCCAATTGGGGAGAAACGAGCGGAGACCGTAGCGCTGTGGTTATATTTTCTTGTAAATATCTCACGAGGGAAACAAGAAAAGCAGTAAAACAAATAAAAATACTTGGAATTATTCATTTGGGGTGTTCCTCTGATGGGACCTTTTGAGGGGCTATTTGATACCCGTAAGGGATGCGTGGGTTGTACCAAATATAGATGCTAGGTCGTTAAGGGCTTATTATAGATATCTTACAGCGACCGGTATCTCGAGGGTGAAGTCTGGTAGGCTTCACCCTAGATGGCAGACGCCTCTTTGAAACACTCGGCTGTACCACCCTGTATGTATATCCTCTTCGCTGACTATTTCGATATTTATAGACCGACTGCTATTTACAACGATTTTCTACCCTCCGATAGCCTCACGCCCTTCAATTAGTAAATCAGTCGGTAGTTTGATTCCCGACGATTTATCGAGCAGCGAATATCAGGAATGACAAACTTTATTGTGGGACCGTTGAAAAAGTATTTTTCACATTTATTTGTCATGCCGAAGGTACTTTATGATGTTTGTTGGAAACTGGAATATTTTCAATAGGCTACTGCGCTGCTTTTAACGTAACTTTAGTGGAAATGTTGATTCGCGTGCGTTTTTGTTTTTTCTATCGTAAATATCAGAATTTGTCTCGAATCCAACGAGTTTCAGGGTAACAGACAGTTTTTACGTGCAGTTCGATGGAAACGTACCTTGGGGCTTAATTCGTTTCCATTTCAGCGATTGCTGGGGCTGTCACATGACCAGGAATAAAAAAACAGCGGGGTCTGGATAGTTGCAATTTAATTTTATGTCTATATTCCCTTACTCCTCCTTGTACGTGAAAACAATATCGATTGCGCGTTACCATTGGAAAATGAAGCATGAAATATTATCACGTTACAGTAAGAGACGTGGGACCTGTATAAAATAAATTTTACGTGAAGATTCGAGAGCTAAGGTGATAAAATTTTATCACAGAATCCACAGCAGTGTATCTGATAAATCGATACCGAATAATTTTACAAAAAATGATTTAACGGAACAGAACGTAATATCAACATTTTTGACTCGACTGGGATAATAATAGTGATTTGAAAATTCAAAGAAATGCATAAATATTTCAGAACAAGCGATATGGATAGTTAATAATTACAAATAATTTTTTAGCGTCAAAATATATTTAACAAATTACTGGCGTCCAACCCTGAAAAATTTTATCCACAGAATCTCTTACGGACGCAGCATCGCGACTCGACGAAAATTCCAATCTCGTCCGTCATTTCGAATCTGCATAAATTACAGATTCCGCAGAAAAAAAATCTCCACGAAACCAGCGCAAAGAGCTGTACGAGTGGTAGTGACGAGTTAAAAAAAATACGCGGACAGAAAATTCTCATCTCATCGGCGAGTAGTCGGAGTCTGTACCACAATGGACCACACTGGTCGTCATAGCTATACAACCTCAAGCAAGCTCGATATTACTCACGGGCCGAGTGGCGAGTTGGCCGGAGTTAGTTATTACAGCGGAGAGTAAGCAGCGCTGCAGTCGCAACTGCACCGCATGGATGCACAGAATGAAACTTTGACACTAGTAGCAAAAAATGTTCCAGAGATCAAAACCGAGGAAAGCACCCTTAAAAATTTTGTTCACTTCTTTTTTACAAAAACATTGCATACAAAAATTGTCCGCATCCCAAGTAGCGACCGTGATCCTCGCGATCGCTCAAAAACATATAACCACTGTTATCGCGATACAAATTTTTCATTGACATTCATTTGATATCAGCAACAATATTTTATCTCACGCCAGTAGAAATCAACAACCGTACACGTTATGGGACATGTGTCCTAGATTCCTAGACCTTATTTCACGGCCCCGTCCTTACATTCAGATAATAAAGACTATATTGTATTATTATCAAAGTCTAGCTGTCGAACAAACAGCCTCCCGGCGATCGCCGGCGTGGCAGCATATCGAATCGTTTGAAAAAGGCGCGCTTTGTTATATAGGAAACGCTATCTAGCGTCCGACACATTGAATGAAAAGAAATTCATGGCGGGTGAGTAACGCCGTACGGTGAAGGAAAAAAAAAAAGAAATCGTACCCAACCACCAAAAAAATTTCCTAAAATAAAACAAGCATTAACCTAACCTCTAAACAAAGTACTCGCAAATTATTCCCAACATCCACGAAAACATTCCAAATGAATACGAGTATAAATTTACCCGAGTAAAGAAAAGCCCGGATAGAAGATTACGTATAAACTCCGTGAAGGTGCCTTGTAAAAACGTTTGCCAGAGGACAGGGCAACGTTGCACCTGCACCTGCATTGCAGTAATAATTCAGTTTGCCGCAAGGAGGCGGTGGATGGCCGGGATGGGGTCAGGCTACAAGGCTGTCGTTCTAGACTTGAAAGTAAAGGGACTGGATGGTAAAGGGAGTATAGGCGTAGGTACTGGTATACATGTATAGATGGATATAGGTACAGTCAACGTTGTCATTTTTCTCGGTGCTCGAGGAACGCAGGGCGAAACCGTGGATGGCATCGGGAAAAGTGAGAAAGGAATTGAAGATGACGAAAGGCTTTATGGAAGAGAGAATAGCGAATCGCTTTGGTGGTGTCGATACGGCTCAACAGATCCTGAGAAGGTCTACGGAATCAGGATGGTATAGACGTTATAACAGTGGCGAAAGGCCATCAGAGCAATATATATATATATATATATATATATATATCGAGTTATGTTTGCTCCATGGAATTCGATCGAATCGGACATGCCGGCATTTCTCACGAACAGTCCTGAAAGGCTTCTTTAATTCGCCCTCGGACATTTCCTGTGTTACTAGGAAAAGTAACGAGGTACTTTTGACGATTGAACGAGGAATACATTTTTCATATGAATAACAGAAGACACGTAATACGGGATATGGGAATGAAAATGATTTTTCAGAAATTCTTTATAATCCCAGATTCAAGTTATTACACAGATGGTATATACGTATCTACGTATTACAATGGAGATTTATTAACCGGACTCGAGCCGTTTAATTTCTTAGATAACGTTGACATTTAAATTTAGCAGAAGGCGCAGATTTCTCCGCGCGGTGCAATAAAGAAAGACCGGGAGAGATGCGAATGTAGGAGTTGGAGTCTGGTTCGTTCTGAATGCTCGTAAGAGATAATTGATGATTAGAGATATTTCTTGTGGGAGTATGAGCGAGGAAGAAATTGAGAAAGAAGAGGAGAGACGATAGTTACAGGATTACGAAGAAATCGCGGAGCGTAAAGGGCGACGGCGAAAGTTCGTCGAACGACGTTGCCAATCGTAATGCCGACTCTTGCGATTCAAAAGGTTCGACTGACCAGTCGATTGCAACGCTGCACACCAGGTATAAGATTCCCAGACTCATTCGCAGTGTCTTTTCATTCATGTCCGGAGTTTTGCAATCGGAGGTACAGTCTCTGGCCATTCATAAAAAAGCCTAAGTTAACCGACCAAAATATACAGGGGGAGGCCAATATTGATGGCTCGAGTGTTGCAGAACTCGAGTTGCTGATGCGATTCTCAAGGACTGATAATAGTTAGCGAATTTTCATTCGCGAATTAAACCTTTCGGACTGAACTCGTAATACTGGTTGAATTATGGGTGGCCTGGCTGTCAAAATGATGCCGGGTGCTAAAAATAGACGGTTTACGATGAAAATGCGAAATTCGCGAAAATAATTGTGCGGAGGATGGAATCGACGAATAGAAATAAAATGAAAAGGTATGTGGGACAGTTGTTTTTAATGGCTGCCGGGAACAATGCGTTTACTTCGGATCCCTCGTTCGACCTGATTCACCGACGTAATCGTACAATCAAACGCTCCAGAGAATATACGAGCTAACTTTCTCACGAGGGTTTTGCAAGCCCTTGCAAATTCTACCGGAGACCTCTGTTCGTATTTTCAATTTTGAACTTTTTCCTTGCGTTATCCTACATTATTATAAAAATTCATCGAACTTCTGATCCCTTAAAAGATTAATATCAAAAATATTATGAATATTTAAGATCGCACAGAGAAACCCACCAATTTATAATCTCCATATCTTTCGCTCAAACGTCAAATAATAAAAAGTTGCAAATATTAAGAAAAAAAATTATCCAAAGATTGGTATTGTCGATCTTCAAATATATGGATGCTGTCTTGATTCTCGTGCCGGACCGAACAAGAGTCAAGATCTACGAAGACCTTGAAAATCTGTCGCCTTCTTTCACAACGACCAAAAAAAACAATCGAATGAGTCGTATGAACAATCTCTGCCCAAAGTGCAGAGATTGAACCTAGGTCACTGAAAGTCCATAAAAAACAGTAGACAGGAAGGTGTAACGATCTTACGTTAGGCGCCATAGGGAAAAAAAAAGATGCTTGCGGTACCCTGGCTCTTAGGTGTCCTTGCTGGTTGCGGTCGATCGATCGATCGATATCGTCGCTCGATCATTTATATACCGCACTGTTATTAATCGTTGCTGCCGTGCTGGAATACAGCGCCCCATTGTAAGAGTTCATCACTTGGTTGACCTTTTGTGTATCAGATGATCATTTATCATTGGTATCATCGATCGTCATTGACAAAGGTAAAGTAAGACATTCCCGTGATAAATAAAAATTTTCAAATTCAATTTACTCCCGCCAATTTTACCCGACGCGCGTAACGTACGTAGGTGCGCGTGCTGGCCTGCGCGCAGGAAGTCTATTAACGCGCGAGACAAAAGGCAATTAAATTCATCTAAAACGTGCCGTACTGCCAGTGGGAAAATATTTACGACCAATTTACGCGCTGATCTCCTCCATCTACGGCGTTGACTCGCTTGTGAGAAACTTTTTCGAAGGAACTCCTTCCTCCTTATGCACTCGTAATAGTAATCAGGCTGAGTGCAACACGTGATTACGGTACCCATGGTTAGAGAGAGAGAAGTAAATTTATTCGTATATTTTTACACCATTTTTCTTAAAGCAAGCTATTCCAACAGTACCAAATACACAGAAGGTTCACGTAAGTCTATCGGGAAAGTGTGCTAAGCTGTGCGTCCTAAACCTTTAAGTTAGTCATCGCAGCCAGGTGCGCCGTAACGTCCCGGGCTTTTTCAAATGAGGAACATCGCCAGAATACACTCTTAGCGACGAATGTTATTTTCTCAGTAGGTCAGCGCATATCAAATAGCTCAACCTCAGTCGCGCCCGAATGCCAATGAAAACCAATAGAATATATACAATCGTAATAAATATCCTAAAACAGCAACCTAACCTCAATTAAATGAAGAAACCACAGGCCATCTTTAATCACCTTTAATGCTCGGCGCACATATGTACATATATACACACACACACACACAAAACGTCTAAACTTAGCTCAACGCAAGTTCCACGACTTTTAATATCCGTTAACCGTGTTTAATTCAACACCATATACTAACATCGATCATTTATTCATCTACGGTAGGTACACACGGTAGACCTTAAAACTTCATTCGTTCTCATGCCCTCTCCGCGTTCCGTTATTTTAGTTAGAATTAATTGGCTGCTCCTGGCAACTCCTTCGGGTGGAACTACTTACTCTACGAGGGTGGAAGACCCGGTTAAATAAAAAAAAATAGAGTCGAATGTGGCTGTAACTAGTTCTCTCTCGGCAACCCCTCCGAGAACAATGGAATTCTCGGCAATTATGTTCGTACCCAGATGCGGGCAGGTAACCCACCCCTCGGTCTTGCCTTACCGACTTGAACCTCGTTACAATGGCGAGAGCATGTAACGTGCTTACGCTTCTTCCGTCACGATTGTTCCTTACTTCAAGTTCCTCTTTCAACGACTTCCCGGTGAACTTGCGTCTTCCTTACTCCTCGAGGCCACCGACCTTGCAGATCGAACATACCGGTAGCCAGCTACGAGTCCCCTGCGATCTTATTTTATCAGTGTCTCTTAAGTCGATAGGCCTACAGCTGTAAAGCGTTAATTAGAAAACTTGTGCACGAATTTCGAAACCGCTGTCAAAATTAATTAACATACGTAAATCAGTTTGTGCTTGGAATTGAAATTCGCGCCAGGGGAATCATCAAATTCTGTTATTGACTATATGTACACCCTGGAGAATTGTTACGTCATTTATATTGTACAGTACGCTTTGGGGTTCTCCGCTACGTGAGATATATCTTTTGTCGTTCCGAGCTATGGCTGAACTGTTATAGGGGTTATGTTACGAAATTGCATGAGGAACTTTCGGCCTTTAAGACATGCAGAGTTAAAGGTTGTATACATATAGATGAGCCAGAGTCAAAGGGCATTGGTACTTTCTCTACGATACTTTTGTACTCTTACTTGCAATCGGTAATTATCCTGTTATCGTAGATACAGTACGTATTTTTATTGCGTATGTGATATTATATGTATGTAGATACAAATTGTTAATTCTAGCTACGATCTGTCTTGTACGATTTCTTTAAATTCAAGAACTTCACGTAGCAAGTGGGTAAGCGAATAATTGAAGGTCAATTGGAATGATTGAATATGTGTAAATGAAATAGAGTTGAACAATATAGGGTGCAGGATGCGACGTAATTTTGAAATATTCACCGTTTCGATGGCTTCCAGCGCCGCTTCAACACGCCCAGCATGAGGAGGAACCCGATGTAGACGAGACCCAGGTGCCACCCGGACGACCGACTCTCAACTGTACAACCACCAAGCACCAATAACCACCGCGTTCACGAGTATCACACGATCACCGATTCACCGATTGTTTCCAAGAGATTCTTGGATTGCCGATAATTCCGCACGATTTACACCATCTTCACGAGAATCCAGTTTTTCACCGATATAAAGCCTGCGCATAGCACATTCATAGTCGCTCTCGCTTTCTTATCGTTCTAGATTTATGTGATTCCGAAGTCGTTTTCAACACACGAATCGTGTGACTGTAATTCAGTAATACGTTTCTGCTTGATTTAAACAATCGTAGAATAAATTTTGTGGAAGCAGCCCTAAAAGACTAGACGATGCTTTGCGTAGTAGTATTGTCAATTTTTTGGTTATAATTGATCAAATTAAATTTATGTCCTGACATTGCATTAGATTATTTTGACACAGCGAATAAAGTCTGAAAAAAATAATACTCGAGTAGAATCCCTTGATCATAACACTGGATCATCATTTCCTAATAAAATATTTGTAACCTGATAACCTAATTATAATTTCACAATTCAATCGTATCGGTGATTCAAGATCCTTTACTTCACTGCGACTGAAAACCGATCATTTTACATTTGATTAGCAAATTGAAAAGACGATTTTGATTTGTGACTGTGTAACCAGAAACTTCTTAGCCCCTACCATTTTTATGCTTGTCCTTTCTGGTCGTTTGTTAACATTATCACCCCTTGCGCTAAAATACTATCCTACGGGAAGGAAAAGTTTACTCTGTTTTTGTTCCTGGTTTTACCATAACAATTAATAATACGATATTCGCGACTATGATTGTACCTCTATGCGTAGTTCTCTTGCAATATATTTTGACGTATTAGAAACACGAAGAAACGCAGATATAAAACTGGCGAACTAACCGACAACCGAGCAGCCAAGTAGCGCGTCGCGACGGATATCTCTAGCATAGAGCGGAGCAGAGCGACCGCTCGCCGAGCTCGAACTCAACTGAAGACAGAGACGGGAAACACGCGGTTCTCCTTTCCGACTCGAGCCGAGCTGGTTTGGTCGCCCCCACCGTAACCAGTAGCGTACCTTCACTGAAAAGAGCCCGGGTGTTATCGTTAGGATACAAATTTGAAGACTTTCTCATCTATGAAATACAACCGGAACGAGAGAGAATTGAATTGGGATATCCGTAGCCCTCTAATTTTTGGAGCCTTCTCTAATATGAGATTTATTTCATTATAATAATTCGTAAATTTTGGTCTTACCGATTCTTCTGACGTTTGTATGTTTTATACTTTTAAGTGATTCAATTAGTATGATAAGTTTGATTAAATTTTAATGATGTATCAGCACGGGGCCCAAAACAGTTATGTACTTCACTGCACTCTTGCCTTAAGCCGTGAGCCACCCGTAGAGTCCGCACTATTCCACAGCTGATGCAGGAGAATGCGTGAAAGAAGAGAGCAGGTATTCAGTAATTAGTAGAAACAATCCCGAAGGATACAATAAAATTAAAAATTTGACTGATCATTATCATGATAACCGTCCAGTCATTTTCCACGTTTCTCAATCATTTCCCGTTCGACGACCCGAATGCATCAGTATCAACCTCGAACATCGCGCAAATCCGTTTGTCGCGCGCATTCCATATTTACCATGCAGTTCCGCGTTCTACTTACAATTAGAACCAGTGAGTCAAATTATTTCGTACTACCTAACCAAACGAAAACTCCAAACTTATAGGTTATGTCAAAGACATAAAAGGAACGTCGTATTTCTCATCGATCGATCAGCCAAAGCTTTGGATAGATTAAAGAGAATGTATTGCGTGTAAATAAATTAATAAACATAACACCAAAGTCAATCAGAAACTTGCTTGAGCCAGCAGTCGTGAAATTGCGCTGAAGTATAACACTATTATTCTTAAATTTAAGTTTGGAGCTTTTTCTAACGTACTTCAAGTTTATTTCAGAGTTCAGGTTCGGCTCGACTAAACCACTTCGGTAAGGCTCGGCTGCAATCGCATACTATGCAGACCGATCGATTTTTCCTTCTCCGAGTATCAAAGCCGCATGCAGGCTCTGGATATTTCGCTGCGTCGTTGCACCGCTTTTGCCACTTGTCTTCACTTCGAGTTCGACTTCGCGACGAGCAGCCGAACTACCGTTAGAAATATTTCACGCGATACGTAAGAACGTAAATAAACTTCCTACACAGCTGCGTTGACTTCTTTTTCCCTCCCACCAGCAGTGTACACCGCTGCACTGCTTACCTTCTTTTTTGTACCTCTAGTCTGCCTTACGCTCTAATTTACCGACGTACGGTATGTCGTTTACATTAGAACAATTTTTAATTCGCCCGCTATCCTTCACAAGGAGCGACGACAAAAGTTGCCCGCGCTTATTTAAATTTTAATATTTTTCAAAATAAATACACTTTTTATCTCTGACTCAGGCTGCTATTCTCAAGAAATTAATGGGGGATATGCTTACTGGTATAAGAATTCATATAGTAGTAGAAAAGTCTCGTACGTCAGTCAGCCGTCGATTTAGCCAGTGAAGCGTAACGGTAAAGAACGGTACGTGCCGTGATTCTAGGAATAAAAGGAAAGGGCCACGGTCTGATGTAGAATCGATCGAAAGGAACAGGTGAGAGGGTCTAAGAGTGAAAGAGTGAAAAGGTCTCTCACTATTTTTCTCTCTCTCTCTCTCTCTCTCTCTCTCTCTCTCTCTCTCTCTCTCTCTCTCTCTCTCTCTCTCTCTCTCTCT
>JARQTI010000144.1:457483-549741 GCA_030142655.1 Trachelus tabidus
TCTCTCTCTCTCTCTCTCTCTCTCTCTCTCTCTCTCTCTCTCTCTCTCTCTCTCTCTCTCTCTCTCTCTCTCTCTGAAGTAGATAGAACACTCAGGGGGTTGGCTCTTCGTGTTCCACAAGGACTGACTGTGAATCGACGTTGCTTGTCTGCTGGATCGGACGATCAGTTCTATCGAAGGGATCGTCGATTTCCGATGGGGTCGCAATAGGGTGAGTGTACATACGTCCATCGATGAAACTGATCGCTCCACGCGGGAGGTGGATCGATCGAGGTGCCTTTTATTCATGAGAATTTCTGGCCAATCATTCCGCTCCTACGACCCAGCTATAACTTACCGAATGACTACCACCGTGCCACCTGCAGTCATGAGAAGCATAAGAGTTTTGTCGATTCGATCGATTCAAGGAACTAGGGGTAATCTCATTTTTTGGGAGTACAAATATTTTAGGTAACTATACTGTACGGTTTTTCAAAATTATTTCGGATGAATGGAAAAAGTAGATTTTTTAAAAATCGACATAGGATGTTTTTTCGCAAATATAAGGTATTTCATTGAAGTTTTTGGAAATTGTAATTTTTTTGTATCTTTACGCTCAGAGTGAGATTCAAATGTCATCGTCATCTTGGTTCTAGTCATTTACTATGCATCAAGGTACCAGTGTCTCGGGGTTGTCGAGAAATTTCTAGAATCTCGCATGGAACTGCGCGCAAAGTAATATTTCATGAAAAGCTGGAAAGTACAGAAACTGGCAAGCTTAGTTGCTTCCTGGATGAAACGGAGGTTTTTGAGTGTTCTTCAGCAAGAAGGTGTCTCAAAGTATTCTCATCATACTTGACCTACCTTTTACCTACTGCCAGGTTTCATCGAGGCGAGTTAGATGCAGACTCGAGAATCTTCATCTTACAATTAGAGTTTTTACGTCATCTCGCCAGCATCCCTCTTTTGTATATGTCTACATTCTTTTGCCACTCAGGTATTTCGTGAGTTCAACATCCACTTCCATGGGCATGTCATGTTCCTTTTTATTTTTCCAATCCGCATCATCCGCCTCAGTCTTCAATTCTTGGACAAATCCTTGCAATTTGTATACAATCCCGTCAAGGATTTGCTTAAGCTCAAGAGGAGGCAAAAAAATATATTTTTTTACGATCAACTTCAATTCCAAGTCCTTTATTGTTCATGCAGCGACTACCCGCATGATTCACTAAGAAACAAGATTGTTGTGATAAGAATATTTTTTTGTTAATAAAAAATAATGACTTAAAAATCATCCTTAAATGCAAACATCAAATATAGCGTTTGATTTATATTCAAAATTATTAAAGAAGATTTTACTCATCATGATGCATAGGAATAATCAATTCCAAAATCATTGTGACATAATTAACAATCTTCGCTATCGGTAAAAGAGCAATAAATAATTTTATTACTGATCAATCAGTATCCAATAAGTAATGATCAAAGATTTGTCAATATATAATTGTCATGTATTATATTGGTTTTTGTCAATGCCCAAAGTTTTGTATGGGCAATGACTGATTTGGAGATATAAGGATAACGATATAAGAAAAGAGAAGGAAAAAAGATAAGTAAAATGAATGCGATATATAAGAGACAGTCGTTATCTGTGAGTGGATAAAAAGCCAGTATCCTTTGTGACTGGCGATTCAGGATCCGAGGGCAAGATCCTGCCAAGGAAGGGACATCACTGACAGCGCACTAAGCCCGTTAAAACCGGACTTTGCTCTCGTTGTATGTAGTTGCTAAAGAAACGGAACAGTTGTCGGGACTGAGACGCAGGTGGAAGACCAGATGGTCGAGAAACAGTGAATGGAAGAATGGTAGGAATATGAAGTCCAGTGCACACGAGGAGCATAAGCCGGGCTGGTAGACTTGCTAAGACGAATGTGACTGCGCACCATGAATATCAATATCCGTTTCCTGTCGCGTTTCTTCGGAGCCCAACAAAACTCCCTCGAGAAATACATTGGCACATTCCTGGGAATTTTAGCTTTTATTTTCATTAACATACTACGGGTATATCTCGCACATCAAAGGCGACCGAAAACCTAATTGCAGGCGAACGGTTCCTATTGGAACTTTGTCGGTATTCAAAGTGCTCATCCTATTGTTGGATTTTTATTAGACTTACGCAGATGTCGGGGCGTCGTTCTAAACACTTTTCAATCCTATTGTTTATGTTAGATCGGAACTCTTTATTGTTGCGATAAGATATGCGGTTAGATTATTGTACGGCTTAATGTTTTGTTTCAACAAATGTTTGCTTCGTTTTGTTTTTGAATATTGTTGTTCTTATTAATAATGTTTTAGTACTTGGTGAATTCATTGTAAATACAAATACAAAATTAATGTGGTTCCGGCCGGGATCGAACTGGCGACCTTCTGCGTGTAAAGCAGACGTGATAACCGCTACACCACGGAACCTTGTTGTATGTTGTCAGCATTTCGTTGTTTATTATACAACGTGTAAATTTTGATTTTTTTAATGATGAAGAATTTGTATACAAATATATATTTGTTCATTGTTTATAATTTATATATTAACGTTCGGTTGCATATTCAAAAAATACACTTTCTTCTCTCATACATAAAATATGTAACAATCAGTTTCTGCTCGGTAAGGAAGCGTATGGTAAGTACAATCAATGATTAATAGATGGCTGCGCATGCTGGGACCGCTCGGGACTGTAGCAAGACATTAATTTGGTAAAAATTGTGAATAATTATGAAAATTATTCTTGTGGCAGAAATATGTTTAATAATATTAAATAAAACAAATATTGCATATAATTTAGTATACAGTGTGAACTAACCATTACATATTTCTTAGAATGTTCATTACTCACTTTATTTATTAAACGTGAGCAATAAATTATTTTTATTTTAAAACTCAAAAAGTCCCTTCCGCATTAACTCAAACCTCGTATCTTCATCGAAGAACTTTATGTGAATCTCATCGATCATGATCAACCGATGATCATTTATTATTCCATTAGAAGATAAATACAGCCTTCTGTTTTCCAACGTCTTGATGTACCTTGCGCAAGAAAATGTCCACTTAATTAAGATGATTACTATTGCAAAAAGTTTGCAACTTTTCTTGATTACAACATTTCACATACATCTCGTCAATGACGAATCATGACCATTAACCATCTGTAAGATAAACGGGAACTTTAGTTTTGTAAACTATATGTACATATATAGCTTGCAAATTATAAAATATATATATAAACTCAAGTATAGTAGTTACATAAGTATAGGTTAAGCGGATTTACTCAGGTTAAATATTCCTACTGAATTAATAAAAGTATATAATTACTAGAAATTTGTTTATACTGAACTTTATGATTGCCCTTGTTTGCTTTCTATAAACTGATAAGATCGTTGTGCTTTGATTCCATGATAAAGCAATTGCAAGGCCTATCTTATTTGCAGCAGAACGGATTAGTGTAGTATCGCAGTTTCGCATTTTTGATTCTGTTTTTTTAAAGACAATACAGAAACGACATTATTCATCTTAAGAAATTGGAGCATATTGATTTTGAATATGAACTCTGACAACAAGCCCGCAAATATTTGATGAACACTCGGATTAAATTGTATGTCAGGTCGCTTAAAATGCGCATAATTAATAAATCGAGCTTTATCAAAAATGACCTAGCTGATTATTATTTTTCGAAAATCATACCTAAAGCATTATAAAGAAAAATCAGAAAATCTTAGAACCCGATAGCAATAGTATAGTGGAACATGAGGTCAATTTGATATATACTTAAAATCAATGAAATAATGATCAGTTAATCACAATAATTATCATATCCTTTAAAATCTCTGCATTCCCATCAAAGTAAATTACTGAGTTTCATGATTATCTCTTACCTCGATAAGAAAAAAATCAAAATTTGTCACTCAAAAGGTAAATTATGCTAGAATAAAATTTACAAGTTGCCAACAACGGTTAATCACATCCGTACTACAACAATCGTATTTTAAAAATATTACTTTATCACAAGCGTTATATCTTTCTATCAAATTAATTGAAATTTTCACAAGCCGAATTATTCGCGGATGACTAATTATAAATAATAATAAATTCAAAATCGGATTTCCTTTTATCTATTTCCGTTAATGATAACTATAAGACCCCTACTTGCCGATAAGGAAGTGTCATACATGTAAACGAATATATTCAAGCTGATTGAATGTGTTGTGATCAGAACAACAATAATGAATAACTTTCGTGATAACAACAATCGCGAACGTCGTCATATTGGTGACGGCGATTAGACATTCGGGGAAGTCTGAATATACCGTTACTTATCAGTGTCTCTTAAAGCCTTTGTTGGCGAATGAAATTTCTTTGTGATCAACATCGTAATCAGTCTTAAGAGCTTTGAACACATCGAGTAACTTGTGCTGCCTGTAGCCGTTCATCCGATCAAACGTGATTGACTAGTGAAGTGGGACATAAGATGAAGTCCACAAAGAAGACCAGAAACAAAGTAAAGATATATCTCAAGATCATCCACATTTTCTTGGACGTTCTTTTGATTGTAAGCAGAATTATCATACAATTATATTTTTTTAGAAATCAAACGAACAACGGTTACTACAACATATATTCTAAACGTATATGAAAATCAAAAGAGACACTGTAAACTTCGTTATGTTTGTGATAAGAAGTGATTGGTGTTTGACTAAATTATTTTTTTTCAGCTTATCGCAGTTTTGTCATTTCTCACGACAATTAGGGAAAAAATAATATTTTTCGTCCACGAAGAATATTTGGATTATTACTTGGACAAGCCGGTCATTGTTCTATGCTTTGGATTCGTCTCTATTATTCTCATTGGCTGGCTGGGTGTGATTTCGGTATCACAATACTACCTTAATGGTATCATCACGGTATGTGACAAATATAATGAATTAATATATGCAGATATATCACGAACGTATTAATTTTCCGAACATGACGTTTCCTGTAACGTATTTTATCAACTCGAAACTGATAACGAAAATTCGAGAACTGACCTACGTCACCTTCGCCCGTCCACCCTTAGTCGGTGCATCCGCACGCCGGGGGGCAGCAGCCAATTATTTTTCAACCGGGACCGACGATAATCTGGGAGTTGAGGCGAAACAGTCTACACTCCGCAGAACGTGAGCTCTGACGGATCTTATCGGAAGAGACGATAGCTTAACGGGTCCTGTCGATTTTTGGGGATGTGTAAAATCGAGAAACGCAACTGTAGGCATTGATCTTCGGGGTCGAGTAAAATCAGCAAACGCAACTGCATATACAAACGGGAGCGAAGGGTCACGGAAATGCACGGGCGCTCAGGCTGCTAGGTTGAAGTATACAGAGTTGGAGGAAGCTTTAGGTAAATAGTGCCGAAACCAGAGATCAATCGATCGAGACCGTAGCAGAACGAATCGGAGCTATAAAATCGCAATCCCTCGACCAAATAATACATTAAGAGTCCTCACCGGAGCTGGTTCAGTTAATTCGTGAAGGCCGAGAACTGCAACCAGGAGACCCTCAGGGGCGGGGGAGCACTAGGCACAGCACTGCACCTCCGAAACACGCGCAGAAAATCGATAGAACTTTCTGAATAATGCGAGAACAACGCGAGAACTTTGTATACCATATAGAGAACACAGTTAGAAAGACTATCAACAGATAGCACAGGAGCGCCAGCAGCTCGAGGCACCTCCATCGGTGTCCCAAGAGAAACTGCTTTGACGATAGTCAAATTCGGGAACTAATCATTCCGATTGGCCAAGATCCTTGGAGCCGATCACTTTCATTCTTTCCCTCGGATCGTCATCTTAAATCAAATTGAGAGCAATCCTCAGTCAATCGGTACCTGACTTTTGAAGATCCTCCATGATGGCTTCCCCAGGGCCGTAGACAACAGTTGGGCACCAGATCCTTAACTCGGGTTAGGGGGTTCCTCCCCTGCCCTTACAAAATTTTTTCTCCACCTGCTCTAGAGCCCTCAGTCTCTCTCCAGCAGGGCGCCTGTATCTCATTCGGACTTCTGCCGATCCGTGGCGACCTGTCCGTACTCTCCGGTACTTTAGCCTACTGGGCAATTCGGTACGTCGAGACTATCTCTCCGCGGCAGATTCGAGCACCTCGACTTCAACTCAATAAAAATTCGTTCCGAGAGCATTACCAGTATACATTAGATGTTTCGCAAATATTATTGTAATCTAGTCAAGAAATATATTCGGATCATTTCAGTGAAAATCATGATTCATGAAATACAATCTGTATCAGTGAGAATTAATCTTTCAGCTAATCGATATCACTCTCTCACATCCGCCAATTTATTCGCAATAGATCGTATGAGATTGCTTATGCCTTTAATAATAATCCCTCATGTCACTGGACTAAATCGATGACTCTTATGGACATTTTAATAACATTTATTTCCTTCGCAGTTCAGCGTTCTGCTCTTTGGAGAATTTCTCCTCACCATTACACTAGCGGGAGTCGGAGCAACTACAATAAATTTTGCAGCAGCAGCAACGTACAAAGCATTGGAGGAGCGTATGAGCAATTATACCTATAACGCTGCATCTGTAAACTTACTTCAGTCCGACGTAAATATTTTCAAAGTTCAAACCATTCAAGTTAATATTTAAAGTCAAGTCAAAATTGTATATGAAAAAAAATTGGGTAAATTTTCTTCCGTACGAATAATCGTACTTCGGCGATAATTTTTCAGTTATCATGTTGTGGCATCAATGGCTCCGATGACTGGATTATACTTTTGGGAAACATACCTGGTTCATGCTGTAATTCCAACAGCACTTGCGAAGCTACAGATGTTAATTTCCCTGGATGTTATACAACTTTAATGAGTCTTATGAACAACTTCATTTGGTTGTTGTCTATAGTGCTAATAGTATTAGGTATAATCAAGGTAAAGTAACAATATTATTATAAGCAGATAATTTATCCGATAAAAATTTTTTTAAACTCTGCTAATCGATGAACGTTATATTCGCACATATACATCGACAATTACATCAATATTTTACCTAAACTTTATAACGAGCAATAAAATTTTGACGAAGAGAGTCACAAAAGTTTTTATTGCTTAAAAAAAAGTTTTTCACGTCTATCACGAATTTACAGACACGGAGTACAATAAAAATTATACAATTGTCGCTTTTAATTTGTCAGATAATCACAATGGCGTTATCATACATCTTAATCCGCACGCTTCAAAATTCCGATAAGGACGCGACAATGGACTTGGTAAATAAGAACACGGAAATTCCAAGAGTTCAAAATCCTCTTGCGCGAATACATAAACCGGAAGAGGAACCAAACGAAAATCTGAAGAACAATTCGATCGCCAGAAATTATCAAACACCACCCAATACTTATGTACGTCATTCTACCCAGAGGCCGATAATTTTAAATTATAGAAGTCGCCATGAGAATTATCTTAATGCACCTGCCCAGTTGCGTTATGACAGAAGGTAAATTTTTTCTATAAAAATAAAAAAAATTTGTAATCACACACTGATTCACAATTCAAGTGACGTGACAGCGAACAAGTCAGTGTACGATCGGCAAGAAACTTTATTTAATTATAATTTTCTATTGCGTTACAGATTTATCTTACAGCACAGTAAAGCCTTGGAGCATCCAAGAAAATTATACGTATGAGAGAGGTAACGAAATCTTAGGCTGGTACGTATAAATCAATAAGTGAAGATCTGGATAGATTAAATGCTAGCTATATTAATAATAGTAAATATAATTCGCATGATATAGGCCCATAATTAACGACTGTCAAAAGTCGTAATTCCGAAGTTTATTAACGCTTATTGTTATCGATGAAAGTTACGTAATACACCTATAAGTATAATGTGACATACTTAGATACACGAGAAAATAGTTATTGGATTTTGGTAATAGCGATAGTAAATTATCAAAGCGTATATTAAATACGGATATTATACTAAGGTATCGATATTTCATATATAATCTTTCTTTGCTTTATGATCTCTTAAGTATTGTTTATCGGAAGATTGTTTAATGGAAATTTTTTTTTCATGGTAACAATACGTTCTGCATGCACATACTCAGTTTATTATGCGTGACGTATTTGTAATTTTTCATATTTTTTTTTATTTAATTTATTTTAAATACCAAAGTGCACGTTCGTACAATCCTTTTTTGGTCGTCTTGTGTGTTATATATATATTTCATTATATAGTATATACCATGTGGTTATCACTGAAGGGAAATTTATGAATGATAAGATGATAAAAAATGGTTTAGCAGCATGAATGTTTATCTTGTCGATAAATAAATATTGATAAATAATCAATTAAGGAAATAGGTGTATTAGCTTTGTTAATTAATACTGTATATATTATTGTGTCATTGTTCTTAGGTTATGCGAATTCTTGATGGGTTAATAATAATGGTAAATTACGATTATAAGATTAAGCACAGGATTCTAGAATTATAATTACGATTATTATACATAGTACATCGTATTAAGATAATTATATTAATTATCCTGGCAAACTAATTAAGGTACAATGCAATTTCCCTTATATTTATACGAATAAAAGATTCCACGTGGGATTCCTTGTTAATTAACACCTACTTGTGACACGATATAAGCGTTTGATTAATTATTGATTAATGCAACACACATAAGGCACACAGTCTCAATATGAATTTGTTTATAAGAGTTTATATTCTGATTAATTGAGATATCGAATATCTTTATTTAATCTTTGTACCGGGAGACAAGGAACAAAGACAGAAAGTCGAAGCTCATACAAGAGTGTGTTATAAAAATTGAATTGTATGACATTCAGCGAATAATGGAAATATTTGTCAATGTTATTTCTTATCATTGCTTTTTACTGATTTTGCCCACTATTATCTAAGGGATGTATAGATATATAGAGTACCCTTGTGTGAATCCGGGTGAAGAACGATTTCGATAATGAAAAATGGTTGGGAAATGACACTTATACGAAACAAGCCTATTTACGAAGAAAATATAAAAGTTATTTAATGAGAATTTGACATTGAAAAAATTCGATTCCTTCTGTAATCCTTGGACGAGTTTAAAGAAATGTCCAATGTACCAAAACAATTATAATTATAATTCAAATATTTTCCTGCAAAGAATTAAAAAAACAAAAGCAGACGACAATTAACAAAAGCCAAAAGAACTGTATCAAAGTTTTTTTTGTCGGAAAATGGATACCACAAATAAATTCATCAATACACAACATTTTACTTGCCACCTTCCCTCTTTATCGCTTGCGCCAGATAACACGCCAATACGATCCCAGCAATCTAAAAGAAGAAAGTAATGCAAAACATTAACAATATGAATTTTATCGAACTTTCAATTGATCGTCATTTGCTGCAAACCTCTACAAAAGCAATGCCAATTCCGACACCGATCAAAACTTTTGCACCGTTTTGAACGCGAAGTTCCAATTCGGCGAAACATCCCTTCTTGTACAGCATATTAACGTCATTCGTGCGACAGATACTTCCGGCTGGCAAATTTTTGCAACAGGAATCAGGCAGTTTATTATCTATTGATCCTTTCGCTGTTATCCAATCATTTGAATTATCAATGCCGCAACACTCCAGCTACACAATAACAAATTTTTGTACAATTAGTAAACGAAGTAATGGACATACGTTATTGAATGAATTATCAAATATTTTCAAACTGAACAGCTGTACAATTTTTAGCAGCAAATTTCATTGACTCCAATAGTATGTGTAGAGCAGGCAATTCTTTGGTGCACTGACTCGCGTGTAAAACGGGTTGCACTCTTACAGGCGCAATGCATATTAGGAAATGACACAACTACCCTTGTCTATGACTGAGATTAAAAATGCATGAAAGCATTTTTGTTCAAAAACAAAAAATTATATGTGCCTCCAATTATTCTTATAAATTTTCACAATTGCTTGTTAACAAGTGGTGCCTTTGGATTTGCAATGGAAATTAATGGAAATTTTTTAAATATTAATTTGACCACTGATAATACCTTTTTTTGAACATTCTCCCAAGCCATTTTATCAGCTTCTGTATAATTCATCATGGAAGTTTTCAAGCTATCCTTCATAACCATGCTGAAGTCATTTTTAAAGACAGCGGCTGCAATTCCTACGGCGAGCTCGATCACGAAGATAACCAACAGTGCTATGGCGAACTATTATTGAACAATGGAAGATAATTGTTTAATTCGTAATCTATGTAAATTGTATAAATGTGGTACTAGCCTCGTACGAGGCCTAGGAAGAATTATTCAAATTGAACTTGTACAACTTGGGATAAGAATGGAAAAATTTTTTAAATTTTGTAAAAGTTTATGACTCGAATAAAATTTCTAAATTGTAATTGAAATCAAAAAGTTTTTTAAGTAGGAAATGTAGAAATACTCTACTTACTGCAATCAGCATATTGTAATTTTCTTTTACTGCTCCGTAGCAGCCTAGAAAGGCTATGACAAAAACGATAGCGCCTGCCACTATCAGTACTATCGGTGGTGCTATTATCCTTCCCTCTAAGAAATGGCTGAACTCACCCACGTCCGCCAAGACTATGGCTCCTGCCACTATTATTCCAATTCCCGATATCTAAGGGAATTTCGATAATAAGATATTTCTCCTAAATCGCCTTAATGTGATTACACAATAAAATGGTTATTATAGAATTTAATTAATTGAATTGGATTGATAAACTTGTATAAATAAATATTATCGTATTAGCGATTGGATGTATGTCCAAGAAAATCGATACCTCGTAATACGTTACAACAGGCATAAAAAATAATATTTTCACGACGAATAAATTTTTTTCAATATTAATTACCAAACTCAAAAATCAGTAGGGTAAATTACTTAGTTTTAATTACATAAAGTACCATGACCTAAATTTATAGGCTAAACGTATATTTGTCAAGTCGAAAAATACATTTCTTTACATTATCAATCGATACAATAAATTTAAAAAAAAATAATTTCGCACTTACCGCAAATATCAAATTGAAAAGAAATAAAATATATTTAATCGCGCTCATTCCACAGGATTCCATTTTAGCAAGTTTAAATGTTACTCGTGTGAATGATTAAAATACGTTCAATATGTTCCAAAAACACCACACACAGTCCCTCACCAAATAACTAATATAATAAATGATAGTAATCAAACATCAGCAACAACAAAAATTTTTTTGTTTTTTTTTCCCGCAATAGCAAAATGTCTATCACACTCAACGGTTGTTCGAACAGTGCGCTTTGATCACCAGCACTCATTTGGCCTGTAGTCCAACAACGCGAACTAAGTTCGATCGAAATTCCAGGACACGCAAGGCGATTGGCCGAAGAGTACCCGAGGCGCAAAATCCTACTGGAGACCAAAAAGGAGACCAGATTCCTATTGGTCAAAGCTCAACGACTGCTATGTTTCCCTTTTGACGTAGTCATGGTAACTATGGTTCACGACAGTTCAAAGAGAATTTCAAGGGATTGTTATTCGTACGCACTATATAAATCATTAGGGTAGAAACCGTATGACGACATTGTTTACTACCAAATTCTATCGTGATATTATCAAACGAAATTGAACATGATAATATCCATAAGACGAACGCGGTCGATTTAACCCTTAAAATTCGTATTTTTCATATGGATTCTACACCCTTGGAGCACGCTAAGATTAGATCAATTCCTAAAGGTTTTCGTGCTGGGACGTCGAAGTCCTACCGTAACTAAAGTAGGTCTGTAACCTCAGGTTCACGAAGCAGCGTCGTGACGTCTATGGATATAAAAGGCGTCCTTGACGATAAGGTACACTAATTAGGATATGACCAATACAATTAATGTAATAATTTATACTGGCAAAAGCATCTGACATGTAAGAGAAGGAGCGCTAGCTCCTTGTAGGGATTTCAGGTACTTCGCGTAATAAAAATTTTGAAATCAGTATTTGGCGGCAAATTTGAATCCATGAAAAACGTACGACGCTATAACTGTATTAAATAATTGTTTGTTCATGTAAATATGTGTGTCATTTATTTTTATCGCAATACATAAGATTTAATCTATTAATCTCCTACTGCACGACTTCCACTTTCGACACCTAGACTGAAGTGACTCCGGAACGGAATACCTGGATATCCTAAAGCTTCACGTCCAACACCTCATACACAAGAAACTACATCGCAACACATGAGACATACACACGAACGCACGTGCACTACAGACGAACTTCGGTTCTACTAATCCTGCCAAATTTATACTGTTGCGAAGGCAGCCTTACGTTAGTTGAAAAATTCGGTGTGAATGGTAGCTTTATGCACAAAATCCGTTCGATCGCGTTACGTACACGAACGATGAGAAATGAAACTGAGCGGCCGAGAATTTTTTGTATACATATCTCATGAACGACCGATTTAATTGATTGGTGGTTTAAATCAAAGAGATTTATCGCTAGAATATAAAAGCTGCGTTAATTTTGAGAAATTAATTTTCTTATAGTTCTTATTAGTTATTAAATCGTCACTCCAGCTCTTACTTGGCGTGAGACTACCGAGTATCTCTGATACTTGTGCATCAGCTTGAAAATAATGAACTGAACACTATATGTAATTAAATAACTATCTATACAGTGAGCTTTGGGTTTTCAAATGTGACAAAGAGGTTGGATTCGATTGTTATAATGTCAAAGGTCAAAGTTATTTTTCATTCGTTAAAAAGAACAGACTGCGACGCATCAGCTAATTTAAGTGGGGTTACGTCATTCGTATTTGATAGGGTTACACTTTTAGAGAACGTCGTTATTTTCTACCTACGCTATTGTTTAAGATATGAAATAAGGCTAGACCAGTGTTAAGAGCTATCCCCCAATTTAGACCCACTGGTGCGTATGTAGGTTAATGGGAATGTAGATAAATATAGTTCATTTACCCTTCGTGTAGGCTGTGCCTATTATTCACACGAATGTGGAAATAAAGAAATAATTACATTAAACCCAGATGAGTTTGGGGTAATTATACTTTGCGTTTAAGGTAAAAGAATTCCAATTTGGAAAAATATCTACTGGATCCTCCCAGGAAACATAAAATTTATTTTACAAAATTTCTATATCAGATGCAGGGATTGTTTAACAAGAGACATTCAACAGGTCTGGTATCTATTATGTTTACCTTTATTAATCCATATGTTTAATTATGTAAACGATACGTTACTTTAAATATTATTTAGCGCCATCTTAAGGTGACTGGAGAGTGCAAATGATTATCTCGAATATACAATTACAAAAATTGTAAATTATATGGAATTGATACATTACATTTATCGAACTTCAGTATACGCAGATTTGTGTAAGTTCTAAGACTACTGCGATGGCATTTTCGTGAGGGATAATTGCGAAAATAAAAACATGAACGAAGTGGAAAATTTTTGCACGAACATCTTTAGCATAAAAAACTACATGCTTCTTATTCTTTTATTTCGCAATTATTTCAGATGAAAGTATCATGCGAATAACAATGCAGCTTGCAAAAATCTGCCTGCACTGTTCTTACATGATTATTTATTATTAGATTTTTAAAATTATGACATTTCATTTTCAGGTTCGAAATTACATCCCCTTAGCAAATAATGAACTCTTAAGTCTCTACAGCATAATAAATGCAGTGTACAACGAAATTTTAATTTATGTACTGATACTTAACTCTTTCGCTGTTTAGTCCATACTAAGTACGCGCTGATTAACCGCTTTTCATTATTTTAGTAGCCAGCGAAAAGGTTAGTGAATGTGCATCGTATCACCAAAGTAAATATAACAACATTCGACTTATCAAAAAAATTATAAAGTATAACAACTGATTATAGAGAAATGTCCTTACACATTTCTCATTACAAAATAAACAATAATAAATGTAAATAACCTGATATCTATTGATTCACTTTGTTTCATCAAAAGAGTTAATCTTCATTAACCCAGGAATAGTCGTATGATTGTGTTATCTATTTAAAAAGCATTGAGTTGGAGTATCTGATACTCCCATACGCTTACTCAGGAGTTAAAACAGTAAAAATCTACAGATATACATCTCGAGCGCTTTCACTAATAAAAAATAATAATAATATTCATTAGAAAAAAAAGAGAATAAATATGTCTGTCCAGTTAACGTGAAATGTATATATGTAAATTGCGGTTAGCTAATATCATAGCCAATGTCCTTTAGTCTTCTGTTTAAAATCCGTATAACATCCCATATCTTAACTTATGTTCTAGAAATCCAAGATGCTTGAAACCAGTGCAACAGCTGGTAGGAGGATGCTGACCACATATGATGAAACAATTGCTATACCAGCGCCTGACCAGTTGTTAATTGGTGAGCTGTAAGCAGAGATAATTATTGATAAGAATGATTAATGTCCTACAAATACTAAATGTATAAAGGCGGATATATATAATTAATAAAATATATTATTGATTTTTTATCTACAACCGTTATCATATATAGATTCTAAGTATAATAATTTTCAATCAATAACGCACCAGGTAATCGCATTAAATATTGAAGTAAAAGTGGCTACCGTTAAAGAAGGAATAGTGGTCTTAAATATCTAACGTGCAAACAATACATATATTCAAGTTGAATTTTTTAAATTTTATATGGACAAGAGTATATCCTCTTTCATAAATTCGTAAGTAAATAACCACCCAGTAGATTGACCTCTTGAAAAAATAATTATATGTCCATTACGTCATTGGTCACTAAAAGCCAAGCTAATGGCGTCGAATCCTAGGTAACTCTTACTTACGTCGCAACACCACATTCGAAATTTATGACCTCAACTGTTCATATACACATAAGACATATAGAATTAAGATTATAGCAAAGACCATTTAATTGCCCGTATGTAAATAACATAGAACATTTACTTTGTCTGTATAAAAAATATGCACATCAGCACCATAAGCATAAGTAAATTTAAAGTAAAACTGTGAAACACAATTCTCTTATGCAGGACAGTACAAAGCGATTTATTAATCACGTCTGATTATTTAATTTTCTAAATCTAACAGTTAACCATTTCGTACGAGCTTCATACAGAGAACCTAGTGTTGTTATAACTGTTCAGTTTATTCGAAAAACATGTACAGACATACACTTTAGCATGGATACAATACAGAGAGCGTCGAATTAACAGCTAGCGTATACAGATAGCATATAATAATCGATATTATATAGCAACAATAGTAATTCTTATCAGTTCTGCATGATGAGTTTGAGCCGAATGGTACTGGACTCGTAATCCATCCTGTAGGCATCCCCGCGAATAGCCGCTCAGACTTTGCTGCAATTAACATTAGACCTTCAAGTTACGAAATCTATATATATAAATCTATCATGCACTTTCAAGTTCAAGCTGTCAAAGTAGCCGCATCCAAGATCATCCTTGAAATCTGTGTACGAAAGTCAGCGTGCAGCATTAATATAGTGTTTTGAAAAGGAATTAGTTGCAAAGATGAATAAAATTTTAGCAAGTTAGTAAATTTTAAGTCAGCTCAGGTTTGTTGCGTTAACGTTTCAATCCAGTAAATTTAAATCTTTTTTTTTAATAAGATTTATGTATTACTAGTTGAGATAGACCGTGTTTCTATACCTTAGTAATATAATGGTCATTCTTCATATTTGTCCTTTTTATATCGATCTACGTGACGAATGAATTTTTAATAATGGAATTCATGGCTTTGAATCATTTTAATAGTCCACAGATAAACTTCATAGACACCCAGTACATTTACCTTACGGTAGCACTGGTGACCCTGCAAGGTCGTAGACATGTACGACGTCGTCGTTGCCCTGGTACGACCGTTCATTGACCCTTCGTAGATCTCCATTTTCGATTAAGTCAGCAATATAAGCTATTTTATTAGATTCCCAACATGGCGTCGTAATAGTTACCAGGCGAGACTGTTACTTTTCAAAAGGCAACCAAGTGCCTGATTTTCTTTTAATAGCTATAGAAATTCAACGCTGACAGTTTTGTTCTATTGTGCTACTTTGTATTGCAATTACTTTCAGTTACTTTGCTAATTAGATTCGCGTTAATGTTCACAGCATAATTAGCTAACAAGAAGCCGCCTTGACGTGCCATGTAAAAACTTTTTTGCGAATGAATACGATACAAAGGATTCGTCGTGATAACGTGCACAGGAAACATAAAGCAAAACAGAGAAATACAGCTAGATAACTTAAGCGGCAACAAAAACAAAAATTAACTTGCAGTTAATGAAAACAATAGTGGTGGATCGATATTTAAGCTGCCCTACCGTCTGACAGTGCTGTTACGAAGTATAGTAAATGCTTATCATAGAATCATTTATCTATAAAATTATATCTATACGTTGTGCACGAAATGATGACTGATGAGTAGTCTCATGAGTCTTGTAAAAGTTTGTACTATAAGTCAAAAGAAATTTTTTGAAAAGAACAAAGCATACGATCCATCCTCTATGTGATATTGCGTCATCAAACAGACGGATGTGATCACAATCGAATTCTGTCATGCGGATCCGGATGCACTGAAAGAATTGGAAGAAAATTACTACATCGACTGGACCCACCTGACGCCAATGACTCCACAAGCTAAACGGGCTCCAGCATTTCCTGTTGTCAATGATAGCGAATGATTGC
This sequence comes from Trachelus tabidus, assembly GCA_030142655.1. NCBI lineage: Eukaryota > Metazoa > Arthropoda > Insecta > Hymenoptera > Cephidae > Trachelus > Trachelus tabidus. The sequence continues at coordinate 474,242 of JARQTI010000144.1, forward strand.
CTTTGCCAAGATCATCCGCGTCCTCGTGAACAACAACAGCACGACCCAGGATGTTGTTTGCGCCGCTCAAAGAGATGACGGTGTCGGTGATGTTTACTGTAGCAATTCCCTCGCTGTTGGCTTGAATATTTCCAAGATCACCGACGTGTCTGACAGCGTCTCCCGGAGCGCCATGATTTTGCTGTTACGACGTTGTGCACGTTTGATTAGTTAATTGAACAATTGTTTTACCCAAAATTTCTTGTTTCTACAAACACAGACCACTTGTGGGCTACTTACGCCATTGGGATTGAAATGACCTCCAGAGGAAGTGCAGCCATCGCTAAGGTCTCCCTTTTCATGAACATGGAAACCGTGAAGACCTTCCTTGAGACCGGAAATGGTACCAGTCACAGTCACCGGTCCATTTGCTGCACTCTGGGTGAACTTAATCGCACCATTCACATTGGTGCCCCCTGTAGAGTTATGTGGCGTCAAGTGTACGACAGCCACTAATTCCTGATTTGCAAAATGAAAGTTTGGTAATTGAACAAGTGGCAAATGAAAAGGTGACAAACTATTACAAACATTGAATGAAACGAGTTTTTTGTGAATCATTATTTTTTTGAAAAATCTTTTTTTATAATTTTTTTTTTAAAATTTCTGAATTCCTTCAAACGAAAAGTATCACGTGTTTGTTTATAGAAAGACAATTTTTTGTTTCGTCTGTCACAATTTTCCAAAATTGATACACACGTTATGAAATATATGAGATTATGAATATGAGAATATATCAAGGAAGAAGTGGGTTCGAGTAGCCAAGTAACCTTCTCTTCGACGACTTCTAAAGCTACCAGAACTGGTTCAGCTGTGTAAAGTTATATTCACTTATACGAAATTCAATTACGAAACAAGATAACCTTCGATGCGATTCTAGTCGCATAATTATTCAACAGGAAAACGCAGTTGACTTTTATTGTGCAATATAATTCTCAAAACTCAATTCTTCCTGCGAGCATAATTCTACGATGGTAATTTTATTAATATAATAAATGACTAACGTAGAACTTATTTAATAAAAAATTACCGACAATCACATTATTAACACTTAGCTTTGTACTTACTTCAGCTGACACACTAGCCAGCACCACCAAAAGCAGCGCGATCATTTTGTTCATTGTGACTAAACTGTAAAAGAAGACACACGCTATTGTCATTATCACATAATATAAAGAGAGACAGTTTTCTGGTTAAATAATAAGTTGATAACGATACTAGATCATTAATAAATATTGAAGAATCTTGAAAGCTAAATATTTTAACAATGATTAAGAATTTCACAGTAGAGTCACCCTAAGCTAACTTTAAAATCTTGACACAGGACAATGAAGATTTCAACACGGTAGGTCAAAATCAATAAACATTTTCCATGGATCAAAGTCTTCTGGTTTTACCTCAAATAATAGGCAGAACGTGTGCCGTATATATTTTTGTACTGAAAAACGATATATCAAGTACTGAAAAAAAATTTCTGAATATTATATATAAGTGTCGCAACTAATTGCAAAAGAATTATCATTCGGTTCTGAGTCCTTGTGATCCTTGACGATAACGAGTGAAACGAATACATTTTTGGAAATCGATCATTCGATATAAAAATATTTCAAATTGATTAACACGTTGACTGCCAGCTACGAAATAACTCGTAGTTTGTTTACTTGCCATATTTCTGCAGCTACGATGGAATTCGCAATATATCAGTGAAAATATGAATGGACAGCTTCAGGGAGGAGAAAAAAAAATCAAAGTTGGCTTACGCGAACAGAAAATTGATCAATAATTTTATCAATAAATAAATTTGTCTAAAAATGAATAAAAAATATATTTCTGAAAAGTACTGTGGCAGTCAACGTGTTAATATATCACTATATTTTATAAGAATTGAAATGTCCTTTAGCTATAGTAAAGCAGATGACTAAATTCAAAAGTCGAATATTCATGAACCTCTTCTGTTCGTAACATTGACATTTCAGTACAGACATAAACACAGTATAATCAATTCGCAGGATTCTCAACGGGTGAGAAAATGCTATCGCGACACAGTCGACGCCAACCTCGGAAGTTTCCAGGAACTATCGATCCTGAGCGAGAAGTTCATCGAAACACCTGCGCGACCTCATCGATCCTTGTAGTCCTGACTCCACACGACACACTCGTTAATAAACGTTGTTTGACAAAAGCTGTAGTTACCAAAAGGGTGACTGAGCATGTATAACAAAGAAAAAGATAAAAACAATCTGACAATGGAAACGGTGAAATAAAATCAAGGCAAAAATATTCACAAGACTACACCAAATCTGTAACGTACATAATATATAAAATCCGATCAGAATAACTAAAATAAAAAGCATACGGAATCACAAAAATCATGTCACGTCAAAATCGACACGATTTGTCTATCACACAAAATTTTTACGAGATTTATTATACATATACGTTTGACCCTCAAGAATTTCATGACTATCATATTTATCATACGTTACATATATAATTCATAGCACGTTATATTTTCTTTCAACTGACAGATACATCCTACGTCTTTCCTATTCACAAACAAATTTTAACGTTAGGAGCCAATTGTTTAAAATCACGAAGTGACGTTCCACGTTATAGCTTTAATATCGAGCAATCATATATAAAGGATAATCCATAATCCTACAAGTTTTTGAATTTCCCGCCTTTTCACCGGTTCCTCGTCGGACAGAACGTATAGATGTTATTAGCAAAAAAAAACGAAATACGCATAACCTATAAATTTGTATGGCGATAAGATTTTCGAAAATTTCTATTATACTCGTAAAGGCACGATTTATTGATTTTTAAATCTTCTCAATAACCGATCACGATTTAAACAGAGTTCTCTCAGTGTTCCACGCCTAATCAGTGAATTGAAAGTGAAAGGAAACCTACCGGTTGCGTGCGAATGATTGCAGACACGGAATAACTGACTGTGGATGCTGTGGCATGTTCTGCTTATATTGGTACCTGGCCTGCATCTCTTGCCCTTCCCTCCTGATACCGATCCCCATCCATCTCTACCCCCGATTCACTTTTTCACTCCCTCGTCGTCTCCCCCCAGCATCATTCGAATGAAACATCCAGGAGCACTTATGTCCTCACACGCCCTCGGCCGAATATCCTACAGGCTGTATCTGCGCAACCAGCCCAAATGGATGATTTCAGCGAGGAGTGATTGAGTGACGAGGAAATGACGAGAGAAAAATAAAAGCACGAGAGGGGGGAGGCGATACGAGGCTTTATTTTCAACGACCTCTTGACCTGTCGTCATACGCGCAGCATACATTTGACGAGTCGCGAATTTTTATGGAATCCTTTGTGCAGCTTGCGGGTCATTTTGAAAATGTAAAATACACTTGGTAAAGTGTAGTGATCAAGTAGTAATTTAAAGGTGAAATTTCTTTCAAATTCTTGATCTTTCATTTTTTTAGTGTATTTTATGAAGGTTGATTTACTGGCAATTTTGTAATCGTTGATATTAATGCTAATCGATGTGACTAAAAAAGGCAGTCTTTTATTCTCATTTATTTAAAACTAATTTCGAAATTGTTTACTTGTAAAATGTAAATTTACTATATACACTCTTTTCAATGGATCTAATAAAATCAAAGATGATTCGCACTGAGCACGTGGCGGGGATAATTATAGGAAAGATTGGTGTCTTCTTTGTACGCTCGGGATTGACTTCACAAAGAAAACCGGAAATTACATTTGCTCTCGTCTCATTGACAGTTAAACTTCACAATTGCGTTATCCGCTCTCGTACATGGTAATCATTATTTCCTACAACAACGAATTTAAAAATACATTCACAACGTACGGTATACGTTTCACATTATAGATCTATTAATCGATCATCATTGGCGAATTTTCTTTAAAAAAAATCGATGCCATTAACCATAGAAATCTCATGTCCAGACTCAAATATTCGTATGGTGTATAATCAAATCGATATAGTAAGTTATCGTAACGTTCTAGAAGAATCATCCTTAAGGCAATAACTCACATCGTCGGAGACGTGTTATGTAATTTTTTTTAACACGAGGTCAGACCACTTCCACTAGCACCTTATCCATGGACCAATGATACTCGAATTGCGAGCTCTAATTATAATCAAGTTCCAGAGAGCTCGACAGTGGCTGAACTGCAATCTGTGTACATACATATAACGTTCCCCTGCGACAAATTTTCCATGGCCCTTACTTCTCGTTTCCTCTGTACGCGTCATGGAAATTTTTATCTAACAATTCATCCAGTACACTTGGAGCTAAATAAACGCTGAGCGATTGACAAATCGGTTGATTTAAAATGTCGCGCTTTTAAAGTGACGCAGCAGACACTTTAACGTCAGTACCGACCGCGTCGTCGTGCGTCGCTCACTCGATAAAATCTCTAGAAGCTTCGCGAAATCGTCGCTATTAACGCTGCGTAAAGAGGTGCTTGGATAAATTATTAATCTTAGCAATGGATTTGAAAAAGATTTCACTTATTTATCCGAGCGTTATTCTTATCGGTCATTTCGATTCTAACTGATCAGTGTCACTTTATCTACTTTGAGTTTACCTGCACCTATGTATGTATTTTGTTACGTCATTCTTGCATTTAAATTGTTTATGTTTAATCCCCACAGACATTAATTCATGGTTCACCTTCTCGCGAGGACGATGATTCACTTCGTGGTTGTCATTCAGTTATTATCATATTATAGAATTTCCTTGGAGATCGTTACGTTCGTTTACACAATTTCCGGTTAGCTTCACGATGAAATGATAAAGAGTATCGTAAGTTTTTAATTATAATCTTTCTAATGTATAACTGTCATCGGCAGTCGGCTTTGTAACATTCTCTAGAGATTATTTTTGTAGAGTATAACCTTAAAAATTACGTTTGTAATTGTTCCTAATACCTCATTATTAACAAGCTAATACCGTATGATATTTTAATCATTGAGTTACTCACGTGTTTGTACTGCAGCTTTAAGAGTCTCTAATATCTGTGCACTTGGAAACTTTTCACAATCTTATGGAAACAGTTTAACAACTTCGTTCGAAGATTAGTATATTAGGAATATTGATTTATTTGTATGAAATACCCACAAAACTTATTCGATGGATCTGTTATGCTTCTGAACTGTTTAAAAGTACTTATGCACACACGTCGCTATTGACAATGTTCCTGAAACTGACAGAGGACTGACGTTCATCGACGTAAGGTAACGCAGTTATGTCTTGATCCGAATGCTTTCGCACACTTCACTGCCCCACCTTTTCCGAGGACATTACTAATTGGATATCGCTACTACGTTTCACGAAGTATTTGTCTCGCATTAAAAATCGAGCGTTGCTTTCACTCGTCATCTTTAGTGTTATCTATAGCAGTATAGAGATAGCACTATGGCACCCAGTATGAAGTATTGGAAAGCAAATATTTATAGATTTAAAACGTTTCATGAATTCTCTTATAATTTTGGTTTCTGCACTTTTATGACGAATTTAAAAATAATGAAATTCGTGTATATATATGTGTCATTTTGAGGCCAAGTTGTGGCCTAGATATTATGAATAATATCCCTGAAGAGTTAACGAGACTGGCTGCTTAAATTGTACCTAGGCCGAAATAATGCTAAGAGTCCTCAAGAGCAGTCTCTTTGTACTTTTGTAGCTGTACTTGACCTAGACTTCGTAACAACGAATCCACAGCCAGTGATCCCTACTTTAGGTGCAGAATTTGCTTTATACAATATTAAAAACTCGTTTTCCTTCGATCATAGCTATTGTATTTATACCATTGAATAATCATTACCATAATGTCCTAGACCATGAAATTGTGATTCCAAATTAACTTATCTCTTAATATATAAGGCATTTAAATCGAAATATATGTTTCACATTTTGATTATTCACCAAAATATGTTTTTTCTCTTCATTTATGAGTATCACAGTATTTTCGTACGTTATTTGACTATCGTACATAACAAAAACTATTTAATATGGTAAAAATATTTTAAATCGTATTCAAACTCACGAATTATTTGTTTTCCAAAAATATCGAACTGCCGATATAAGTTTTCAAATAAATCTAGAAAATAGGCGGTACGATAAAGTCGGTAACTGGTATATCTAACAATAAGATAGTCTTATCACAAACAATATTCCAGATAACGATATAAGCCCGTACGAAAGAAATAACTAATTAGTAATATGCTAACACTCATAGTAATTTAAGTTAACGAAGCATCGTCTATAAAAATAAAGAATATTTCAATGCCCGTTGCATAAGAATACTATTAATTTTTAAGTTAGCAGAGATATTTTGAATTTGATTAGTGACGTAATTGGAACAGACTATAATTTCATGACCTTGATCTGCTTCCACGTGTAACCAAGGTAACCGAGAAGCGAAATAAACCCCATACAATATGTTGTAATAGAATATCAGAATATTATTCAAGTAAATGACTAATTAAAAATATATAATTTACAAATAAATATTATATTAACTTTCATAATAATTCAGTATCAATGGAAAGGAATTACGTATACATTTATTATTTAAAAATTATAAATTAATTTTGTTCACTTACGTAATGTAACCTTCGAAGTATAGCAAATTTTTCGAGATTTATAATTATGGATTACAATTAATGAACCTATTTTTGAAAATATCTATGTGTATTAATTTTATAGAAATACCGATGACGCAATCATTTTTAAATTATCAATTTCGTAAGTAATGTTCACGCAGCAATTCGCCAAATGACTGAAATATTTGCCAGAACTTTGTGTACCTTTCTTTGTATACAAGTATTGCTCTATGTTTTCACAGAAACATTGACATTGAAATAAAATATTTAAAACATCCAAGTATTTTATTTAACAAAACCTCACAGTTATTCATAATATTATCGTTATCCAAGCACGTTAAATTATCAATTATCAAATATATTTTTTTCAGCATATACATATCTGCTAGCCATCAAATATTTGTTAAATCTATATTTAGTTCTATCCACATTATTTTTAGTCAAAATCAACATTCGTGTACTACTTGCGTAATATTTCATGAAATATAATTACTCTCAATCCTGATAAATAATGATTTACTAAAATTCAATATAATAATTCCTCTATAAAATTATTTTATGATTACACATATCAAAATTGTACTACAATGAACATGTATATTGTACCAAGTAAATTGCCTAAGTTTCCTTATCACTTTGTTTTCCTATTCCGTGCAAAAATCATGGAACAAAAATCGAATGCTGATTCTAATGACTCAGTGTTATTTTTGAAATTGGAAAATATCGAAAAATCATGTTTATAATTTGTGTCTGAAGCTGTTAGCCATGATGACGATGATGACGACGATGATGATGACTAAAAGAGACACACGCTAAGGTATACCGTAAGGTAAGTTAATGTAAGCGTTGTTAATGTATGATCATCATCGATGACCTGAGTGGCCCCGAAGGCCGAATAAAATCCTTGAGTACCTTTGTGCCCGCGTCATCCTTCTTACTCTTGAAATTTTTCTATACAGCGATTCCCCATCTTGTAAAGCGCCATTAAAATTGCCATGAGTCAAGGTACAAGTCAAACCAAAGACATTGGCTACGTTTGACATGCAGTGATAAAATGTCAACAGGTTGAAAAGAGTCAGGCGGGTCTTTCTGTCAACTGTCGTCGTTCTTGTTAAACGCTTCGTCAATATTCGATAATAAAATGCACAGACACGTAGTGTCTTTGGCAACACCGCGTACATATTAACCATGTACAGCAAAATTTCGGCAGACTCAAATTCAAGTGTAATAAAAAGAGTAAAACAAAAAAGAAAGTAAAGAGGTAAACTAAACGAGACGTTGAAAAAATTCTAAAAAGTTGAAATCTGATTTTACGTATAACAAGGCAGACAATAATAAACCACGTAACTTTGAGTATCGCTATGACTGATATCCAGCGTTGCAAGATCTATATTTCAAGCGAAAGCATTCGTTTCTATTCTTTTAATTGATTTTGTATTTATATTTCAGATTGGTTCTTATTGTTTCAGGGTTTCACGACCAGGCAAAATTGTTCGAGTTAAATTAAAGAAAAATTATTGTCAGACGCAGCCAAGATTTGCAAACTATTTTGTTGCTGTTTGGTACAGTGTATAAAGACCATGTTTTATTTTAGGTTATTGATAACGCGTGAATCTCTAAATGAATGAACTAAACAACTGCGAGTCAGTCGATCGTTGTTATTTAATATATTGATTTAAATATATTTCCTTAATAATCCTCTTAAAATTTATCTGTCATTGACGTATACATTAAGTCAGATATATAATTATGATAAGACTTCAAATATAGTTAAATCATAGATATTTAGTAATATTTTGTTGAGAAAAAATGCGTGTATTTAGGTCTTTGGCTTTTAATGAATTTCAGGCTAATCTCCACGTATGACATATCAGTGTCACGCGCATTATAGAATAAATTAATGATGTACATATATCAATTGTTATTTATTATACAAATATCTAAATTTATATCTAACCTATGATAAAAATGCAAGAATCCCACTGTAAAGAGTACCTGAAGTAATGGCAAAGGACAAAATAGTAATTAAAACAGTACAATGCAGTTGAGCAATATTTCGAAGAAGTTTTCAACATACTTTAATTATATAACATATCAACAGCTGTCCCAGTTGCAATAAAATACGTGCGTGCACAGTGCACCATGCCTGACGGATGTTAGCCCGAGGCATCCATTCGTTTTCTTTGCTTTCACTTAGACGCCATTTTGCAAGTAGGAATACGTTCCTGTATTCAAGTAAGGAGGCTGTAAGTCACTTCCATATAGAAATTCGAGTCATTCGATAATTTAACTAGGGATACGATAAGTCGCAACCAGCTGATTCGATTACTCGATTCATCCACGTATATATATATATTAATATACAAAAATCGAGTCGAAGGATTCTTGTCAGTTCCAAGATCGTCGATACTTGCTCATCGATGATCAAGGTCCTCGTAAGTCCTTTCGGAGTATTTATACGTAGTGCGCGTCTCTGCGGGATTCACACGACGTTCGTCTCGTCTACTTGAAGAATCACGGGAATTACGTAAAAGCACCGTAACTGTGAAGGATTGATAACTGACTTTCGGTTGGATTACACGGAATCAGTAAAATACGTGGAACGGTGAAAATATTTGTGAAGGGTGTCCGATAACGATAACAGGATTCTTTTTTGCCAGTAGGAACAATGTGGTTCGTGACTTCCTGCGTTATCGGTTTGTGCCTGATTTGGGAAGCGTTTGCTCTCCCTTTTGAAGGGATGATGATCAACGTTAATGACAGGACGCTTTTCGTCAGGAGTCTTCCTGGATATCCGGGAGCAAGGAGTGATCTTTATGAGGTCTACATGGAACCGTATCTTTTTGTATGTATATTTTTTTGTTTAATTCAAATAATTTCTCTACTGTTTTATTGTACTACGCTTCTGCTCGGAGGAAATTATAGAAATTAATATACGGTTTGTAGTTTATATGTATACTTGGCTTGTTTTATCTTGAACCCAGTATTGTAGAAGAATTTCTTGTGCAACGTCATCGCTTGTGTGCAATTGCAGAGGAATTTTTCGATGGATTTAAAATGCAGCTATTTTTTGTATTAACGTAACCATACAGCGTAACGAAATGAACGTAGAACAATGTACATTTGAATTTCAAATTTTTATGCAATACATTTATTTTACTTTGATTCGATGCAAAAGCAAATTTTAATTGTTTAGTCGTTTGAGCAGTAGTTATCGTTTACTCCGTATATACATTTGCAAGCTTGTAAGAATATATATAGTACCTTTTAATTATGTCTCAAACGATTGTCTATACTTTACGTAGAGAAGATATTAGTATGCAGGATATATTATCCGAAGGAGTGTACATTTTAAATTTACTTATCAAGATATTTCTTTTAAGTTATATACAGTTTAAACTGATCGAGACTGGAAGCTAAGTTGGCCGAGCGGTCTAAGGCGCCAGATTTAAGTTCTGGTTCCCAGATGGGAGCGTGGGTTCGAACCCCACACTTAGCAAAATCTTTTTTTTTTAAATCTTATTCCTTATTATTCATAATAGACTTATAAAAATTATATATACTATTAGATACATGATAAAGCTTGTTATCGATTACTTGCAACAATTTTCTCCATATACTGATAACATTTTGAGTGGTGCACTTCAATCTTTCGCACTGAAGTTGATTAAAGTGTTTTTTTATCAAAATTTTCGTATCAAATGTTCTTTAAGCTATCGGAGTGTCAGATTATGTGAATATATATACATAAATATAAAAAGACATTCAACGGCACGTTTCAGGCAATCGGGCTAAAAGCCGTCGTGGAAGTAAAGGCTCTAGGGGAGGATGGTTCACCAACAGAAGGACCTAAAGGTGTTCTCACTCTGGAGCAACGACCTGAAGGCGTCAGGGTGACGGGAACAATAACCGGTTTAACTCCAGGCTTACATGGTTTGCACGTTCACGAAAAGGGTGACTTAAGAAAGGGATGCACCTCAGCAGGGGCTCATTTCAATCCCTACAAGGTATTTATAAAATGATCCCTTAAAAGAACAAAAGGTTGAGAGCCACTGGCAATGATACAACTATTCGTCGCCACAACCTTTCGACTATTTATTTAACCTAGATATTCACCCCCTTAGATATTATCGGCAATTGATTATAATCCATTTCACCAGAGTACATAAATCCGCGATAGAAGTTATGCCAGAACTCTTTATGATTCTACTATGGCATGTATGTTCTGATGTAATTAAATGAATGATTAATTGTTCAGGTCAATCATGGCGCACCAAGTGACCCTCTACGTCATGTCGGTGACTTGGGTAACATTGAAGCAAATGCTGACGGGGTAGCAGACATCGACGGCATGGATCACTATTTGACATTGATTGGCGCAAGAGGAGCAATCGGTCGAGCGTTGGTAGTTCATGCTAAGCCTGATGATCTTGGTCGAGGTGGAACAGAAGACAGTATTAATACTGGATCAGCCGGAGCTCGTGTGGCCTGTGGTGTTATTGGTTTTTTATAAACTCCAATTAAATATACATCCATCGTACACACTTTTGAAATCTTAAGACGTTACGTTAGATTTTGTACTTAAATATATAGACAATCAAGATTTCCTTGAGACTACGTCTTCGTCAATAAAGCATCAATAAGAAGATTAGAATTTCATGACTCAACGATAAACATATAATGCGAGGCACAATGATATGCCGTTCAATGAAGAAACATAATTGGTAAAACGATATGAATTTTGTTACATGTAATAAAAATTGTTAAATGATTTCAAATATAAGGAGAGCCGATTGGACTTCACGATACAAGGTAAAGTCGCATTCTCCTCGATTACGTCGATGACGATAATTATAGAAAAGTTAAGGACGTTCAGATATTAAAATTGATTTTCATTCACTTCTCGTCTATGGACGATGATCTTGACTGCTTGCAAACTTCCACGGATGATACAGTTTGATGATCCCCTCGTGCTTTCTCGACGACACGTGGTTTTTTTTCGTTCATTTCCTCCAGGGCTTGTCGCATCTTTGTCACGACTTCCGGTGGTGAGTTCCTTCTTATGCATGGCGTATTAGGTCTCTGATGAATGTCGTTCTGACGATTTGATGTCGGTGTGTTGAATGTTTGTGGTCGAAAATGTACTATAAACAATTGAAAAGGATGAGAAAGTGACGAGACAGTTCTACGCATTGACCTGGTTACGCGTTATCGATTTCGTTCTAAACGACTCCACCCACTTAGAGGCTGCCGTTTATGCGTGACTGGGATCGTTATATGAATTGTAGAGAAAGTACAATTTGGCATGGGGAATTCTTTTATATTTACAGAAGGACGAATGGAGCAATAAAGAGAATTTTTTATTTTAAATTAGACTGCCTGTCAGTAGCGGGGAACCGGTTTCTATTATATTTGATTTTGTAACAATTTGTTATTCTGTGAAAGAGTAAGTAGATTTTGTTTAAATTACCTGGTATATCACGAACGTCGTACTCTGGTATATCTTCTAATTCCTCCAGGTCGACATTACTACGACCGCATCGCATGACGCATCGAATGCAACTATTTATCAGTCTCCTTGATGTTTTCCACATAATAATTCACAAACATTTTGAATTGGATTATTAATACGCGTTATCGTATGATCACATAATTGAACTTCTTATTATATTTATTGAAATACTTTTTTTTTCGAATTAAAGAATTAAAGTGGTTAAGTTAAAAACTTCAGAATTTGCCGCCTTGACAGACGATGATGTGAAGTTTGGTGAATTGGGTTATTTTGATTATGGCATTATTATTTATTAGCAATTCACAGCTGATCAGTTGTTGCTTGGAGTTTGCGCAGTGGTGTTGTTGGTTGTTAGCTTACTTTAATTCGCGGTAATTTTCGATATGGCGGGAGACCAAGATGCCGAAAGTACGATGGAAGTTGATATTGTTCCTTCAAAAAGTGAGCTTGACGAAGTTAATAAAGAAAAGCCAAATAAATCCACAAATATACCATGGTAAGTTTTTGGAGTGTTGTATTTAATGCCGTGTATTCATCATAAAAAACGCACATCGCTTCAGTAAGGTTAAGTATTGTTAAGTTGAAATGCTATTTGAATTTTATAATAGAAATGATTTATTATCAAACTAATTTATAGGAATTACATTTCGAATATAACTCTTTTGTTATTAAATTTTTATACATTTAATATACATCTTGTCATTTGCTATTCTTTATGTATTAATAAGTGTCAGGTTTCACATATAACAGTTTACTGATATTAAAAATGTATCATGCGAGAGGTGGAACAATTTTAACATTAAGTGAAAAGATATTTTCTTTTCTTATTTAGGATAGAGAAGTATCGTCCACAAGTATTCTCTGACATTGTTGGAAACAAAGATACTGTGTCACGGTTAGCTGTTTTTGCACAGCATGGCAATGCTCCGAATATAATCATTGCCGGACCTCCTGGAGTTGGAAAGACTACTACTATTCTCTGTTTGGCACGTATTCTTTTGGGACCTGCATTTAAGGATGCTGTACTTGAATTAAATGCTTCTAACGATAGAGGTATCGATGTTGTTAGAAACAAAATAAAAATGTTTGCACAACAAAAGGTCTGTAAATTATTCCACGATATGTAATGAATGCAGTCGTACATAAGAAATACTTAATTTTACATATCATTAGGTGAATCTTCCAAAAGGAAAACATAAGATTATTATCCTGGATGAAGCAGACAGTATGACGGATGGTGCGCAACAAGCTTTACGGCGTACCATGGAGATTTATAGTAATACAACAAGATTTGCATTAGCTTGCAATAACAGTGAAAAGATTATTGAGCCAATACAGTCTCGTTGTGCTATGCTACGTTATGGAAAGCTCACCGATGCCCAAATTTTAGCCAAAGTCATTCAAGTTTGCCAAATGGAAGGGGTAAGTTTTATATTTCATCCAATAATAAAAGCAAGTAGCGCATAGCATTCTATAAATTAAATTCGTTGTTCTTTAGATATCATACACCGATGATGGTCTAGAAGCTATCGTATTCACAGCGCAAGGTGACATGCGTCAAGCTTTAAATAACTTACAATCAACTTACAATGGATTTGGGCACGTAAACAGTGAGAATGTTTTCAAAGTTTGTGACGAACCCCATCCGCTTTTAGTAAAAGACATGCTTGAATCGTGTGTGAAGACAGACATTTTTAAAGCTTACGAGGTGAGACAAATCTATGCAGTAATGATTGACAATTCTATAATCTTATAAAGTATATATCTCGATCAAATTTTGAATAATAGATAATGGAATACTTGTGGAAAATGGGATATTCAGCAGAAGATATCATCAGCAACATATTCCGTGTTTGTAAAAATTTATCGATCGACGAAAAGCTCAAGTTGGATTTCATACAGGTAAGATTGATCAAAACATTAAGTTATTCTACCACAGGATTCTTACTGGTAATCTTTGTCATATGTTATTCCTTGGAACCAATCAGAATAATTTCCTTCGACTTTCCCCTATTTTCATTAGCTTGTAGAAATGTTGTATAACGATTACCGACAAACATCCTATTGTAGAATGAGCCTAATAAATCGATCAGTATTCAACTATGATTCATTTTACAGGAAATTGGAATCACTCACTTAGGCATTGTCGACGGAATTAATAGTTTACTACAAATGCACAGCCTGTTGGCTCGGCTGTGCCAAAAAGCTCTTGCGAAATAACACACCTTCGTATATAATATTAATAATAGGTGTAACTCAATAAAACCATTTCTATACTTTTTCCAATTTATTCAACTTATATGAAATTCCCCAGTTATACTACACTTGGTTACACCAAAGAAATAATTGCTGGGAAATATTCTCAGCGCAGACATACATGAAATGTTTGAATTGATATCATTAAATTACATGAAAATAAATCAATTTAATATCGTTTTGAGTATGCACGATACGTAATAGCATCAAAGCAATACGACGTACATTCTTATCATCTGGCATTTTAAAATAAATTTACGTAATATAATTCAATGAAGACATTCATTCATCAGTTCTATATTACTCGCACAATAGTACCTTGCATACCTTATTCACATAACGATAAATTAATGAGTGTAGTCTATATGCGTGCACGCTTAAAGTACTTTGTACGAGTTGTCATTAACATTATATTAAATTATACGTTAATACATATTTTGTAAATACTTTTAAAGGGCAAGTGTAAAGGCAAGGATCTTACAATGCTAAAGCATTTTGGAATCCGTCATTTTTAAAATGTCTAAAATATCTTGTTTCTGATGCATAAGGATATTGCACTTTGTACATTTTGTATTCGCCGAGATAATTATTTATGCAATAATGCCTCAGTAATAATGCATAACTATTATAAAGCATACTCGTTCGTAGTAAGTCACCATGATTAATAATATTTATTAATAATAGCAGACGTGACACTGATGTTTTCTATGAAAATCATCCAGCCGCAAACTGCTTTTCTTACTAATGGTCAATGTACTTGTCTTGGCTTGGCTCTTCTTACAAATAATGTCATTATTTCTTAGTCGCATCAACTATTAGATCTCAAAACAAGGAGAATGAAGTTTCCCTGTTTACTCAAACTATTAATATGACTTATGAATATTTCATTGTTATTAAAACAATGAATTAAGCTATGTTTAAACTACTACATAATATTCCAATTATTGTAAGTTCGATAATTAGGTATAATGACTTTCTTCAACTTCACAGTGTACAACCAAATTAAAACTACATACGTGTTCGGTATACTACAGTTTACCAATCACCAATTATCAATTAATAATTTTACTAAGTCAATTAATCGAACTTCGCGATACTCTTCAATAGAACTTGTAAATAGTATCTAAAAAATGTCGGCAATCAATTTCGGAGTAAAATTGACTTGTAACGCTATCTAATATTTAGCACCATTTCTCCATAGGGACAGGAGCAAGATGAGGTCTTGGCTTAGGCGAAGGCCACCTTAAGGCACTCTGACATGATTCCGCCCTGGACGGTGTCCTCGGCGGTGGTTGCGGTGGATTTGTACATCCCGAATCGGTCTGACGACTACTTTCGGAATTTCCGTCTCCTCGGGAATTTTTCTCAAGGGGTGGGTCACCCCTATAATTTCTCTTAGTAGGTTTCCGCGGAAGCTCGTGGGATGACGTCGGTGGAGCACTTTCAACGGACTGCAAACTAGCTGCCCGATGTAACGACAGTCGCAATGGCTTTTTAGGAGGAGCAGGACGCATTTTGGTATCTTGTGAATTATAAATGGCCGAAGCTTCGGAATGTTCTGAAGCTCTCGATTGAGAATCCTGCAATGATAGAGGCGCTTATAAAATTTAGCGTTTCTGACTGGTTATAAGTGTTTGATTATCAATTAAATTACCGTGCATACCTGTAATCTGTAATAAGTGGGCTCTGAGTCAAATTCTAGAGATTGAAGGGACGGTGCGTTTCGACGAGTTTTTTGAAGATGCTCCATAGCTGATTCAACACGGGGTGGTCTTCGCTGCGTCAGCGTCTGCGATGGAGACTGTTTACAATCTAGACTGGCCGTGGACCTTGTCAAATTGAAACCCTGGTGCTTTTGTCTTCGTGACTTATGATGACCATTCGAGATCCCATCCGCAGAAAAATCTAAATCTTTTGGATTCCGTGACTCGCTGTATCGCCTGGAATGATCGCTATGTCTGCCACGTACTGTCGGTAGACTCTGACGCAATTCCGTAGGACTCTTCACATGAAGACCAGGAAGATTCGCAACCAGCGCAGTGACCTGAGGACCCTTTTGAAAGACCTGGAAACCCGTGCGACATTAACGTTACATCGAAGCAAATAATCTTAAATCTGCTAAGTCAGAAGGTACTAGGACACTTCTAAATCCATGAAGGAAATTTTAAATAAAAAAAATAATAGTATTAAGGTAAAAAATTCCTCAATGTCAATATTATGCAATCCACCGTGAAATCGATTGGAGCGTTAATCGAATGGAATTACAGGTAGCTTCCTGCATGAATGTAATACCTGCACGTGTTCCTGACGCAACGGAGGTGGATCCGCAGGTATCGAAGGTCTCGTCGGTGCCAAAAGATCGCGAACCTGTTCTTCGAGATACCCGATTCTGTGAGTCAGCCTAAGGTTATCTGATCGAAGGGTGCGCAACGCCGCGAGGGATTCACCCTTCCGAAGGACGACAATTTGCGCCGCATCCGGGGCAACGGCCAGCAGTCGCGCCAGGTCACTTCTGCCTGCCCCCACCACAAGCTTTCCGTTGACCTCGAGGATCCTGAAAATCAGTCAACGTACTCAGTTAAATGCGTATAAGGATACTGGTCGTCCAAGAGTACAAGACCACGTCGTTAGATCGATCTACCATCTAACGAACTGGTCTTACGATTTCTTTGTCTATCATATAAATTTGTACAGAAGAATTTTTTAATTTCTAATCTATCAACGAAAATCTAAATGTCCATCGCATTGTGTCAGAAGCAGCTAGTGCAATTTTTAATTGGCATCGTTAGTCCTAAGGATATTATTACGGCATAACTGATTTAAAATCGAACACGATTCAGGTAAATCGTGTTCGACTGCATCCTCGAATCTAACTTCGTAAATGGAAGTCGCTGAAGCAGTTTAGCTCTCTTGCTACGATACGGGGTCATGTGAAGTTGCTCGGTGTAATTAGCGAGGGCACATGGCGAACTTCCGGTGCTGCTTTACGCTACAACGATTCTTGGGAACCGAATCCCATGATTACACCATTGTTCTTGTCGGCAGCTACCTGTGGTATACACGATGCTTTTCACACTGGTACAACTATGATTCAGGCTGATACACACTGGACGCCCTAAAAATCATCAGATTTGTCTGGTGGACATTTATTCTACAGCAATGATTAATCGAATTTATCTCCTATACCATATACTAACATTATGATTTACAATCTATGAAAATACTCGTATAAAATTAACGGTACAAATAAAGAAAATATTACTCCATCCTACAGTTCTATTGGTATTCACTAGATTATTGGCGAAGAGTTTATCGGATGTAAGACTTGAAAAGATAAGAGAATAATGCATCGGAAATAGCACGTGCGCTGAAGCAACATGAAAATCGATAACCGTGGCTCTCGCTCGGTCATGCATCGTGTTCTGTTTATTCCATGAAGTCGCAGTATCTCGTAGGAACATCTTATGGATAATCGTGCTGACAGTGACGAACCTGTCTCCTTTGCAGAGACCGGAATCCTCGACAGCCCAGTCGACGTAAAGACCAGCTGCATCCTCGCGCGGTCCAGCTCCAAAGCGGGGACTTTTTGGATCCGCGCTAATTTCCACGGCATGAACGGTGACTTGTGTAGAACCGGAAATACAGCTGAAAGGCGGAAACATATATTCATACAATCCATTGTTACTGTTCACGAGTCAGCGAGGCGACGCGTCGCTTCATGCTTCGGAAGCTAAAGTGACCCTTGTACTATGTGAAATACCATAAAATTAACGTTGCGAGTCTCTCATTGAAAAACAGCATTGACAAATAACGTTGATCTTGTAGTAAAAATTTCTTGCGAACCTCGTAAACAATGATATTTTGTGTTTTTAGAGAGAATCGTGATTCTGCTTAAGAGAATGGAGAGACCGTGTGGTTCTTGCTAATTGCATGAATAATTTATGCGAATCAGATAGCTAATTTATTTTTGCAAATTATAGTTTATCGTGTAAAGCTTATCAATTACCATATTGTTTAAATGCTTGCATTACAGATGATTACCTAAATACAGTGTCGTTTTTCTGCTTTCCTTGAGTCTCAGCCAACTCCAAGGCGGCTTGAAGCGCTCGACTTTCTTCGCGTAATGTTAAAAGCTCCAATTCCTCGCGTCCCAATCGGTATTCTAATTCTGCTTGTTGAATCCGAATATCAATGTTGCTAAAAAAAGAGGAAAGACAAGAACTCTATAGAATCACAGTAATACTTCATCGGTGTATCTTTTGGATAGGTTTGAACAGGTGGAGCGTCACCCGAAAATTGTATAATTAGTCGAAGTTATATGACTGTATAAAAATTATAAGCAATTCATAAGAATAATTTCTTTATATTCAAAACATATTCTAAAAAAAAAAAAATTTCCCATACCGGGAATCGAACCCGAGCCTCCTGGGTGAAAGCCAGGTATCCTAGCCACTAGACCATATGGGATTGTAGCAATATTTTACATTATCCACTACAGATACAGTTATATACTATTTAATTTATCTAAAAAAAATGCAGATTTTGTTAGTTAAGTGAAGATCAACGTACCAAAGACTTTAATATTAGATAGCAAATTTCCTTGAGGAACATGACAATTTACTCACTCCGTGATATCGAGACGTTCAAGCGCCAATTTCAGATTCTTAATAGCCAATCTTTTATTGTCGGCGTCACGACGCAATCTCTGAAGACGCTCCTCAGTCGCTTTTCTGTCAGCTTCCGTTAAGGGCGGCGCTCCATTACGCAATGCCAACCGGTTGCTCAGGGTGTTGCACAGCTGCCCCTTTAAGCTGCGAAAATAGTTTCCCCATAACTATATTTCATAGTTCCCATTATATTTTCTACACACTGACAGAATATCATTTATTCTCTTTGCCCAAAGTATCATCAAACGTACACGATTCTTTTTCTTTTTTCTTTGACATTACATATACGGCTGTTTCCAGCGGAGTCGTAAAAATTGAAATACATTGAATTTATACCTGTACTATAGTTCACTAATACATATATAAGATACGAAACATAGCCCCTGATCCTTTACGCCCTTCGTACACAAAATAACGTTACGACGTAAGACGTAGGCGTAAGGAGAACAACCAATCAGAATCTAGTACCACCCCCTCCCCCCAAGGGAATTCTGATTGATTAGCTTCCTTACACTTACGTCTTACGTCGCTATGTTATTTTGTGTCTGAAGGGCTCGAGGGGCTTTAATGTATGTACACCCTGCAGAATAGATGTTTCACCTGAAGTTGGCATTACTAGAAAACTCAAATGCACGAATGCACTAATTTCAGATGATACATTTGCACTGATAACCCTATATTTATAGGGTTTTTTTTTTCAATGGGAGTTCTAAATAACGTAGCCACGTAAAGTAGCGCGCCCATTTGATCCTAACGACAGAGCCAACTTCACGTGTAGCCTTTATTACGTATAACCTTAAACGACACATAGGAGAAATAAAAGTTTCGTACTTTTGTATGATATTTTCCTTATCGCGAAGTGCAACACGAAGTGCATCGAGCTCCTTGCAATGATCGCGAGTGCGATGTCCTGCAGGTGACGTCACGCCACCGGAAACGCTCCCGCCTTTCTTCCGTCTCGGTGTAGTCGACAGCGAGACCTCGATACTTGCCATCTGCAAGAATATTCAGAGAATGTCGTCAAATTAAATGGAGGTCGTCAGAGGGTAAGTAAGGTCCGGGCTTCGGAGTCTGCATAGTAGCTTGTTGTGCCATATTTGAATATGGTAATTGTGGCCGACCGTTTGTCTTCGTTCACTGACTTCTGATTCTTGTCGCGCACCGAATAGAATTAAACTTCGACGTATGCCATCTCGAACCTGAAGTTGGCGCGCTACATGAAAACAAACGAATAACCGTTCGATTCACGATAGCTTCAAAAAGCGTAGAAATATATTTACATTATTTGAAAGTTGAGCCTATTAAATTTTATACTAGCTTAAAATTATACCACACTTATGTATTTGATCCAATTCCAATTAAAAATCTTATCCTAATCCTGCGTACGGCTGTCTGTCGCGCGTCAGAATAACCGTAGATGCATTTGATCTCAGGGATTTATCTCGCACGAGCGATGCGGCTTGTTCTTGCAATTGAAAATAAGAAACATCTAAAGATCTATAAACGTCTCTGTCGCGAGTCGATCGTAACTGAAAATCTTGAGCAACGTACTGTATCTCTAAAGTTTTCCAATCGATCAAGAGAACATCACAGCAATGAACCACGAACGAGAAGCACACGAAGACTCCATGGAGAAGCACGTGAAACATGAAACTCCATGAAAATCCTTGACAAAATTTTTCCACCTATTGACCAGTACAAAAATTCAAATTTATCATAGATACAAACTACCTTTTTTCTATTTCAGATTATTTCAACGGAATTCAAGCCCTTTAAGAACGACCCTCGATAATCCTCTTCCACAAAATTCTGGCACTCAGTGTCAAACGAAATTTACATGACACGGCCTATTCGGCTATATACATAAAGCGGCAAACCTCTATCACGTTACTTTAAATCCGATTTGAAGCCGAATCCCATCGAAGCAACGTCGAGTATGAATTTAATATTCCGTTAAATCTATGATTTATGGTCGTGGGTGTACAGCGGCTCGCCATTAATGGATACTCATAGTCTACGATGCCTTTGACCTCGTACACCCATCCTTACAAGGTTAACATATCCGTCACAAGGCACGACCCGAGACCGACGTAAGATTGAGAGAAAATGAGATGAGCCGAGCATCCCAAGATGGATATCAAGAGAGTACGATATACTTCAGCTCAAAACTATATATTCCAACCGATCTATCACGGCGGTACAGTACATACAGAAAATACACTGTTATTGGATTACACAGTCTGCATATGGATATATCACGGATAAATCGATCACTTATAATACAATCCATTATATTCATAAGCCTTTAAACGTATCTACTCCATTAATGCTAACCGGTAGATTTATTTGTATAAACGACTTGGCACTTGTAATCTGCAACCCGACGACGTACGCAATGAGTATGGCTCATTTGTAAATAATAATTTACAGTGGATCATTTTTTAGCATTATTATCGTTTCGGTACGCACGTACCGTATCGATACGTCACACGAGGATGATAAGTACGAGCGATACGCGAATCAAGTTAATTCTGATGCAATCTTCATTGAAATCAAGAATTACGGAAATTTAACGCACTCTATGACATTTCCCTTCTTCGGGTTGTCGGCTTGGTTAAACCGTGCTGTAAAGCGGCATGCGACACTCGGCTATAGGATTATCACGTAGAAGATTTACTACCTGCCCGTCGCTCTTGGATAAAGCATCTGCCATTCGGGTAATAGCCACGCAATCCCATTATTCCGCGTATACGAGAAAACTCGAATCTTCTATCTATAAACATTTAATGCTAGCCGCAACTCTCGCTTATATACCTAACCTCAAAGTCTTATCGACCGCGTCATCATTCTTCTTTTAATATGCATATACGGAATCCCATATGCTATTCCGAGAATGACTCAATAGATATATTCGATGTATACGATACGTACTATAATTTATATCGATATCCGGCATGAGAATTTAAAAATTTTTTTCAATCCCAAAACAAACGTATCCCATATTCATCGATCGTTTGAAAAACTTTTTGCATTGTCTTGGGACGCAATTTTTTTTTTTACGCGTTTCTACATTTTCGCTTACGATTTATCATCGATTACCTTGTATAACTATAGGTACGATATGTCAATGATATGCATGTATGTTCTAGGAAAATTATATCTCGACCATCAACAATTTGTATGCTTGTTTTATGTAATTACTCGATTGCTGTTACTTTGTACGCGATTGTATTTGTTGTGTACACAGATTTGACTTGGAAAATTGAATGAGCAAACAGTAAATAACTATAGTCCTGCACTTTCACGGAAAGGATGAGAGACTGTCAAAGTTTCGTCGTTTGTCGTCTTACAGATAATAATCTCTTATTTGTTACTCTCTCGAGCATCTTTGAGCTTTCTAGCGACCCTGGGAACGACAAACCAGGCATTCTTGTTTCACATTGAATCATAGGCTTTACGAATAAGAGCACGCACGCATGGACTGACGCACGCGAGAACCCCATATCATTCGTTAGTCTAGACAAGGTCTCGAGCAACGTCTTAAGCAGCGAACATAATCTGTAATGATTCTTGAATGTTTTATAGTAGATTGATAAAAAATGTAGCAGTCTGATAAAAAATGTTTTAGTACAATGACAACAAAAAATTTTAGATAATTACAGCGTTGATGAAAAATATTGATAAGAGGAAAGGGTGCATCGTTATGAGTACTGGAGAATGTAGAGTAACGTGTCGAATGTGATGACGATAACAGCGTGGATAATTCTGATAAAATTACTGACGATTCCGTTGGATATATATACGTATACATATATCGTGTAATTGCCACGAGATGGGATAGAGGATATTCGCTACGGTATTTCGCGGTAAATTTTGCTCAGCTTGGTCTGGCAGCGACGACGAGTTTCCTCGGACAAAAGGATAACGCGCGGACGACGTTACAAGCCTCTTATAGATTGCACGTGAACGAAGAAACTCGTTCCAGGACTTCACTGAAAAGTCAGCCCTTCCGTTTCCACGCGTTTCCGTAAATTGACCATACGAATTCGCCTTTGAATGACGGTCGTGGGACATACAGAAAGTCCTGGAGTAAAGGAAAACGTCGATATCCATTTCGCTCGAGGATCCCAATGTTAAAACGAATTTCAATTTTTGCGGGTACAGCTAACGAGAACTTAATGGGCGTCGTGATTAGCTTATCTGCCATGAATATCTGCACGAGCCAGGGCAGTATTGTGCCTGTCTTTTCGTGTCTAATTGCACCTGTACATTGAGGTGCGGATTTTGCTGGAATTTTCGGATAATTAGTAAATCGTTATATGTAGTAAAAATAATTTGACTCTGATCGTAGGACGAGTATCGTGATAAAATTTGGCAGGAACGACTTGTTGGTGGCATTATTGAATTTTTGTATGACGTCATATAAAATATTTATCAATGATTATTTTCAAAATTAAAGAGATGCCTCAAACCTGACACAACGCGCAGTGTCGGTATGTAAAGTGTAGGCACGTGTCGAAATGCGAAGACCGATGATACGTATTAAAGATAATGCCAAAGATAAAGGGCGCAAGGCTGTGACTTTTCGAGGCGGTAAAAGGGCAAAAGTTGGGCACCGGCGTTCGAACGACGAAGGGCACTGACTCCTGGATCCGCAATCTCGTGGGGCAGATCTGTCTGGGCCTTGGGACCCAAGGGCGTAAATACTAACCTAACTTGTACGTAAACCCGTAACAACCTGGTCAGGGTCCTGTTTGGATTCGTAAGGTAATCTCGTGGGAGCGACGTACGTTTATTATTCATCAAGCACTGACCACGAGCGTTTACCGGTGGAGCATCCTTGTCCTCCACGTCGAACTCCGGCAGAGCCGTATCGATTTGGCCTGACCTTGAACTCGACGTAAATATTACTTCAATCGAACGTAAAGCTACGACGTCCGAATTTTCAAGCAGCGACTTCGACTGGAAAGGATGGACGGACGATAGAAATTGCCAGGGGCGACTGGGACTCTCCGAAGGAAAGTTTACGGGTATTCTGGTTTCCATTTCGGCGCGGATTTCATTCTCGACGCACATCGATCACTGTCGGACACAGAGGAAGCATTTCGCTTGGCTAATCGCAAAGCGAGTTTGGTCCTTTCGATCGCACGTCACGGAACGTGTGTATTTTTGGAAAAAAAAAAACAAATATTATATCGAAATTCGTAAAATAATATGTGACACAATGGTCTTGATTTTCGAGCTTCGATTCAATATGGAACTAGCTGTTATTGGTGTTTGAGCTATCCTACGTGGAATGTATCCAGGACAAGTCCTACGCCAATGCGCCGGCCGAACCGAACCTGGACGCAGGGCAGTTTTAATGGTAGCTTTGCTTGGCTGGGGCCCTCCGGTTGGACCCCAACGAAACAGAGTTTGGTTCACGCATCTGCATATAAATCACTGGTTGGACAGCCTCAACAACCTGAGGGCCATTGCTTGCTTGCCAATAACCACGAAAGGCTATCTTTAATTTTTTTTCTTCCACCTCTGCAATCGATGAGCCAAATGGCCATTTTGAAATGCTTTTCGAAGCACTGCTCCCAGGTCAGAATAAATCATAGCAAGGACCATCACGAGGCCGATAGTCGCTCTGAATTCTTGACAATGTCAGTCGTTTGCCACTGAAAGAATTTCTTATCGTGTTCCACATCAAAGAATCGTCGCTTCGAAATGGTATCGTCTCAGACATCCCAATCGCTGATCTTGTCGATCATTAAACTCGGATTACAAAACCTTAAAAGCTAGAGATCGTCCCACCTGACAAAATGATAGACACACCAGGATGATTTTGAAATATTTTTCAAAGGGATTTTACCTTAGCCTCAAGGGTCTCCAGTTGAGCCATCCTGGGTTCCAGTAATTGCTGCTGCGGCGTTCCCGAACCGGTGTGCAGAGCAGTCTGGAATTCGAAATAACGAATTACATAACACCTGGATTAACACGAGGCCATAAGGATGATTGGCGAGAAAAGTCGTCGGGTAGGGTGTCGTTATGATTACATGAGTATTCGGTCGAAAGGTCACGAAGTTAACGATTAAAAAAAAAAAAGTGAATCGAGACTCATCACTTCCCCGAAACGAATCAATTTACTCGGAACGTCGCGCGAATAAGATCTTTTTGCCAATCTCACTTTCGCTGTACACCTTTTCGATGTCTCCGCGCCAATGATGTCCAGGTATAACGCTCTATGCGCATGCGTCATCCTTACGTAACCGAGTGAGACGATTCAATGATTTCGTGATAACAACAACCACTTCCCATCCGAATGATCTTCCACGCGGCAGTGCGGAGCAATGCAGATCCGGGACTTCTCTTGTTCTTAACTTCGTGCTGAATTATTCTGCTCGACAAAGCGAACACGATGGTTCAGGGTTGACTTCGAACGCCGACCGAAGCATGGCTCTGAATATTTTGATGGGACAGTCACGATCCTACCATTGCCAGGACACCTAGAGGCCGCTGGATCCTTTCAGGACTCGTGTCCTTCCTTCACCTTGGCCAGGAATTGCATCTGCGATACATTGCTGTTCGTGCTACGTTCATCTGTACGAGGGATTCGATAGCTGTCTGTGACGTCGCTATGAATTACCAATGTTAGCACAGGCACAATAGAACCTGCGCCAGGTACTAATTTCATCGAAAAACACGAAACAGATGACTTACAAGATCAAATATTGTATTTACATGTTTTCTTTATTACTACAAAACTCGAGAAAAAAAAGTCAGTTATCAATCATTCGTTAAACCATATAATACGCAGTTGCGTGTTACGCGAGTATATTGGTATACGAAAGTCAACAAGAAATTTCTTTGTTACTTTACGCATAACGCAAAGACACAGGTGACGAATGGACATCGTGAACGGTGTTCGTATTACCTTTATATAACGTAATAATACAATGTTGACTTATGCTGCGGCAATTTCCTGTACAATTTTACACTCCGAGACCCTGAGCTAAGAAGTCGCGTGTTTTTCACCGACATTTAAACCATGTTAAAGTTTGACATATATATTTCAACGTGACCGTTATCGCCGTCGTTAACATCGTTAGCAAGCGAATTCCCGTACTTCGAATGGTGTAATTGATCATCGATTCCGCGAATCGTTAAAATTCATTATTATAAAAAATTAACGTTTCTCTCAAATCTCTGGCAGTTGCTTTGCTGGTGATAAAATAATAATAGGCTTAATAAGATTTTCGAGCAGTTCGTACGCTGTTCTCTTCGTGGGTGTTCGTACGTTCCCATAGACTCGTAATAGGACATTCTTAACATTATACGCATATGTGGCAAACTGAGCTCAAGGTGGTTCACGTGTGTGCTGGGACGTTAGGCGTTGTTGCCGTTACGAATAGGTGGGTAGACGAGTAGACGGCTAGATGGGTGGGTGGGTTCGGTAGGTAGGTAGATATAAGGTAGGTAGGTAGTAAGGGAGAAAGGTAGGTATAGATAAAGGCTTTGCGTGATCCCAGAGCGGAGCCCCGGGTATAGAAGAGTACAGAGTTAACGTTAACGTTACTCCATCCTATGGCCCAGCCGCGGCCAAGCTTAGTCCTCTTGAGTTCTCGACCGTAAAGGTCAAGGGGAATGTCTGACTGTTCTGGTTTCACGTGTCACTTTGTTCTTGGTGCAATGGCGTAAGACATAGCACGCCTGTTAAAAAATTGTTTAAAAAAGGCAAACGATAGATGCCTTTTATATTTCTGTAAATCGTTTACAAAAACTCGAATGATCTGTAGTAGGCAGATTCTCTAAACCCTTGATAATTGAACTGGCTTTAAGACATACTTGGACACTATGAATAATGTAGATTCGCTCCACGCTTCGCTGAGCTGATTCCACTGATACCAATTTTTTTTAAATGAAGATCAAATGAAATATCGGTTGTGAGTATGGCGACTCTGTGCCCTTAGGCTTTGGGTATGCTCTGATACTTTGAACATGTGGGCACGTATGCGTATACGGACGCGTGCGAATACGAGTTTCGGGATCGGTTAACCGCGTAAGGTGTAATAGTATCTACCGGTTCTTGGATTCATGTGTGATAGTAGAACACGAGTGGGGATGAAAATGAAAAACGATTGTGTAATAACAGTGTTTTTGAATTTTAATATTACGCAAGGATGATGCCGTGCTAGGTCTAAAAAAATTATGTGTTGGATACGGTAACATTTTTTTTACGTGTTAAGCGATACTCGTAGCACTGCGATTATTTACGTATCACAATTACTTTTTATGATAATTTTACGTTACCAGGCGTTTCTCTCGTATACAAAGTAAAAACCGAAATACTGCGTTACCGGTAGTAATTAAATTTTTTACTATTACCGAGTTCTCAAAAATGTTAGAACACGACGTAATGGAATGTATTCACGGAATCGTGAAAAAAATTGTCGGATGGCTCCTAAGAGCGTCGTTGAAAGTAGGTCTGAAATTTCATAGAAAATAAGCTACTTAGAAGGGAGGGGGGGGGGAGGAGGAGTAAAAAATATGAGGCAAGATATTCCTAATTGCGTTAGCTGTTACCTCGAAAATGTAGCCGGTAACACAATTTGCGCGAATATATTAAAAATAAGACTTTCGGATAGTCCTTTTGACTGGCTCTCATGAAAGACAAGCTAAAGTGATTAAATCCGATACACATGGAGCGACTAAATGTAGATGGAAGTAAGAGTACGGAGAGAAGCGAAGTTTTATCTCGTTAATATAAGAGCCTAAGTGCGTTGACGACAACGGCTACGACGGGAATGGCCGACGGCGACGGTGGCGCGACGGTGGACATCGGCGACACTACTGACACTTCTCTAGAAGCAATCAAGCTGTATTCATAAACACAGGCCTTTACGGGCCCCAGTCGTGGCTCACCAGACACCTACTACGAGTATAAGATACCCTAGAGAGAGATTGGTCGAGCAGCATGTTCCTTGCATAAAATCGATAGGAAATTATAGTGGTAAAGCCCTCGGAATGACGGTTTGATTTATGGCAGTTTCCGATAGCTCCTTTCTGCGCTTTTCCATTGCATCGGCCAAACCTATCAACGTCTTCCTGGTAATACCATGAGATATATAGACTCGATGGAAAATGACTATACTACCATCTATCTATGATGAGTTTATTAACGGGGAAAGAATTGCTGTCTTTTTTTCTTGTTATAATTACAAAAAATATATATATTTTTGTCTTGACACAATTATACCTGAGTAACGTAGTAATGGGTAATTGGTTATTATACAAGAAAAACTGGTTTGAAACTCTCTATAGATTATCAAATTATTCAAAAACGCTTCAAGGTAGTTATAATTGGTACGAGTCAAGGAATCGATCATTGACTGTATTTTATATATTAATATATGTATAATGATTGATGATAAGAATGATGGATGAGAGGAAACCTTGTTTCATTGAATAAAAAAGATGTCAAGTTCTTTTCTATATTATAGATAACGATATGATATTTCACTGCGTTTATAAATGGAACATTTAATCTCATTAGTTTTCTGGCTTATCGTTAAATCTTTTTGGTATGACGTGGTATCCATTCGAAAATCGTATTTACCTGCGATTTCTTGTGCGTGCGAGTATCGCACGTTGTAAAATCGTAAATCCAGATAAAGGGTCGCTGAAAATTGCTCCTTGGCACGTGACGACTGACACGAGAGGTGCGATTCACGGTATAACTGTACCTTCACCTCGAATAACCCACGCTGCACTGCTGACTCTAGTAATTGCACTTTGTAAAGGCAATTAGCAGCATCGACGCTCGCGTTAATGTCCGATCATTCCATTAGGAGCGCCCGGTAAAAACAATAAGAAATACAATAACCGAGGATAGATAGGGATGTATGAATATTTCCAAAATAAATGTTCAGACTAAAAATCGAAATTGAAACTCGAAAATTTCATCGGGCCCCGACAATCTCAAAATTCCATCGACTTATTTTGACGAAATATTTAGAAATATTTTTTTATTTTCCACGAATTCGAAAATATTCCAATCACCTGAATTATCTAGGCTAATTGCTGCCCTGACCTTTATACCCTGTCGATATTATTGCTTTCGAGCAACAAACGCATCGTAAAGCCCTCAAGGCTTCTTTGAGGAACGCGATGCTCAAATTCAACAAGCATCGCCACATTCTCTCGTGTGGCTGAGCAATGAGAAAAAAACTTCCTACAGGCGTCGAAACAAAAGCCAAAGCATGCGAGGGCTGCGTTGGCGGTTATCGCGTTCGAATCGCGCGAGGCGAAACATTTGCGATGTTCGCTCGTTGAAAACAGCATCGAAGCTACCTGTCCCGGTACCCCTTGCCGATCCTACGGAACGTAGAATGTATAGAAATTTAACAATTGGAATTTCCAGCTAGGAATTTTTGTTCCTTGATTGCATATACATATATATATTTTTTAAATAATCTTTTGACAATGACAAACTGGTTTGAATATCTTCTGTACACTAGAAAATCTTCACGTGCGGAAACCATTCGTTCCGCCTTATTTGAATTAATTATACTTCTTTATACGTTGTTACCTACGAACCATTAAAGAAAACATCCAAGCAATGCGGCAGATGTTCACGCTTTTAATCAAATCGATTAAAACCAGTTCAATCTCAACTTTTTCATATCTAACCTTAAACGTATTACGTGAAGTTTCGCACAGTTGTTTTCCTGGTTCAGCGAACAACCTGGATCGGCAGCTGGTTCAGCGCACTACTAACTTTTTCCTCATAGCTTTAATTATACCTCATTACGTTTCATCATAGATTTCACATAGTTCTAGATATACGTGTCCATCTATGGAATTGTAATGACAACATTTTTCATGCTTATTAACAATTAACCTTAAATTACCTGAATTTTAATTGTTCGATGAATTTTGTATTAAGTTCAACCTGAGCGTAAAATTTTTTTCGATAGGTATATTTACTTTTTATTTTAACGGTAATCGACGAAATGGTAATTACTCATGCACATAAATCCATACGATTTGTATGAGAATGCCTAGTCTGCATAAAAAATCGCAGAATTTTATCTCGAATTAAGTATCATCAACCGATTTACTTTAAAAGTATTTTTCTTAGACAAAGAAAAATACTTCAAAGACGGGTTCTGGGCTAAAACTACAAGAGGCTGCATCAAAGTAAATTACGTAAAGCCGTAAGGCGCTTAAACCTTTGATTACTGAGTCCTATGACCTGCACAGGGGTTTCGCAAGCTGCTTATCTGATCTTAGCTATCTTCGCCCTACGATCGCGGAATGTTCCGCCGGCGGAGAATCTGGAAATTTGTCGAAACGAGACAGCGTTTACAGGCAAGGGGTTACCTCGGCACGGAGGTCATGGAAGGATTATGGAAATTCGATGCATCGCACGTAACAAGGAATTGTTTCCTTCCACGGTAGCGTCGAGTCAGCCGGGAATGAATAACGACGAGCACAATAGCGAATAACGGTTGAAGTTTTGGAGCACGGAGAATTTCGATTTTACAAAAAGCAAAAAGAAAAAGGAAAATATAATATTTTAAAGTAATGTCTTCGAAACTCACCAGGGAGATCGAGCGCTGTTGCAGCTTCAATCCAAGATCTTCTTTCTCGTCGCCGCAATCCGTGGTATAAAATAATACGTTTTTCTTAGAATTCCTGGAACAGACACCTGTTATTGAGTTAATAAAAAAAAAATTATAATTCAATATCACAACTCTTTGTACTGTATATTTCATACTGTTGTTACATGGCTTGAATTGCTCGAGCACGTGATTTTAATTTTTGTAATTTATAATTATTTTAATGTCACTTATCATTATGATAAATTGTTGAAAGATCGATTAACAATTGTGCTATATGTTATTCGCTGTAACGATAATGAGAATCGTATTATAAGTTATCGAATTTCATTTTCATTTCGTGCATTGTGCAATATGGATGCATTATTATCCAATGATAGATCAGTAAAAATATGTGGAAGATCATATATCAGCGAATGGATCAAAGCCCAATCTATTTTGATCATCGCACCTGAGTGCCTTCCCATTCCGGTTGAATGTCTGACGTTCGATCAGTACGGGGGAGTCTGCGTAGCAGCGGATCTCGGTCATCGCTGCAACTGCATCGTAGAGTCGATCGATCGTCTACAGTTTGTTAATCTGTAAGAGAAGAAAAATAATTGAAGACTGAATTGATCTAAACAGCAATTCGAAGTATCTTATAAAAGTAATTCCCAGCGTTTCCTCCGTATGCAACCACCGTGGAAGTATTAAGTGGTAAAATTTAAGAATTAAAATTAATTTTACCACTAATCATCTTGGACATTCGTTCTTAATTACTTTTACCTAAATCGCGTCGAATTGCTTTCTCACATTTTTTCTACGTCTTTATAGAACTTTATCTTTCGTGCCGTTACCGCGGCAACATTACAACCGCAAAGATCTGCTATTACGACTGTTATTATCCACCGTGAATCGTGAGAATAGGACATTTTGTACGTGACTGTCCGTACAGGCAAGCCAATGTCAAAAAGAAACAGTTAAATAACAATAATCGACAAGAACACACTTGTCATATATCCTCTGATTGTTGTTAACGCTTAATATTTGTTATTAGCCTAAAAAAAAAGTGGTTCCGGCCGGGATCGAACCGGCGACCTTCTGCGTGTAAAGCAGACGTGATAACCGCTACACCACGGAACCGATGTATCTGCTGTGAGCATTAAAACAATCTCGAGTCAATAAATTACCTTTCGCTGAAAAAAGACCTTAATTAACTAAATATGTGATTAGGCACATCGATAAGGTCGGCCAACACCAGTAATTACCGACTTCGTACATTAGCGAGGAACTTACATTAATCATTTTTCTTTTTTTCGACGAACCCGCAACGTCTGCTATACATCCAAGTGCGAAATTGACTTTACAAACGCGTGCCGCTCATTCGCATCTTCCACGAGCATCCTCTCTTCCATCTGGATAACTACGGGCCGGATAGACGCTCCCGCTAATGCACCGGGCAGATATGCTTTTACGCGAATACAGTGCAGCAACGCGCTTTCTCATATTCTATGACCAGATGCATTTCTGCGGTTAGTTATTTTTTTCCTGCCGTGCGAATAAATACGTTTACATGGACAGATGCTTCACTCACGTAGATATAAATATAAGCACTGTATGGTTGAGTGCTCACGGTATACCAAAGGCACCGTATAGTCATATACAACGTATGTATAATACACAGGTATATATAGCCACCGAGTAGTTCCCCCATGTAGGATATACATATATGTAAATATATTTTTATGGATAGTTACCCTCCGGTACTGTACGAGTAAATATCCCTTTCGAAGATACGCGCTTCTTCGGTACCAAACCGGTAACTATATTTCCACATGAGTATACTTCAACCGTTATATCCACGTATATTACGTTTATGTTATACAACACTGCCTTTGGATTCACTCAACTCGTATATATAGATAGGTAGAGTCGCGTCGTGTATTTATCACCTTCACAGTGCTCTATTTCACAGTCGGCAAACGAGGAATACGATTACCCATACTACGCGGGCAACTAGTCCTGGCGCCAGAAACCGGCGCACGTCACGCCCACGCATCGCATCGCGACTCTTAAAGATTCGTAACGTATTAAGCAACGTGGACAATGCCAGAGAACAATTTACATGTATTATGCACGCGAGAAAGTTCATTCTCCGGCCTACGTAGATACGTGGCTATATTGTTTTTGCATGAGTTTGATTACTATATAAAAATATGTATATGTGTGTGTGAGCAAGGATACTTTGGGGACACGACAAATTAAGGGGCGTTCGCAATAGCAAGCTGTTTAAAAAAAGAAGACTACCTTGGGACAATACAGCATTGGAATTCTCTAAACTAACCTAACAAAACAATTTTAAGCCCATCATAAACACTGGATGTCTAACATTGAAAAAATATAAAGAAATTTGGTGTGACAGTCCGGTTTAATGTCCTCAAAACTGCCATTACGCTGGAATTTTGACGGGTCGATTAATTTGGGTCATTTGACCCTCTCAAAGCCAATAACGTTTATAAAAAATTGTCGGTATGTTTAGTGTTAATATGTGTAGCGATGAAAGGTGATGAATATCAAGAAAAAATTATTTAGTCGTTTATCTGATTATTAATTAAAGGTAAGAAGGTTGATAATTTTTTAAAGATTTTACACTTTTTTAATACTGAAAAATACTGATTGCTACTACTATTTTTGATTTTTAACACTGACTGGGAGTGTGGAATTTTCTCATTTTATTTCTGTTCTTTAATTTTATAATTTTTTTCGTAACTTTCCTTTACACGGGGTGTTTCTTGTATTGCGCGAGTCTGTGTATACAATTTGTTTCGTTGCTTGTTTCAAAGTCGTGTACCGGTTCCAGGACAAATATGGGGGCGCCTACGTTATACACGATGCGATATTCAACTTTTCAAACAATGAGTTTAACGAACTCTGACGTCCGACAGTGTTACCACCCACAGTGATGGATTATCTTTGGAAAAAAATCAATCTACGAAATGTCAGGATTTTTTTTTAAATAAGGAAATCATTAATATTATCTTTGTATGCGATTCAACGGAAGATTCAGCAATGAGAAAATTGTCTTCTTGGTTCAGATATAGTGGATATTGTAAATGATCTTGTATGGATCCTGGCAAGCGTGACGTACAGTCACGGCTCGTATGCTTTGTCGTCTGGTAATGGCACGACACTATAACTATGTATATGGTGACAGAATGGGGTAGATAGTAGGCAGTACGTGACCGGCAACCATGACGGATCCATGACGTACACAGCTGTCAGTCAGGTGTGCGACTCCTGGACTTCCCAAGGGAAAATATAATCATGATTGACACACATGATAATATAACAGAATTATAACTAATAGTACTTGGATAACAAGTAGTAATGCAAAATGTTCGGTTTTAAAAACAAAAATAATTACATACATTTTTAGTTCAGACAGGAACCCGTTTCTGTTTGACAAATCGTCAAATGCTAAAATTTGTATAAACTTTTTTAACATTACGTAGAAAGTTAATTAAATATTTTATCTTTATATTCACAGTTAGAATTTTTTTTTATTGAATTAAGCGATATTTATGAGAGTGATCGATTAACCAGCGTGCTCTGGCCCCCCGTCGATATATGTAATTAATGAATTTAATTTCATTTCTCATTATTTTTTTATACGTTTACAGATTAGCCTTCAGATAAACGAATTGCATAGTTTCTATATAACAATTACGTATACATATTTATATATTTATTTCGCACAATTTACTTTTGTCTCCCGTCAATGTTTATCGGAAAACAAAAATCAATCAGAGCATTTTATTGATCAAACTCGCGTACGATGTTCCCGAATAAATTATTGATCCGTGAGTTTGTCCGCATCTAACACGGTATATGTATACCTGAACAACAATATCGGAATTGAAGCAAAATTTCGGGTGCGGGATTTCATTAAATTTCTTGGTGATAAAAGCAAAATGAGTAAACACGTAACGATAACAGTTTCATGCTTCGTCGAAATTCTCAAATGATTTACGTCTCGCTGACTGTGCTAAACTCTTTTTAATTCCCTCGTAGATACGTGACACTTCACAGGGATGTAACCGTACGTCCTGCCCCACCATTCCTTCTCGTTAATTAAAAATTTTGTCAAACTTTAATACTCGTTTCCCATCTTGCTTCTCGTCCAATCTCATCTAAGGGTCAGCTAACGAAAATTGCTGGACTCCGCGTAGCATCGTGCGAGTATTAAAAAAATCTGTTAAAAAACCCAAGAAATCTACCTTACCGACACGTCACTGTATGTCCTAAAAGACTGTATAACTGTATATAATACTTAACAAGGGTAACCCTAACAGTCGAATCTATATCACGCCGTAGCATTATCATCCCACGGCGAGGCTGTTGTTGCACAACAGGTGCCTCAGGAGTCAATGTATCACAAACACGCAACAATACCCGTTGAAATGATCAGGCACGTATATCATTTCAGGCCACCATGACGCTCCGTATAATTCTGACCAATGATACGTTACGCATAAAGCCACCTCACGAGCCGATGGACCGATTGCTCCCACAGGAGAGATCAAGAGTAACACCAGCTTCCTTGCTGCGCCTTACGACTCCATAATTCAATAATGCATTCCCACCCGAAAGGAGTGGTGCATTCTGGGAAAGCGAAACTCTTACTTACAGTGATTATAAACCACATGCAAATTTCAAACCGATTACCAGTCGGCCAGTCAAACGAAAAAGATCAACGGATACCTTTGGATGACTCCGGCATTGCTGACAATGAAGATTGATAGATCGTGAGATATTATTATTTGTCAAAATTGACTCGGCTGTTACGTCATCGTAAGTGAAGTCAAGGACATTGGAATTGGGTCTTTGTACGAGAGATTGGGTCCTTGTTCGATTCAAAGTGGGTCCGGCCGATGCCCTTGTGATTGTACCGGTGGGGTCTTTGCCTTTTTCAACCCCTCTCTCGGAATAGACACAAACCAGGTTACAATGGCGAGTCAATAGTCGCACTGTAAGAAGAAGGGCGACGTTCCAGATTCACGCCCGGAGAGCCAGCACTGAATGAGTAACAAATGATTCCATCCATCAGGATCCTATTGAATGAGCTGGGCTCATAAATTAAGGGTTCACTCCCCTACGTTTATACGACGAGTGATGCATTGGCATTTAATGCACGGATGTCACGTTATGGATGCGAGAGGTACGGTACCGGTTTTTTTTTTTGCAAGCGTGAACCCGGGCCAAACGACCCTTAGTTTTGGGGTAACTGCTACCCTTTTGCGAGCCACTATCATCCCTCTGCATATAATTTATAGTAACCCTCTGCATGTGGAGAAACGTATGTAGACTTTTATCCCGTCGTTGAATGCATTTCGAGACACCCGTTACAGTGAAGAATCGCGTGGCTCGATGCGAAAACTGGTTATTTATATTTTTCAAAGGTAATTTTTTTAACCTTATTTTTGCAAAATGTGTTAAGCTGGATCAGCTGGAATGCGTATTTTAAATCGATCGAGTCGATTGTACAAAAGATTATTTGTTTATACAAGACTGTCAGTTCGTTATATTTTTTTATCAGAATGCATTGATACGAGCTTGAAATCAAAACATCGGACTATCAACTAGAGCATAATATAGTAATGGGAATTTATGGTCGGTCCACGAGTTCAATATGGGTTTTTGACAGTTTGCAAGCGATTCAGTCTTAGTAGATTGAACATTGTTTTCCATAATTTCATACAAGGTCGGCTCGATCATCGGCCATATAGCAGTGATCGTCATTTGTGTTACAAGGATGATTGGGCCATCCACCCTATGCTAAAATAAAAAATTAAAATATATTTAGTGCAAAATTACGCGTATGCTTACTTCAGTAACACACATTTTATGTATCCACGTGTGTTGCTTACTAGAGACTTTATTGTTTTTGATCTGTCAAAAAAATACATCGACCACGTGGACCGACTATACCTTAGAATCTCCGTATAAGCGTATCACTTGAACTGCATGTTAGTGATTGATTCGTTTAGCTGGAGGGCGTTTCGCTTAACAGCGGAAACTATTGAAAAGAACTATTGATCCCGGACAGCACGACAGTGCGCGAGTGATCAGAGACGCGAGTGCTTCTGTCGAAAAATTCAAGTGAACTGATAAAACCGTAATCGTATAATTTTCAAAAAAAAACGTGGTTAGATAAAATCTGAAAAAAAATCATAAAAAACAATTCGATTATGACACCCCTGTTAATAGTTATCGGTATTTACGTAGCTTACTATTTTTTGTATCGTCCTGTATTGACTTATTGGGAAAAGATGAGAGTGCCGCATGAATCCTTATCTATAATCGCGAATGCCAGTGAGACGTTTTTTAAAAAACCATCACCGGCTGAATATTCCCAAGAACTTTACGATAAATTCAAAGGCGAGCGCTTTGCAGGCATCTGGTATTTTTTTGCGCCGATGCTACTGGCAAGGGACCCAGAACTGATAAGAGCCATTCTTACGAGGGACTTCGGCTACTGGAGTAGCCGCGGGATCGTTATAAACGAGGAGGTAGATCCGCTGGGTGGAAATCTTGTTAATCTCTCAGGTATAAAGTGGAAAGTCATGCGATCCAAACTGAACGGTACGTTCAGTGGTCGAAAGATGAAGCACATGTTTAATATGCTGGAAGATTGCAGCAGGGAATTTGAAAATGCATTGCGTGGTATCGTCAAGGTCAAAGATATGGTGGAGGTCAAAGAAATCAGTGCGAGATTCATGACCGACGTCATCGGCCATTGTGTTTTTGGTATCCAGATTGACACTCTGAACGATAAGAACATAGAATTTCGCACCGTCGGTAAAGAAGTTTTTGAGGTTACTTTACGTATCAGATTACTCAGAGTGATTCAGATGGCATTTCCGAATCTATTCAAACTTATCAGAGCGAAGGTACATTCGAAAAGGGTTACAGGGTTTATAGTGAATTTGGTTAAGGACACGTTCAAGTATCGCGAGGAGAAGAATATACAGAGGAATGACTTTATCGACTTGCTCAGAGAGATGAGGAAGAAGGAAAAGCAAAATGGAATAAAGGATGGAGTTGGTGAGTCAAAGTGACGTTTAAAGCATGAGTTTTGGTGTGTAAGATTTGTTTTTTGGAAGAACCAATTTTTTCAAATTTTAGAATTCAACGACGCATTCCTTGCGGCGCAGGCCTACGCGTTTCTAGCGGCCGGATTCGAAACCAGCTCGACTACATTGAGTTACTGCATTCACGAATTAGCAGCGAACAAAGAGATTCAAGATAAATTGCGTCAAGAGATTTTTCGTGAAAAAGTGATAAACAATGGGACGATAACGTTGGACAATATAAAAAACATGAAGTACCTGGATCGAGTTTTCAATGGTAGGCAATATATAAAAATATTATTGCAAAACCCTAAGAGTCAAAATTACAAATATTAAAAAAAAAACAAATTTGTAAATCCATTTTTAGAAACTCTCCGCAAGTATCCATCGATTCCCGTGATCACGCGAGAAGTAACAAAGGCGTACACGATACCTGGTACAGATATCATTTTGCCAGCTGGATTAAAGTGTCTTTTACCAATTTACGCAATCCATCGAGATCCGAAATATTATCCAGATCCAGAAAGATTTGATCCTGAAAGATTTAATGACGAGGTCAAACGAGAAAGACCTGCATATACCTTTCTCCCATTTGGCGGTGGACCCAGATTTTGTCTCGGTAACAACAAACGCAGTCTTTGTGTGAAATAGAGAAATTAAAAAAAAACCTTCTGCGCATGCGCCAACAATTTTCAACGCAATATTTTTCCAGGCGCCCGCTTCGCAGAGCTGCAAGTTAAAGTAGGTCTGATCAAAGTAATCGACAACTTCCGTCTGTCCCTCTGCGAGAAATCGACAAATCCCTTAGAACTAGACAACACGGCACGATTTTTAGGATCAAAAACTGGAATCTGGGTACGTCTGCATCCTGCAAACAGACAGATTGACTAAGCTCGAAGCTGACATAATTTCATATAAACCATGTAAAAATACATTTTTCACGTCATTCCCATATCGTCTGTCCCATATTGAGAAAATGCTGTAGCTGTATATTTCATATTTCGTGACAATCTATATCCATAATATCACATTATGTTTCATGAAGATTTCATAATTATTATGAAAGAAACTAGTTCACGCAATGTTACGTGAAAGGTGGTACGTGTATTGAACGACAAGCTTCTTCGTCGTTAAATGCGTATCAAATTGTGTGCGTCACGCTTAAGATAATTGGACACGCATCTTATGACCGTGAGACACTTTAAGTGTCGGTATAATTTATGGGGATAAAATTCAGAGACATTGTGTCATACATAGATTATGAATATATTTATTTTTACATAAAAACCAGCATTTTTCGTTTTCACTAGAAATCAGGTTTGACAAGTACGTATCGTCATCAGCGCTTGTACAGTCTTCGTAAAAAATCGACATCACAAGGATAATCATCAAATTTATATATCATTTTTGTGTACTGTACGAATAATGCTTCGAGAATTATTAAAAAAAAATCTATTACAACAGTCAAAAGTATATCTTAACATTTTGACTTATCGATAAAGTTTTATCATCGTTATACTTATATATAGTATACCGGTAATTATCTTAGTCGATCTTGTATACGTCCTCTGTAACTTACAAACATAACCTACGAGGCGCATCGGCTATAATTTACTTTAACCATAAAAGATCAATTACGAATCATACTAAATAAACAATAGCGAATCATACATGATACTACAGTCGGTCGATCGATCCATTACAAATCATACGAAGACCAATCGGTACAGTTCAGTGCAAAATTTCTTTGCGATTCGAACGAAAAGGTGTATACCGTTAGATTATTGATGAAATAAAATTAAATAAAAAGTAATTATTCTTGGAATCAATAGCAGATAAAGGTTTCTAAGAAAAACTATTGGGCGTCTTATCACCACGAGAAGACAGGCTTTGAGTAAATATATAATGTCTCGGACAAGGATGTATCGTGAAAAGGGTGACGTTAAACACTTCATTCGAGTCCCACCGATACAGCTACGTTCAACGAAAGATAAGTCTATTACCGGCCTGGTCGGTAACCTATCTCTTTAATGACCACATTTAGTTACAAATGCGCCATCTTGGGGCACGACAAACGCGTCGTGTCTTTTTTTTAACTTTGAGCAACCCAGACGCTTATGCGTATTACGTAGGCTATGGGGATATTAGGTTGTGGCGATAGAAGTCACGCGAGGTCCTAATGGATATCTTCCCACTTTCGCAATCAATTTCGTTTCCGCGGTTATTTATTATCATTTTCTTTGATCCTTTCTAATCTGCAATTTATATCCGGCTTTTAGTATCCAGTTATTTGACTCGAATTTGGTGAATTTTTATTTCATGACGTTTACGTGCGACTTTGTGAATTTTCGTGTGAGAAC
Organism: Trachelus tabidus; assembly: GCA_030142655.1. NCBI lineage: Eukaryota > Metazoa > Arthropoda > Insecta > Hymenoptera > Cephidae > Trachelus > Trachelus tabidus. The sequence continues at coordinate 514,392 of JARQTI010000144.1, forward strand.
GTCACTGTTATGGTTTTTCCTTTTTTTTTTTTAATTTTAATGGATTTTGATTATCCTTTCCGGTAGTGTTCTGTGCACCGTGACTACCTGGCCTGGGGAAACGTCCAACACCTGTCGACAGGTGTGTGGTGGGTAACAATGCTTTTTGAAATTTCAATTTTAATTTGAAACTTCTTAGCATCGCGTTTCTAATTCTCTGTGAATACTGATAAATGTTAAAAGCGTTGTTTCGCACGTGCTAATTGAAATTCCACCGAATGCACTGTACAGTTTGAGTTTTAATTAATCTGCATATCCTGACGTTTTCTGCTAATGCAATTTGTAGCGTTTCTAACGAATGTTTCGCTGTTGTAACAAAATTATCTAGTTCACTATTATCCGTGTCAGGATAGTATATGGTCGTCCCGTATGCAAAGTACATCAATTTACATGACAGATCGATTCATTTGTCAGACGATTAAACGTAGTTGGTTCAGAAGATTTAATTTTGCATCGAGTTATTTTTCAATATTTTTTCAATTCTCTGACGCTCCTCCATAGTTAACAAATCTTTGTTTAAAAATCCCGCTATATTTTCCGCATGCTCCATTAACAAGCGTTCGCGTTCCGTCCTGACTAAATCTCGTCTCTTCGTTTCACGGTCCCGTTCCATTTTCTGGTATTCACGAATTCGGTTCAGTTCCTCGTGTCGCCTCATTCTACGCTCCTCCATCAAACATTCCAATTCCTGTCGATAACGGAAACACGCGCGTTTCCTAGCTTCCGCCGTCATTCTCTCAACTCTCTCATCCTGCATCACCCTCAGCATAACAGCCTCTGCAAAGAGATCATCCTCATCCTGTATGCGACGTCGATTCTCTTCTGTCTGTTTAATTTGATTTTTCAAGCACTCAGCCAAATCGTCCTTCATCATTCTTTCACGAAGCTCCCGATCTCGTTCCTTGATCAAAGCTTCACATTTCATCTCCTCGGCAACGAGTTCACTGATAACGTCTTCCCTTTCACGTTTCTCAGATTCAAAGTCAACCATATTTCGCGCCATGGCTTCAATCACGCAATTCCGTCTATCAATTCTCTCACGTCGAAGTGCACCCAGCTCGCGAGTCCTCCTTTCCACTTCATCGAGATACTTTCGCTGACGTTCCATTTCATTCGCCAACCTCTCTCGTTCCTTGTCCTCGTGAATTTCACGAATTTCAGCAAAAACTCTTCTTTCGGCTCTTAACTTCTCAGCAAGCGCCATCTTTGTCTCCATCTTTCTACGCTCTTCCAATTCATCTCTGAGACGATCAACTTCCATCAACAATCGTCGCTCCAGACGATCCGCTTCTTCTCTGACAAGAGTCTCCCTGAGCCTGGCCTCTATTTGTTGATTCAATTCTTCTCTGTACTCATCGCGTCTCTTTGACTCTTCAATTAATCTCCTACGTTCCACAGCCAGAGTATCAATCTCCTGATCTCTTATCAAATCGGCAGCATGTTTCTCACGTACCTTTTCTGCCATTAAATTTGCCCGCCGCTCCGCAATTTGGGATTGCAACACCTTCGAAGCGTAGGCGTCCCTTATAGCCGCCTCGAGGTCTCTCAGCTCGTACGATCCTCGATATCGATATCTCCGTATCGATTCATCCAGCCGCACCTCACTTCCGTTTGATACGATCTTGCCCCTCCCAGAATCTTCCACTTCCTGCCCCGGATAATCCGACATTTCTATCTGAAACATCACCCGGCTATGATCTTTCGATTCGGTAAAATCTCTTCAAACTTTTCTTTGTCCCTTTATCGAGATTTATTTCGTTACATGTCACTCCTTTTAAACTCAGCTCATCCTAAACCACGTACGAGCACAGCCAAGATCGTTTTCAGCGTTCACTGTACTTCATAAAAATCATATCATGCAGAACTTTCCACTGCGTACAGTCCATGCTTTCGTATCTAAACGCTATTATACGTATAAAGCATTGGATTGTCGTACAGAGCAGACGTGTCAAGATGCATGAGCGGCAATGGATGCCTGCAACAGAAAATTTCACTACTGCGGGATATTCGTGATGAACGTAGAAAAAAGGTATAACGTACGACATCGTGATACAGCTTCTTTACTCGGTCCGACATTTATCTTCCATCTTTATCATTTTACCAGAGGATATCCTTCATAGATGTTTAGATACGTTTTAAGATGTCTAGATATAATCGTTAACATAACTTTCCGCTAACTGCTTTCGATAGGCAACCACTCATGCGCGATTTATACGCGTCTCAAGGATTCAACGGCGCATGCGCAATACGCATTGACAACAAACGGCCAAAGCAACGTATACAAATTTCATAGTCTCACCAGACTAGGATTCCGAGTCTCAAGCTTAGACAGTTACGTATATACCTGGCTAGAGCTTAGATAGGCAGTAGTTCACACGAGCAACGGTACACGAAAACCTCTAATTATTGTGAATCGTGACTCTGAAAAACTTGCCCTTGGCGAAACGTTCAACTTGAACTATGCGCCATTTGCTTCAAGCTCGATCCCAGCATCATGCTTTATCGTTTAAACTCAGTTGAATTGTGCGATTAGCCAACGCGAAACTTGTATTTTGAAGATAAAGAGAATTTATGTCCAGAGCCGTGGCGGCGGGATCGAGCCTTAGGCATTTCTCTCGTAACAGTGGAAAACACTGGGATTTAATATTAGATTTTCTAAAAGTGCACAAGAATAAGTCCAAGCTCACGCTAGAAATTCAGTTTGCTTTGTAGCTGAACTATATAAAACTTTATGTAAACATAAATATAACTTGAACTTGTACATAACCTACCTTGTGTGTAATCCGTTTGAGTGTCAGCCAGTGCGCAGGCGTGTTATATTGCCGCAGATTTAAATTTGTAGATGCATATACATTAATATTATTCGATGGAAACATACGTGGGAAACACACGGTTGAAACTTTTGTAGAAATTTTCAGGCTTTACAGGAAATATCGAAACTTTTGGTTACAAGAGTGCAAGAGAGGAAGTGAAAGATACGCGTGCACAGGGGACTGTTCTGCGCTCCAGTAACGTTTACACCACGGCGGATTGAGACCGACTAACCGGCTTTCCGCGTCACGGCCTACGAACGTATACCTTTGCCGCGGCCTCTTTAAACCGTTCACTCCGATAGGCTGACTGACTACCGCTGTGTAAGCTTATGGGGTTGGCTACCCTTTATACTTGTCACATATGTTTTAACACTACATTTTTTGTCCTTTTCTATTCAGTTTTAAATTTATGAATATTGCATAGGGCTGCAAGTTAAATTTATGCACAATTGTTTTTAGGGACGAGATAATGTGGTTATAGAATTAATTTTAAATTAATTTTCGTTATCAACTGTCCCGCAGGTTTTTCCATCTACATTTGGCTCCAGAACAATTTAATTTTGTGCCGCAAGATTAGTATGACTGTTATGGTTCGATTCAGACGGTGAACATCTGTTGTTGCGTGATCTGAGGCATACATGGCGGTACGTAATGCTTGACACTCTTCAAGGCTTAAATAGTCATATAACATACAGAAGTCGGTACGATAAACTAGTCGGTATTAGAAGTGACTCGTGGAAATCGTTCAAATGGAAATGAGACTTATGGGAAAAATGTGGTCAGTCATACTGAAAAGGGTGTAAGTAAATTCCATATAATGGTGTTTCCCAAAAAATATTGGTCAAACACGACGGAATGGTTTTTCTCGCTCGTTATGATTAATATAGAAAAATTAATAATTGATTCTGTAAATTAAATAACTGAAAATGATTTTATGCATGATCAGAATTCAGCGTTTACCGAAGTTACGTCCGTACTGCCCGGTGGCTGCCGAGCAAATGCCAGCCATGTTTCTTACTGTTACAATACTCGTTCCCCACTTCTTTACTCGAGCTTCTACTCCAATCTCAAAAGATTATACTTATCAAATTAAAATTATGATATGCATGTCCGGAGTCTAAGAAAATATTTTTTTTTTGTGGACACTAAGTCAATTGGCAATTCTGTTAAGGCAGTGTTAGTGCAACAATGGCTTTTCCATGAATAAAATTTAATCTATGTTTTTATAATCTTTTATCTAGAATGACAGTAATGTGTTTGCAGGAAAATTAAACGTATTATTTTTATGTTCGTGGCTCGCGTGACTTTGCTGCGATGCACGCATATGATTTACATGGAACTGCTAATTATAATGAGGTCCAGAAAATTACTCCACTTCTAAAAATAATGTCCTGAGTTATACATATAAAGGTGTAAATATTGAAAAACATATATATTTAACAGACAGCGCGATTTCAGTTTATATGGATTCAGTTTTTTGCCAATCTTGTATATAAATTATGTATTTGGATAATTTAGTTTGTACATAATAATGTAATATACTTTGCTATGTAAACTTGGTTTGGACATATTTACTGTAAAATTTATAATTTTTGCATTTCCACAATCGCCAATGGCTTTTGGAATCGTAATAATCGTTTCTGTTCAAAACAAAATCATCCCTTGCGGGGATCGAACCCGCGACCTTTGGATTAGAAGTCCAACGCGCTATCCTCTGCGCCAAAGGGACTGCACAATTATACAAACCTTATAATACTGCCATATAATAAAAATAAAAAAAACTGTAATATTTACATATTACAAATCATTTTACACAAGCTTTCTGAAACATTAAATAGAAATCTATCGGCAGTAATACAAATGATGATAAAATAAACATTAACGAACATTTTATACGTCCTCAGAATAATCAAATTTTAATAAAAAAAAATGCATACACTTAAATAACCTTATTTTTTTCGTAAATACCGTTCACACTCATCAGTACCAATTTGCCAGAAAGGATTGCTAGTTATCAGAAATTCCAAGAAATTAAATATAAGCTTATAACTGTTCGTTACAAAAGGCTAATAACCTGAGCGGAACTCTTCAGCTTTCAAAACAAATCGTCGTAAACTTCCCCAAATTCCCACGTTATTTCATCATTTTTATGCAGTCTGCTTTCAAATATTGCGCAACGTAATATACTGTCATCGAGTTAAAACTCACAAAATTCTGCTCTCTAGCGGGCTCGATGAAGAATTCATTTTCTACATTTAAAAAATTCATAATAATCATCAACAAAATTATCGATGCCTGTCTTGTTCTATTCAATAATTCATGAGTATGCATATACGCTCCAATCCTTCCGATCTATAATTGTCATGGAATCAACGACACAATAACTTTGCAACAGTCTTCAGAAAGATAAAATCAAATAAATAAAACAAGATCGTAATCAGCTGCATATTGGCAAGTCAGACCGTCAACATGTAAGTGTCTAGCATAACGCGCATGTAATAAATGGTTGTCATTCCAGCATGAAAGTATAACTATATACATGAAGACGATGCTTGAAAGAATTAAAAAAAAAAGTAGAAGATACAAAAACGACGAAAAACCAACGTTACAAAAGTTCAGTGACTTCTAATGGTAAGATCGATATAACGCTATGCCACTAACCTCGTATAAAGCTAAACCAAGAGCTCCGTCATCCATTTCGATTCATTCGCTCATAAATCGACTCATCCGGTCAAGGCTTAGAGAAGCCGCTCATGGGGTAACTGCAACGGAGTAAACGTCCCTAGCGCAATATGTCTCGAATCGAATAAGAAGAAACTAGACAAGATAAGAAAAGACGAGTTGTCATAAGAAAGATGAAATTAGAAAGATTCCCTAGCGATATATCCGTACACCAAATGAACCTAATTAATCTATAATAAATTTTGGCACAAGACAAAAGCTATCGCTCATCCATTCAAATCCACACAATGATACCAATACCCTTTACGTAAAACATGAAAACACCAGGTCTATTCGACAAAACATTTCTTTATTGTAATTTCGTCGTATATTGCCTAGAGACAGTTTAATCGGGTTTAATTAATTGCTCAGTGTAAACCGGTCTGTGCTGTTAGAAATGTTTGTCTCAATTACAGTGACAAATCAAATATCCCTAGATAGCATAGTACTTTTATGTCGCTCGATGTGGATAATGAATTACAGTCGTCCGGTGCATTTGCGATATCCTAGACGCCCTTATGCTTTATGAAGGGCATAAAATCGTTCCGCGCGCGAAGTTCTGTAAAGAAACAACAGTTATTTCGTAACGAGCTTCTTTATGGCGTCGAAACAGTCCACATTTATCGCGATAAAGTCCGTGAAGTTTGTTTAGCTGCACGCGATGCATGGAAACTGCTAAACGATTGTGAGGTTATGTTGCTTTGTGCCGACGAAACACTATCGACAGATTGAAAGAAATGCAATGAGATATCCTGTACAATTGAATTGAAGAAGCTTTTAGCTGAGGATGCGAGACACTAGATACTTTTCCTGATTTGTGTGAGTAACACTGTACAGTATAAAAATCTTATGGGTTGACGTAAATGCATGGTTATATTGTAGATAGATCTTTTATATTCCTCTCGGAGTGTATTCTGAAACTCATTAGTGGCCCTCACCAATATTTACAATTGGCAATGGTGTCTTCTCGACGGTACGGAATAGTTTAATAATAAAAATCCAAAGATTAAAGCCCGTATTCACAACTCGCTTTTAAAGTCACTGACAAAGTCGTTTGTAGTTAAAAGTCATTAAGAAATAATTTAAAAGCGCGCTATTAGCACTAAAAGCGAGGTCTGAATACGGGCTAAAGCGTAGAACCCATGATACTAATATGCAGGAAAAGATTGTCAAAAAAGGGGTTGTTCGGCTCGGGGTAGTTTCACTATTTTCCAAATAAATATAGACCAATACTGTTCCAGGTAACCACTGAAACCCCCCAAGTGCCAATATTAAAAAAAAATTTGTATTAACCCCCGCGGCCGGCATGGCACATATATGTACCACCTGCTGGTCGACACTTACGATTAGACCTTTTGGGAACTTTACAAGGCAAAAAATCTCCAAAGTATGACTTCGAAACGTCCAAACAAATTCCGACCGCCTGGAAGTTGAAATGCTGCCCCTGATACGTGGCAACCGGAATAGCGTCAATGATAAAACCATAAGACATTCTATATTGTTAGACTATTTAATTAGTTAAAAGAGAATAATGACATTTTACATTTTATTTAAAAGTAAATATCGCTTTTAGTAATGCGATATTGTATTTAGATCAATCGAAGCAGAAAACAAATTAGTATAACTTCAATACAATATTTCTGAAGGTCCGTAATTCAATAAGCAGCCTTCGTAAGAGTCCTTAATAATCAGTATTATTTTCTTCAATCCAAGGAACAAATTTTGAAATCAAAATGTAGACATCCGGTTTCTTCTTCATGCCCAGCACCTTTAAACCGATTAATATCGAATTCCGCACCAATGGCGAACCTCTGTCAATCTAAAATGTCCGAATATAAAATTTGTATAGATTCTGAATCTAATAATACAAGATTATCTACATAATTAATTTCTCCCAATACCTATTTCACCCGTACATTTTGTTAGCATTTATGGCGAACATTTATTAGCACAACTTACCGGTGTATCAATAATGTCGACTGTGTCGGCATTCGAACGAACTGTTTCGGCACAAAAGACATCCCTGCTAATTATTATATCTAAAAGCTTATAGCTTGCTCTACATTGATATACTTGGACTATCTTTTGTTTGATTTTCCTTAAAGAGTTTAGTACACTCTAAAAAAAAAAAGATTATAAATTCATGTAAAACGTTAAAAAATAATACAAATGTGTATAAATAAAATGTTTTTAATCATTTTTCTTACCCATCTGCTCGAAGTGATGTCATCCGAGTTGACTGGATCCTCGTCGTCTTGGATTTCCGGTATTGGGATTGGTCTCACCTTTTTACTGTATCTCAAGTACGATGACAGCTGTCAAAAAAAAATAAAAATGAAAAATGATGAAGTATTGGAAAGCATTGAAACTAAAAGTAATGTTATTTGGAATTCAAAAGTATCAAAATTATTGAAAACTCTTTCTAATGATGGTTCACTGTCAGTCTATTAAAAATATAGTTAATTAATTTCCTTTTTAATTATTTTTTTATATAACTCTTTCACATCGCATACCTTGATTAATGCTATATTATTAGAGCTGTCCTCATTCTCTTCTAAGGGATTAAAATCTTCATGTGGAATTACTTCTTTTACATTATATTTAGTTCCGCCATTCAAGCTTGATGATCCTACTACTATCTTTATTTCATTTGGCGACAGACTGAAAGGTAATAAAGATATAGAAATTTGATTAAGAAAAGTATGTTTGAGACGGAATACATTTTGCCGTGTTATTTCCAATGCCATCTCAGACACTCTTCCCCTGCTACTTGACTGATCGTGGTTGTTAACGTGTGCTCAAATATTTTCATGAAATACACGTAATTATAAATTTTCCTTAATGGACACAAAACGTTAATATCTCACATGATTTTTCATACAATATTCTCATATCGGTATCAGTACGTAATTATACCGCTAATTAAACTTACTCGTGAACGCAACCAGCTGTTGTCAGAATATAAAGAAAATTTAAGATTGCTCCAGTACAAATTACATTCCCATCCAAGTCAGTGATTTTCGACTAGACAAATAATTGGTCAGTAATTAATTAGGGATTTAAAAGAAAAAATTATAGTCACTCACCACATAAGGAACATCAGTGATATCAACAGTGCTTCGAGCATTTCGTTTCGCCACACCTGCTTTACCTGAACACATTAAAAAACTAATAATAAACAATTTGGAAATGAATAAAATTTATACGCTGTCATTTATTTTTTATTATAATTACCAGTGCCAGCAATCACTGATAAAATGAGAAAAATAACAGGCGAGTAACGCATGTTCATTTTTTTTTCTACTGTGCGAATACGCATTTGTACGTGGGTTAATATACTGCTTATATAGGCACAGATATGATACGATACGATACGACACGTCATTGATAGGAGTATGTACATTATTGATACAGAAGCATGATTGTCATTGAGCAATTTTAGCGAAAAGAATGTCCTGAACACTTGTTACGGTTTTTTAAACAGGCATTTAGCCCAGTGAATAATTCTCATTAATTCTTTCGATAAGATTATTGCAACATGATCTTTTTTTTTTAATAGAATGTAAAATATTAATTATTGTCTCAAACTTGCAATAATCTATGAACGAATTAGGGTATAAATTTTTTTTATATTAAAATTGGAAGCAACGATGAAATAATTTTATAGAACTTTATTGATCTCTGAACAATATTGTTTTAATGATAAATAAATTGTGAGCGTAGAAAAATTTATTATTTGGCAATATTTTGAGACAATTGGTGAATTATATCAATCAGTTGAATAACAACGGGAATAGATTAAATCAAACATTTCTTTTTGATGGTTTCTGCAGATATCGTTATGTAGAGAAAAATAAAATTTCTCATTGAACAAGGCTATCTAGTGGTCACGAACAATAGGTGAATGTTATATTTAATAATATTTTTGTTTAATTTAGAAGGAAACATGTGTATAATTAATAATATATTTAATTATAATTAAAGTAGTCGTATATTAAACGTCCCACGCGTTTTGTATTGGTAAAAGTATTTTAAAAATTTGTAATATTCATACCTCTTTATCCTTCCTATATAAAGACTAGAATAATAGATTTGAAAAATATTTTTCGGGAAAGGTATGACGATCCATCTGTATAACTATTATCTTATACTTGTAACAGATAAAGTAGAGTCGAGTTATTGTAAATAAATTCCAATAATCATAACTCGATACGGTCGAAAATAAGCAATAAATTCTGATAGGTAAATAAATGTCAAAAGTTAATCTCGTATATTTTTTTTTAGTGAAACTCATGAAGAATGTTGCGTCATTGTTAGCGAGGATGATTAAAATTTATTTAAACACACGGTACATATATCATCAGCTAGACAGAGGGAAACTGAAAATGATAATTGAAAAGTCCATCTTCGTATTAATGATAAGAATATTTAAATTAGCACTTTGTATTATCATGAATCACGAATTAAGCTACATGAAGGAAAGATGCGGTATAATCAAAAGACCCGAATGATTATTAAGATAAGAAGGAAACTTGTCTCGAACTTAAAATAAATTTTATATTTATCAAATTCAACTTGTCAAGATTCTCATTTATTAAGTATGATTATTTTTATATTAAATTAAGTTTTAACAGCGCTTTCTGCTTTGCGTGTTTACGTCGTATACCGGGTGACTCCCAGGTGAATGTGTACAGGAATAATCGGTTATGCAAGTACTTTGCATATTGTTCCCAAAAGACGTGCCTTAATGAAAATTCTAACCAGAGAAATTGTCGTTCTTATCTAGTTAAAATACGTCAGATAAGTTTTCAGGATTTTGAAAAAGATGCACTGTATTTTGAGTGTTAACGTGTTCAATGTGTTGATATAGGAATAAATAAAAGAATAAGAAAAAATGTAAAATGCATTAAAACCTGGAAGTACAGAAATGCAGGTTAAATGTCATAATTAGACTTTTGGAATGCATTAGAAAAAAAAATGCTAAAGTCATCAACATATTTTCGAAGAATACTGCAATGCGACAAAATTTATTTGCAATCTTTTGACACATAGTATTCGCTCGACATTCTTACCGTTCCACATCTTTTTTGCCTCACGCGACTGGATCACTGTATTTAATCAAATGCGACGAATTTGTTATTTTTTCACTTACGCAATTTCCACTTTTTCACACTACGAAATAAAATCAATCTTATACCATTAGCAACGTACATTTATAGATTTTATTCTTCGCGAAAATCTATTAAATAAAGATCCTCCAATTCATACTAGCCATATGTATAACTATTTATAATTAATTAATTATCACTCCTAATTAAGTATCTTTCAATCTCTGTTTATTCAGTACATAATAACAGGGATTAACGTAACAAAAGTAATGTAACCCTCTTATCGACAATCCCACAATCCAAAACGCAAACTAAGTATCGCGTCACTAAAAGGACAAGGATTTTCAAGTAAACATACACCCTTTAGCTTTTAGTCACGGATTTATGTAACAGAAAGCGATTTTCTTACGACACTCTCCTAATAAATCCTAAATGTACCTCCATAATACACTGATCCATATGCATGATGTAAGATTGACAAAAATATTCTATCGAACAAACATACAGATAATTTCGTGCTGCTTATCGTGATTCACTGTAGAACATTCATTCGTCGCTATTACCTTGCCAAGTATATCTATACATATATATATGTTTGTGTATCTCCCTTACGCCATTTTTAACTATATTCTCAAATTGATCACAAGTTTTGAGCTTGTTTTTAAGAATTTCTATTGCCAAAAAATGTCACACTCGTAAGGGCTCCCAAAGGCGGACATGCGATTCGACAGGTGGCGCCGCACGGTGAGCGACACCGGTACTCGATCCACCACCCTAGTGACCTCCTGCCTACCAGCGGCAACCCCTGCGAACTGCTTCTGGCGAAGCAACACTGCCCCCGTAGTTCAGTGCTTGCGTTCCTGCCGCTCCAATCGTATGTATTTGAAATCCGCGCGCAGACAAGAGTTTTCTCAATTATATCCGCCTCTCTCCTCTCCCTCCGGCCCTTACTTCAATACAGTTACCCTCTCGGAATTTAATCAGAACTCATCGCGTAACGCAGTTCCGAAATTGATGTTTCGTAATATATCCATGTGTGCTATGCTGATTAAAAATCGTGATACGCGAATGGGAAGAATTTGGCCAAAGTTATACTGAATTACCATGACATTTTTTTTTTGAAAACCAACATTATATGTCTCGCAGCAGGTTAGGATCGTCAATGGTCATTTTTATGTCAATTGACACACAGTGATTTTTGGAAAAGGGGGTAAAGCCTGTTATATGCAGGATTTTTGAAAATTTTTTATACTTCTTATCTACGTAATGATTTATTTTGTGGGAATCGAAATATTGAACTGTCTTTGCAAATAATTCGCCTGGTACAAATGGCGCGAATTGACCGACGCGCGTTTTTAAAAATTATACAATGAATTTTTGTTGATAACAGTTTTTACGATTAACGCATATCTGTTATCTGCTTCTGTGTTATTGTAGTGCTGGGTGTATGGTGCTCGTTAAATCGTAGACTGGAATTTCTCGTGAGTGGGAAAAGGACACCGATTGGGTGAGTCAGATAAATTTATTAGTTATATTAATTATGTCTTTGCTTACTCATAGAAAATCGTCGTATAGGATTTATAGGCAGTATAGGAAATGATGACGTCATACGTTCTTACAGAATTTGTCTTTCCGTTATTTCCATAAATAAATAAAACATGTGAACGAGAAAAGAAAATCTTCTCGAAGATAATCGCAACGAGGAAATGCACTTGTGCAAAAATAAGTTCATGGCGATTTTCTCCTATGGTAAACAGCTCCCCGTTACTATTGGTACGCTCTGTCAGATACTGTAAAATGATAACTTAATTGACTTCGCTTGACCTCCTTATCAGTCTGCTTATCCAATAAAAAAAAAAGGGAATCCTTGTTGTCGGACATATCTTGGCATCTTTATAACTTCCTATAAGAACAATTTGTTGATAAGGATCGATAGACCTACAATCAATCGAATGAACATTATTTAGTGAAAAGGTCAATTCGCATTATCGAATAAATTTTTGCAACAGTGCTTACGCAGTAAATGATATTTTTTTAAACTTGAAAAATTTCGTTGATGCTGAAACGTATTGTTTAAATAAAAATTTTAATATATGTTATTGGCGTATTGATTGTTTAAAGAGGCGATAAGAGCTTTCTTAGCTTCTTTTATTCGGGTGTTAGATTTTTTAAGAAATATTTTGAACAGAAAAACGTATAACGAATGAAGTTATAATCACCATATATGACATCATTGTGAATGCAATATCCTTGTAAACTATATTATTATATTTTCAATATACAGGTATATTCTTGAAGTTTCGCCCGTAATACGTGAGTCGTTGATTTTTTGATTTTCTCTTTTTTCATTTTCACTGCAATTTCCGGGCTTCATCCCAGTGCATTTATTCCAGATATACTAGATTTTTCTCATTGCGTAATATTTAGCTCGTTTATTAAAAATTTTGCGTAATATGTGTCATACGTAAGATAGATAAATTGCAAATTCAAGTGAATATAAGCAAAAAAAAAGTTTTATTTTAGCAAGAAATAGAAGCTTTATATATGTAACATATACATATACAAACTATAAATTCTTTCACATGTCATGATTTACAAGACGCGACGGAACTACCGGTTCGGACTTTATAAACTGTGATCGATTTATTTGACGACGGAGAATTCACAGTATCTACGAAGCTTTTTGAAAAATATTTTTTTTTAATTTCCACTTGCGTTTTCGCGTGCGATTAATTACCTGCTGGATATTTGTCGTACAAGAAGCTAACTAGCTAAGCTTTCGCAATGTTCTTATACTCTCACTTCTGTTGTATGTCAATACACAGAAGCAAACAAGGATTTTTACGTCAGACACGAAAAAAAATTTAGGGGAAGCCCGGGCAAGACGAATGGCCTGGGTAAAGCCTTTCTTTTCGCTCGTGTATCCTAGACAGCGCTATAAGTCTCTAGAATCTGGAGGGAGTATCTAGCCGCCGGCGATACGATAATACAAAAAAAACACATGATTGCTCTCGTGAGTTTTTTCAGAAAGTAATACGTCTCGTATGTTTTCTTACAATTTCCCCTAAGATACGTAACTTGATTATTAGCAGTAACAGTTCCCTAATGTTCCTTTATGACAATTCTCTAATTTCTTAAAAGTCTATTGGCAGTTAAAATTATTTCACTTGTTGCTCATAACTATTCCAACCCTTTCATCTTTGCACCAAGTGCAACTTTGGGCAAAACGGATGAGAGCAAAGAGGATGGTTCATCCGCTTTGCCCGGGGAGGGGGACATGGGGGGGCACGAAGCGGATGAGCCATCCTCTTTGACCCCCCCAGGCCAGGTCGAGCAAAGCGGATAGTTTCTCTTGTCATAGTTTATAAGTGTAAAGGCGTTTTAATTTTTAGGTTTTTTAAAAATGTTTTTCTTATTTTATTCAACAGTTGACTGAATATAAACTATTATTAGACTAAAAAAAGTTCCTTCGATTTTAATTATGTGTTTTTTTCTTGCCAAACCTTAACACATCCGCTTTGCTTGGGCTTGCCCCTGTATGTTGTGCAAGATCTGTAGTTTAAAAATTTTTTTCATAAAGAGGAATTCCCATGACAACTTTTCTCATCAACACATAAGTCCGTATTCACAACTCGCTTTCAAAGTCACTAACAGAGTCGCTTGCAGTTAAAAGTCACTAAGAAAAAATTTAAAAGCGCGCTATTAGCACTAAAAGCGAGTTCTGAATACGGGCTATAATCATTACTTGCGACGAATTGACATTTGCTAATCACTTGGGAATTTGCAAGTGGATATGTCGTAGATTGGGATTATTGAATGATTGACGTTTCGTCGTATGGAAGAAAAAAAGAAAAATTTATTATCAGTTTTTGGCGTTATCGTCATTACCATAATATAAATCAATTGTATTGGCATTTTAATTGAATTTCGTATTTTTCATTAATTTTTTTTAAAGAAATTGTATCACGTTTTTGAATAATATAAAATTTAACGCGAAGATAAAAACGATAACTTTTACATCTGACGGAGAAATTTAATAAGTTGGGGAAAAAAAACTTCTTTCAACTTGCAAAATTATGTCTTCGAGTTATGCATACACCCGACAGAAGTTTCACCTTACTAGCTTAGCGAGAATTTTTTTCGCAAAATAACTTGTTTAATAAATCTCTCGCAAAACTAGTCAACCTATATGCAGAAGGAGAAACTTTTGGAGCAACGTCAAAAGTCCTTCGTTGCAGACAACCCGAGTAATTTTTCAAGGCAATCGAATAGACAATATGCACTGAGTGCAGAATAGCTGGGCGGTTGGTTTGTGTGGGCGAATGGAAAAATCTTATATTTCTGCACCGAAGAAATGTCTTGTAAAAAATTTGCAATGAATTAGATGTTCAAGAAAAAATTGTTCCACTCATGTGAATAAATGTAACTTGCCGTACTGTACGTAAAAAAATTAATAGACTTTCAGCTTACAGCAAGAAATAGTACGAACTGAAACTCTTTTCAAGTTTCGCTAAATTTTTTTACGGTTTCTCTATCCGTTAAAAAAATTGATACATTCTTCAAGTCCGAGGGCTTGCAGAAGACAATGAACACATGAAAGTCTCGTACACATTTATCAGTATTAAATTCTCGCTTTGAATTACACTAGAGTATGGTCAGCGCGAATAATTGAAAATCCATAGTAAACTTGGCAGCCGTTTTAAATCCGTACTAAGTTTATCAGCCGTTGCATTTAACGAAGCTACGTAAATATTTTGCTAGCAAGGTATTAGCTTAGAAACTCAGTGGAATATTCAAGCAACAGGATCTTCCGGAGACGTCAAAATTCCTTACCAAAAAAAAAACAAAAAAACGGGAAAGCCAAATAACAAATTTTTTTTTAAAAGAAAGCATAAGGTAATTTATTACATAACGAGAGGAACCCTGTCAGAAAATGCTAAGAACGAAAGGGCTTCGTGGCTAGTCTGTCTAAGATGCTGAACTGAAGGTAGAAAAGAATGAAATAAGGAAGAATAAAAAAAACGTGAAAGAAAAGGAAAGAAATGGAACGGAATAAAGAAAGAAATGGGAAGTATGTAAACGATGAAAAAAATATGGGTAACGAAAGCGACGCGCAAAAAACAATCGGGATTATTTCGTAAAATTGCAAAGTTTTCGTAACTTTTAATTTTTTTAATCCTATACGACGTTATGTTTTTTTTCGTGAAATTTCGTTCCCGCAAATTTCACGATATTTCGTTGTGTCACGTGTTACGTTAAATTATTCCTACGTATCGATGCGTAGGTGGCTTGACTAAATAGTAAGAATTTGAAATAATAATGGGAGCAAGGTATGGAGTATTTGAACGAAGCGAATTATTGACTTCGACTTTTTTTTTTCGAAAATAGGATACAATTCTCCAGAGATAGGGTTGATTGAGGTAATTTGTCAAAGTTATGATAAATATTGAAAGTTGTGAAAAATTGTTGAAATTGTCGAAAAATTCTTGAATTACTTTATAACGATGCGAACTTCAAACTCTACGGGTAAACTGATGTATCCTTGTTGATATCGGCGAAAGTCGCTTAAAGTGACAGGAGATCATTAGTGTTTGACATAGGATATAATTCCTGTCTGGATTCACGTTTTGCTTAAGGCCTCTATTAAAATACTTTTCTATTCTGTTTGATAGTGTTCTTAAAAAACGTTGAAAATTTCATTGTAAGCGAAGGTATGGAAAAAACTACAGAAAACAAAATGCCCCGGAAGTCGTTACATATAAATACTATTTTTCTTCCCTTCAAAATCCAATATAATTGAATTTTGGAAAACAGGAATTCAAAATATTCATTCATCCTTAAATTAGTAACTATCGTATAGATATTCTTAGTATTTGAAAATTCTCCTCGTTGGAGTTACGAATTATGTAAATCTCAACCTTAGGGTGGCTTCCATGAGGTGAGCATGAAATTTCTATATTTACACAGGAACTACGTTCACTCGTTGAGGATGGCCTATCGATTGGAGAACATGGCCTGGATTTGATTAAGCTCAAGTGCAATAGATTTCCACCGTCAAGTGCGTTTACAATTAAAATCGCTCTGATTATTTTATCAGGCTAAAAGGAAAGTACTTGATTCAAGACTTTGAGATTCATTGAATTATTCCACTTGGATTAATCGATAACGAGGGCACTGTTACATGTATCCGTAATGTCTCATAAGAACCTAACAGGAACACAAAGCCAGACGCGATACATTAAACGCCCATATAGTGGACTGTGTCAAGTGTAATACGTACGTACGTTAACACATACGATACAATGTCACACAGAACTATAGAGCGTTCTCCTAATATAAAAAATAAAAGTGCGTATAAAGTCTGACAGGTCAAACCACATTAAATATCCATGGTGCAATAAACATGGCTAACTTTAAAAAATTCGGAAAATTACCAGCTTCACGTTGACCAGTCCTGAACTGTGGAAAAAAATTATATTACCTAGTGACATTTTTTCAAGTTCATATTGTACCTGAGATTTGGATATATCAATATCTCTATCCTTATCCCTATTCCTACTAATTTATAGCAGCGAAACGTTATACCTATTTGTTGCTTAATAACGACCAAAAAATTCATTCGATTGATTTAAAAAATTGCCATAGCAGTAGCGGAAAAGCCTAATTAGAACCTAGACTGTATACTATCAATTCCCATTCGCAATCTTACACAATTGTAAAAACCTCTTCTGTCTATCCACCTAATAATTCAAATTTTTGCAGACAGAACAATAAAAACATAATTTCCCCATAAACCGATATCGAGCTGCGCGACGGCATACCACACAAAGCTAGTACAGATAATATATTTTTAGGTACGAGATATCAAAGATCAATTAGAAGATCTTATAAGACATGACATAACTATAGTTGATTAGATCATCCTATAGCACGCCAGCGTCTATAAAATGGAAATTAATTTTTCGATTGAAATCCACCCTTCACCAGCACATTAGTCGTGAGTGCTAATGGATTTTCGTTAAATACAAAATGCTTGTCCGTCTTAATCTGATAACGTAAGATCTTATCACATATCCCACAAGACATCCAAAGAATTTTTATAAAAATACATTTCATTTTTTCGATACACATTGCGTAAGACTATCTCCGCTATATTTGGCCAATTTTTACGAGACTCTACGAATCGAATATTGTTTTGGCTACCTTCTGCAACTCGAAAAGTTCGATAAGACGAAAGCTCTCTTACTCTAAGGAATTGACTCTGTCCTTGAAATACGAGTTAGCGAGGTTCGACTGTACAATGTAGTATCCGTCTATAATTGTTCCGCGAAGACAATGAAGCCTGCATAGTACCTGTAAGCCCGCACAGGCATCTATGTACAACGTCACGAAATACCCTAGCTTCGTAAGACCTGACAATATATATCTTAGGGCAGCTGACTTTGAGGGATTGTCTAGTAATCCTGAGAAATTGCCCGGACAAAGAGGAAATTATCACGTGAAACCTTTTACCAAGCTCATTCTTTGGCACTAGATATCTGTATTGCCAATCGATCTCCATTAGCCAAAGCACAGCTCCTCTAACGGCAAATGCTACCACGACGTTTGAATTGGAGATTTTACTGGAGAAACGAAACACGAGACTCGAAGTGCACGTGGAGTTAGAAAGCTTTTGAGAATTCCTTATCAACTTGCAAAGTATGTGCAGTGCAATATGCATGGACAGTATAACGGTATCATTTTCATTGCCGAATCACGAAGTCACGTTAGTAGAAATTATGAGAAATATAATATATAAATTTTTGTGAGCTTTCGTTAATTTTGTAATGATCTTTATTATACTAGATTGTTGAAACTTTCATTGAGAAATCTTCGTCTGTTCTTTCGGTTGTTATCACTGATTAGAGACACTTGGTAACTCGAATGGAATTAAAATTCACCGAGCACGTGGAATTCCTATTTCCGCACTTTTTGCTGTAGACGTTCTACGTAAACTTTGTAAAATATTAGTTTACGTAATTTGTATAAACTTTGCCGTTCGTCCAAATATAATTAGTGACGTAACCAATCGTAAGTGAAGGCTGTGACAATTGTGTAAGTTGAACTTATACGGGTACTATCAAAGTTCTGTTTTCTTTTATTCATTGAAATTCCAAATTGATAATTCAATGAGTTTTAATTGTTTTATACATTTGAAGTTTCATTATTTTTTCAATAATTTGAATTTTCACTTTTACAAGTTCATTCATTCGACACGCTAATTTTTTGCTACGTTACAGAAGACCTAGGGAATTATTTTCAACGATGTTTCTGAATGGCTATGCTATATCAATGGGCCAAATCAACGTTGGGATTGTTTAATAATAGACGAGGAATTTCCTGTGGTGATGGCTGCCATGTTTCGATAATCGATAGGTCAGCCACGAGGACGATAGGAAACTCCGTAATACTGGTACGTCATGTTCCCTAACGAGTTACGGAGGGGGACTGGGGGGGGGGGGGGGAGTTTCGATTAATTAGAGAAAGAAGACAAAAGAGACTGATCGATGGGACGAATTTCTTATATCGAATTGATAGTATATTAATACTTAATATTTATTATAAACGAATAATAATAAATCAGTCTAGTATATATGTATATGTAATATTTGAGAAAGTCGATACAAAAAAAATGTATTTCCCACAATTTCTCCAGAATATGATTTTTTTCACGGCATTTGCGCGTACCAATTTGAAAGTAATTAAAAAAGTATTTGTTCTCTCGGTGAAATACATGTCTTTTGGTTCAGTAACGAAAATTTGGACCAGAGAGCGGTGGCTGATTATTAGTACGTCACAGAATAAATAATTTGTTATTGAAACAGCTAACCTTCAAAAGATACATTTCCGTTTGCCTTTGTCAATATTTTAGCAGAAAAATAAAAGCTTTTTTTTAATTATCTTTGACGTTTTAATTACGATTACGCGATATGTACAAATCAAGTGATTGTTTTCTACTGAATTTTAAGAATAAGCGATATAACCCCTACCTGATATTTATTAATATATTTTTTAAACCATGATTCATCCGATTGATGGCATTCACAATTTGCAGCCAATTTCCGCTGGTCTGCTGGCCGTAATAAATTCTGTATTTATGAATATGATCTATATACGCCTAGAAATAATATTTATTGAAAACATACCTGTTACCCAGAGTACTCTCATTCTCAATACGTTTCTGGTCTGTTTATTTTCTTCGCGATTACTGACAATTTGTTGATTTTTATGAGATTGATTGCTAGCAATACCTTTAGTACGTGTACACACACGAGTTGCCAACGTAAGAGCTTTGTCGCATCACAAAACTCTCAGGATGTATTATATTATGTATTATATGTATTACCCGTGACGTTGGTCACAAGCCGCACCCACATTCAGATTCGCGCTAACGTTATATTAACGAACGAGGAAAACATAACAATCAATCCAGTCCTTAATTACGAACGAAATGATACACACACATTATTTTATAAAAATCAAATTTTTAAAGTGTGAAATTAAATGAAAAATAACTATGATTCAATGTAGATGATCCTTAAAGGTCTGAAGTTGCCATAAAAATTTTAATTAAATTTACAAATATTCATACGCAATGTATACATATATTATTAAATAGTATATATAACTAATAGCCATTATAACGTTAAACAGCTTTTCAATGAACAACAAAGTGTACAAAAAGTGCTTTGCTGTACTTTGTAATTACTGAATTCCAGGGTGTCCCAACATGGCGTCGCCAAAACATGGCAAACCTCGTCCCTTAATAAATATTTAATAATCCTTCCATTCGCCAAGTCATTCGACGCTCATTAGGTTTCGCGGACTTTAAATCCTTGCAAATTTTTTCACACTGCGGCACTCGTCTTCGTTCTCGTATAATATATTCCATCGACGTATACGATACACATGCTTATAGATATATCGTTTACTTCTTACATCGCTATTTCGGTTGACTATTTTACAAGGCACTGCCTAAGTTATTTCCATTTCTTAAAACCGTATTTAAATACTTTAACGAAACAGGATAATTTCACGCGATGCACGTCACTTGCAAGGACATCGGGAAACCCGATCGATTCGCTGAAACAGGAAGCATGTGGAACACGCGAGTAACGGCGAATAGATGCTTCGGTAAGAAAATACCAGAAGCGCCAAACTGCAGTGAACTGCATTGTACTGCACTTTGTCGAAGAGTGATGCTGGAGAGGTGGGTGGGGGTGGGTGGGGATGGGAGGAGGGGGGGGAACCGTTCGATATGGTAGACATACGCTGCTTTTTCATTCGGAATGAAATATCCTTATATATTTTATTTTGTCATAAATATTTTTATTTCTTTTTTCTATCGATCTTTTATTTTTACCCTTGCGCAAGCAGACCGTGAGTTGAGGGGTAGAAGCTTATGGGGGAATCGGGTATATGTATATTTGTGGGATGTATATAAAATTTTTTTAGCAGATTTTTTGTACGTTATCCTACTGTAATAATGAAATAGGATTTTTATTCCGTGGGATAAATTAGTATATTCGCAAAATCAGTTTTTTAAAGATTTAGGACGCAGGAGAACAAGTTCGCAAAATCTATGATAACTTGGGACTGAATGAATTGTGTGTCGCGAAGGGGATTGCGAATTTTCAGTCTTTTGTAGAATCCTAAAAATAAGCCTGAATCCCATTTGGAAGTCTGCCGAAATATTTTTCCCTCTCGTAATTGCGAACGGATATGACGAACGAAGTTGGCTCGCGACAACGCAGACAGAATTGAACGTAATTCGCTTGGCGAAAAGTATACCTTCAGGAGATATAACTGTCAGATATCAAGTCTGCTGTATCTATCAGCCGAAAATTCCAATCTATTCCAGCACGTACTGGGCTATTGGGTTCCACGTGATCTTATGGGTAGTTATAGGAAGTTTCTTGTAGGTGAAGATAGAATCAGGATTATCTGGATGAAATATCCACTGGAGATAACTGGGAGATCACGTACAGGAAAGATTTTTCCTTTGGGACTCAAATGGTCCACATGGATATAATTTAAACCTTGAGCTTAAGGTTCTCTCGTGAAGTTTGAAAAGTCCCTGGGTCGTGATTGAAAATTGGAATGAAAAAAATTGAAAAAGATTTCGAGTTATGGTTCCCTTGGTAATCTCAGTTGAAAAATATTAGCAGCGTAGCGTGTAAGTTGTAACTTGATGAATAAATGAAAAATAGTCATTCTTGCTGAAAATTCTGCCAGGTTTTACTTCGGTGCAAGTGCATGCTTTGAAAACTTTAATACACGGCTGAGCTAACGAAGAGACGGTGTATTGTGTAGATAACTTTATCTGCTGGTGCCTCGTCACTGAATCGATATACCTAATTGGCCAACGAAGAAATCCCGCCGATTAATTTCAATCGCAATAAGGTTTGATGACAGTAAGTTCTTGCGTCACTTATTATCCACGTTTTAGTCAACACTGTGACGTAATTTACGATTAAAGCTCAACATTGTCAGTCGGCATTATTTCGTAAATAAAAATGTCCTGGGGTTTTGCAGGTCGCTGATTAATAAATACTTATTACAAAATTCAACATGGCGGACACAAAGCCGATTTGAAAATCTAAATTTCATCCGGTTCGTGTAAAAGTTTCTGTCTTTTTTGCTGTGTGATCGCAGGACATTTTTATGTACGAAGCCATCGTTTTCAGTCCGAAATTTTGAATCTCAATTTTTAGTACTGATTTTCATTCGATCCAAGCCGCTTTATGAATTTTAGTCTGCCACTTTGAAGTTCGGAATTTTTAGTTCAGATTCGTAATCAACGCAGGAAGGGCTCGGACTTTAATGTTTTAATAGTGCTACGCACACGCGCAGCTATCTTGAATCGTCATACTGTTGAAAATATTGAATAACTTTAATTTTACAAAAAATCTTTACCCAAGTATCTACCATCTAACACAACTTGATAAAGTAATTCTGACTTTATTGGATTATGCAAGCGGATTAATCTAAACTTCAATAATAAGATTGAAAAATATTTTGGACAAATCGAGATTTGCAATATTACTAAATCACAAAGAGATTGTTACACAAAAATAGTTATATCCCAGGTAGAAGAGCGTAATAAAAAAGGATTATCATATTCAAGCACAAATAGCCGATAAAAAATTTATAACTGATAAGAATTAAAAGCACGTTTAATCTTCGGATTTGAGTACTTAATACTCCGAGTATTCGGCTAAGAATTTCTTATATTTCTTTCATTGGCGTAAACGTGAATTTAATTCAACAACGATAACCACCGTTATCACCACCAATAAAACTTATTATAATAAAATGAAAATTCAGGTCTCATAATTTTTTTGTCATTGTCAAGGCTACCAAAAAGTAATCCTCTTTTTAAAACTGTTCAATAATCGGCAAAAGTGACGTCAAATACGGTTACCTCCGACATATCAACTTTTTTCGTTTTACCAAACAATTCCACAGAGAATCCTCATTAATGCGATTATTTCGTACGATGAAAAATCGACCTTACCAACGAAGCATGAGACTATACGACGAAACATCGCCGAAACTTTGTATATGTATATTTATATCCACAGACACATTATATTGTAACGCAAGCAGTAGCGGAACACGCACGCAATTCGAGCTTTCGGATTATATTTGTTTCAGTGTCCGAATAAGCTCCTATGTACGACCACGTATGTAGACAGTCGACAGAAATTATACCCACGAAATTTGTTAAAGGTAATGCTAGTTCTTTCTCCTGTCTGATATTATCATTTGTACGGGTTTTACACAAATTTTATTTCTGCCATTAATATACGTCAAATATTGATTTTCATTTTCCGCGACTAAGACTCTTTTTCTGACGAGGCACTGTACAATGTTTTTATACAGAAATTTCAAATTTTTTGAAAAAGTACTGTCGAAATTGGTACCTAACGAGATCGTTGTTACTGGTTTCATTAATTTCCTATTGTTTCGCTTGATATTCGACAACAATAATTTTCTGCTTTATCCAATACTGTTTCTATGTTACGTTGTTCCAGTTGTCGCATGGCGCATAGAATAAGCCATACTCCACGCGATATACGAGGTCACATCCGAAGTCTGTTACACTGTATATGCGTTGCTACTCGTACAGTACATGTACCGTTGTACGCGATCGATATCATCGACCGAACGAAAGTGCCGTAATCTTCGTGGGCGAAGAAATTTTCACGAAATAAATTTCGAGTCTTATCGTTGCCTTGAAAACGTAAAATTTACAATGGAACGGTTGGGAATTGATTTTTCAGTTGAAGTTTACCATGAAAGTGAAATTTGGGGGCTGGGAGAATTTTTGATAAGGGCTGAAGTCGTTGCTGTATTACGATTGTTGTGCAAGTAGAAACTTTGAGGGAGAATTTTTCTTTGCTTGTAAATTGACTTGTTAGACAAGTACAACAAGTGTTTCAGAAGTCGTACTTATTTTCTTAACCGGTACCGTATTCGGGTTACATATATATAACATATTTCGCTGGCTTCCTTGACTTTACTTTTAAATCTACCGGCCTTAAGTCTAGCGAGTATCAAATCCTAACCACGAAGCTACCTGTAATTAATTTCGCCGCGAAACTCCTTAATTCCCAACGGAAATTGAAATTAATTGACTCTCTCCCATTTCAGAGAGATCAAGACCCAAGGGTGTCTTACATGTATTAATAAGGTATCTACCTCTTATCCATCTCACATAACAGCTTAATCTTAACCCATTACGTCATTCTCAGCTTATGGTTTCTGTCACGAGAAAATAGGCTAAATCGATCTTAACTCTATTGCACGGCCTCCATATTGCATTACACTATGAACCTTTCACAATTAGTCACCGAAGGGAATTAATCGAATAAGCTTTTTTTTGCTTTCCTTATATCTCCATAAGTACACACGCGTACCTAATTACGCGATAAAATTAGCTCGCTATCTTTGATAAGGAGTCATATGTTCTTATCACGATACTTGTTGACTCTCATAATTAATTAACATTGCCCATGACGTCGTACGAGAAAGCATTTTGCTAGTATTGATTGATTCTTGTTGATATCGATTTTCTCCTTGGTTTATATGCCCACACTGTAGATATGGAAACATCTGTTATACAGTGCCCAAGAAATAAACCAGCTGCGCTCGATAGAGAAACGTTTTACTAAATCACTTATTATATTATCGTACTCGACAGAACTTATGTACTGATAGGTGTATGTACTAGTTTGTAGTTTGACATTATTGCAAACAAGTTTTATAGTGAGTTTCCTAGGTATCGTGTGGTCATATCGATAACGTATCTCGATTATCAACTCCCTTTACTACTTTGTACATATGCACGTGCACTGTAGTTTTTTGAACGAGGTTTAACAAACGTCGAACTTGATATCGTCAGATTGGATTTTGGAATTGATTTTATTAAAACTTGGGGTGAATGCAGTTCATTTGGTTTAACAAGTTTTCTTTTTTTTGCGTTAATACCAGTAGATAATTTAGTATTTTCGAAAAATCGTTTATTCATCCCTCAACGGTACTGCGAGAAAAATAGGAATCCTGAATTTAAAAAAAAAAATTTCTGTTTTGACGATTCCGAAAATAACATGATCGAATATTGTAACTATACGACTAAGTTATTAAGTCGTGGAGTAGACTTTGGTCACTTTTAAAAAATTTATATATAATATTTAACCTTTCAGGCACGTAGGCGGGATTATCTGGTAGGTAAGCTAATTACATAATTACTTATCGTCCCGATAATCCATAATGACGCAATACCCGTCAATAGGTGGCACATAGTGGTTCGTTGTTTTATCGCCATTCATAAATTTTTCCTTTCTACCGAAAAGAAATATATACGTATATACAGATAAGCTCGCGCGATCGGTCAATCAAATTAATTATAAGCCGTAATTTCTAGTTTATTACATAATCTATATAATTATCTCTTGCAACAAAAGTCAATCTTCTCGCGATCGATGGTAAAGAGCCCTTACATAGTTCTTCGTAATGATCCTCGTACTTTTATCGAATAAAAGGAAAGCCCAACTTTTTCTTTAAAACCCTCGAGCAAAGGACGACAGGTCATATTGAGATTATGATAATCTCAAAAGCTTTGATGGAAAGTTCATTATTAAAAAAAATCTTTAGAAGTCACTTGTATTTAGTTTTTTCCGAACTTCTAGAACTTTAAACAAACATAACCTATTCGATCCCAATTGCAATAACAAGCAGCCCGAGATACAACGTCTCTGCGTAGCAGAAAATAACAACCCAGTTAGCGTTATGCATATTTAAAAGTTTCTATCACGTTATAGATACGCGGCACGTACGATCAACTCTATTGAAGTTTTCCAAGCACGGGGGAAACATGCTTAAATAAGTTACGAGCGCACGAAGAGACGTACAAAATGGAGGCGAATCGTTTCGGATTTGAAGCAATGAAAATGAGTGCTTTGGTCGTCGACCTCCATTAAAGTTGATATCTGTACTCTCTGTCATGCCCGGTTTTCCGTGCACTCTAGGAACTTTCCAGCTCTATCGATAATTTGCCAAGTGAAGTTACTCTGTAGGTGGGCAAGCACGATCGTCCTTCCTCTTCTTTCACGTTGCGTCTCTCACTCTTTCTCTCTCTTCCTTTCCTTCCGTTCTATTATTACCGAAGTTCGTCGGGAAGTCCAACGACGGAAATTTCTGACTGTGCACGAAGCAATTTCCTGACGTCATGACAAAATGACAATTATTTCATTGAATAGTTTATCGTTTCGATAACGATACTATAATGCCAACACCTTGACAATGTGCTATGGTGTCGAATTTATTATCACGATAATAATCATAAACGATCTTTCTTCGGCTTAAGAAATACATTTGTTACGTCAAACATAAAATTATTACGTATTCACGTTATTTAAGCTTTTCTCCCTGAATAAATGTCTTATGCCTGGTTCACTGAATCTACTGTCAGTCCTCGTTTCGTCGTCGTTGTTCTCACGGTTTACAGAGTTCACGCGGCCGAAAAGGTTGATTTATTTTTGCGAGTTAATAAATCACTCTGTTAATACAGGTAATACAGTGCTGCTGTATTCGGGGGAGAAAATTTGTTCGCAATTTTCATTTAACTTAATTACCCTCTCTCTTTCTCTCTCTCTCTCTAACGAAAGAAGGAATAAAGCTCTTGTTAACTCAAACGAGATGGCAGCACTTTCGGTTGACGCGCCATGTCTTATGCGTGAGATGATAACTGTCAAGAGGATTCTTCTTGAGTCTTAAGCAGACAATGGAAAGCAGCTTTATGCTGTGAATAGGGTTGAAACGAATGAAAAAGTTATATATCGCGTGAGGAGTTTCGTGAGTGGATATCATGTGGACATGGATTTACTTGGTACTTAGAGAAAATTCGGGATATTCATCTTGGCGAAAAAAAGAAGAAGAAGAAGTTTTACAGGAGATTTCATGGATGCGCGTATGAATCGTCTTTTACTCTTAAGGATACATTGGAAATCCAAGTATGTAGCGAAGTGCGTTATTTCCTGTGCTTTCTGTGGTAGTCACTTCTTTACTCACGTATTACAACGTGACTACCGTAGAAGGAATAGGGAATAACAGACCTTTAACTTAACTTTGTAAAATTCCTTATCAGTATCTGCATTCTCAGACCCATTCTTCACACGGACGACGGATACTTAACAAGACGTGTATGTAAGATAAGCTATGGCGGAACTTGATAAAGTTTACGAAAATTTGAGAAAACTGCAATCAAGCATTGAAGTCATATTACTTTGTTGAGAAAGAGAAATATTTTTTTTGGTATTTTCAATTTTTAACATCCGATGCAAATAATGACTGGTTCTCACGTGACACTGCGAACGTTATTTTGGTACTTTTTCGGAATTGCCTTCAAACAATTTTACGTCAGACTTTGACAAAAGACGGGAAGGGTTCGATAAATCGATTGGAACAGCATGTTACGAAATGAAATAGATCTTTGAAAGGAAACGATCGGAGAAATTGTCGTACATTGAAAACTGCATTGAGCTATTTTCAGGTAAATTTCTTTCTTGCCTCTAGCAATATTATTTAGCGAATGGTACAGTAGTAATCGGTAATCTTAGTGAGTGTACAATTATCTTACGTTATTAACTTTAATGTTAAGCACTCAGTCGCTGAGCAGCCCTTGCAGTACAGAAATAACATTATCGAACAGAATCAATATCAGTCGCCATAGCATTGTGTCCCCATAGTGACCAGACTATTATTACAACCAGTCGTAAACGCTTATTGAAAATAATTCCTTTGTAAAGCGAATCGATAAACACGTAATCATTTATTTATAGAACACGTTTTTTTCCAAGAGAATTTCACGATAAGAAAACACGTTCAGCAAGTTTTCGTCGATATATCCTTTTTCTTTATACATTCTTTCAATATCCACGTAATCGTGCAACCGTCATATTGATTGTACATCGCGACTAAATAATTATTTTGTAATATTTATGAAAATTTCATACAAACTTTTGTACCTCATCGTTCAAATTTTCTTTGCTGACGTCTAGTCATTAATAGTGATATCAGGTATCAGATATGTGTCGTTTGTGTATCTCAATAGATATGATTTTTCTCAAAGTCAACTCGTGACTAAATCACTTATCTTCAGTTAATTGTTCATACTTCTTTAGAAATTGAATTATGGGAAGATTACACGTATGTCGTATACACAGTTGAAAAAGTAAGGAAAATGGATGATCGAAGAACTTAAAAATTTTCACAGTCAAAAGAAATGTTTTTTCATGAAATTAATAAATCGGCAGAAAATTTACATTGCAATAATTGTATTTTTACAAGATGAATTAATTACATATCAATTGCATATGTAATACATGTGTGTGTTGACTCCAACGTTATTACCCATTGTCAATAAAAACGTCTGTAAATAAATCTGTACAGCGATATTTGCTATACACTGCAAACACGTATCGTGTGTGAAAATCTGAAAATCAACACATTTCATTGTCTCGTTCAGATGTTTAATTATTTACTACATGTGGAATTAATATTTTACTAAGTTCTAAATTCAATTATTTAATTCGAGCCGACAACCACTGTGCTAATATTATCCAAAATGGAGTTTCCACCCAGTGTGTTCTGATAGAACATACCAAGGAACGTGTCTCGAATATCCGTCTACCTAGATAATTAGACGTGCTCTTGATGAAGGTTCTCGTGAGGAGTAGCGGAAAGATCGTTAACGACGGAGGAGCTTAATAATGAATCATTATGATCATCCGAGTCGGGTAAAATGTTGACTGGGTGATAGTAATGTGTCAGATACGAAATTGCGAATTAAATGGGATATTATGAAGATAATAAAATTTGAAAATTTTCAACTAATCATCACACCCGGTGCTAGGGTTCGTCTGATTGTATATAAAAAATGTAGGCTTCAAACTCTCTTTATCTTAGACGCCGACGAAGTGACGTAATTTTTTTCTTTTTTCATTACCACAATGGATATTCTATTACTAATAGGTTCGTGGTAAACCTGATATGCGTGCTGTGAACGCGTATGAGGAAAAGTTATTTTTATCTGCCCCAGCATACCTATACTGTACATAGTGTACCTCAGGCTTATTTCGCAGTGGCTTATAATCTTATACCCAGCCTGCCCTTGTTTAACCGTAATCTCACGAGGAATTATACGGGGTAGGAGATTTGTCGAATTTCATCCAATTTCGTAAATTTCATATTTGGGATTTATAATGCGATAAAAATATTATTTTAATTGTAAGAAAATTTCGGAGAATTTATCAGTACCTTATTTTCTGACTTTGCAACGAGTTTCTTTTTTATTGCGACAGTCTGGATGGATATTTCGTGCGATAAGGAAAATATATTACAGTTTTTAGCTATATTTTTATTTACTCACTCAGCTTATCGCTGGATACTTCGTTATCGTTATGAGACTCAATGGACTACTTATGTTAGTGGACAACCCCTGTACGTTGTCAGACTTTTTTTTTTGAACGGCTTCTATTTTGGTTTAAATATGAGGAACGTTATGCACGAGTTATACGTACAGTTTGTATCAGCATTATTTATTATTTTAATGCAGATGACGTTGATCAGGGTCGAAACGTCGTAAAACTGTTTTTTTTTCTGTGGCTCGAAAAATTGTCAAAAATTGTCATCTCCATTAAAATTATATAGAGCCAGATCAAAATTGCCAGTACTTCAATACTTCGAATTATTTAGTACTGTAGTGGTCCCAGTGTGATCTCTGATCGAATATCTTCAATAGGTATGCGTTTAACGTGTATCTTGAATGTTTCGTAAAGTCATTGCGCAGAGTCGGATGAAAAATTATTTTTGGAAAACCTTTGAATAATCACAGCCGAATTTGTAGCAGTCTAATCTTCCAAGATTTGAACATTTTAAAGTTTAACGTCGACGTTTGCCAACCGACGGAAAGTACGGCTTGAACTTAGAGACTCAAAGAGCGAACTTCAAACAGCTGTATTAGTTTCCCTCGACGTGATAGACAATTTCTTTTTTCCTTTTTTGCCGGAAAAACTCGTTTCCTACTACGTGTCAGGACGTAAATCAAAAGGACGTGAGATACAGCTTGTTGCCAAGTTGCAGTAAACGGAGCAAGATGAAATGAACAGTTACGTCTTATAAAAACAAAACAGAGGGGGAAAAATGCTTTTGACAGATAATTTTGAATTATGAATTAGTTTTTCGAGAATTTTTATACAGCCGAACGGAGTTGTACGTTACAGGGTTGTCGAGGGAAATTATACTTTTAAATTAAAAGGAGACTCAGGTTGAGGAAAAAACTTCAGGCATATTTAAAGATATTTGTGTAAGCACGTTCAAAATGGCCTAGGCGCCTAGTCGTGCCGTAAGGCAAAAGGACCCGAAAGGACTTTACGGCCCAAAGCAAAGCTTTTAATATTTCGATACACAATCTTTCAGCTGCAACACTAATTTTCAAATTTTCAAAAGCGTTTGAAAAAAAAACCAAATTTCTTCTTCTCTATGGGTCTGAGGGAATCGGTATTTCATTTTCGTTGGATATTTAGAAAATATATTAGCTCAGTCTCCAAACAACCAATTACGCCAAATTACCTCCTACGTATCGTCCTTAGCGTCTCCAATTCTCGTTTCCTTCCGGCGGATAGCACTATCGATTCTCTGACTTTCTATTTTCAGCAGACATTAATCGCCAAAGGCTCGAAGCGCCGCAGGGCTAAAAGAATTTGAGGAAATTTCAAAATAGATACTCGCCACGTTGTTGCAATTCACGTTTGCGAAGTTACTTCCGTAACCAGGCTGACTTTAACGAATTAATGCAATTAGATTCACTAACAAGCAGACTCGCTGATTAAATGAAAAGCTGCGCACGGCTTCGATGAAAGTTCAATCGAATTTGATGCGTAGAAATTTCACGCCATTTATAAAAAATATTATCCCTTTCATGGCAATATCAAAGTTTCAGTTCCTATACCAATCGTAAAACATTATTGTCAGGCTCGAAAAACCTGCCAAGCCAGAATTCAATGTTTGAGAACTTTTGAAATTGGAGGTTAAATGATAAGGGTCAGATGTCGAAAAAATTCTTCGTCTGGCTTTACGTCAGTACATTTTATCCCCCATGTTCTTGTTGGCTGTATTGCTCAATTTGTTCCAGGCGCTACTCCTCGAATCCTTAAGTCTTCCCACGATACCGTTTGACCTATTCGAACGACCTTTAGGAAAATACAACTTTACAAAAAAAAAGTTTCTGCCAAGTGTACTTTCTATGTACCGACAGTGCCAACCGATTCACACTTACCGATAACATTCCTGTATCTGCGTATCTCCGTTGGTATACCTGCAACTGGGAAGTTCTCCTAGAAAAATACTTTTTGTTTTTTTTACATATACTCAAGCTTCGCCGAACTCTTAAGACACGTACGATGCACTGACAACGGACTAAAGCCAAGAAAATCTGGTGAGGTAGAAATCTGCAGTGTTACGTAACAACACCGTAAAATGAAACTCCAAGACGTGCAATCTCACAGCAGTCTTATCTTTATTTGCCCCGTACGCATTTTAGATTACTTTGCACGTGCGACCTTAGTTCATCCTGTACGAGTTACGTATATGTGTATATCGAAGTAGAGAGCTCAGAAGAATTACCATAATTTTCATCAGAAAAGTTAGCGCTGCTGATAACATACTAACGATAAGTCGTTTGTTCATGCATGCAGACGTCACATTTGAAACGTGTAGGCTTGTACTCGAAAATCCTGGAATCCTAGGGGAGGGGAGTTTGTGTATTAGAAAGACGTTTTTTTTATCTTTTGAGTTTTGAAAGCATATTAAGTACATATTGATATACGAGAGACGTTTGAAAATAATAACAAAAATTTTTCTTAAAAAAGCTCACATTTTTCAGTTGGGTGAGAAATATTTGTTAAAAATAAATCAGTGAACTTTTAGTTACTTTGATACGTGTATCTTTTTTTTTAGTTATAATAATAATCATTTTATTTACTGTCATGGGCTTTACCAGTCACCATGGAAACGAGTGAAATTTCTAGAGAGGGCTTATTCGACAGATCAATCATAAATGGGATCAGGACCTTTTATGTCACGCTTTGTTATCATTCCTTCTCTGCGCTATTTTTCCCTATATGACTGCCTTTGTCTTATGCGAGTATATGGTGTATTACGGAAAAATTTATACCCCGAAGCCATTAAATCGGATATCGGGATATCGTATAAGATTCCAAGCTATAATCATGAACGTACGGAAGGGAATCACTTATGAACTGTTTGCTCGATACTTTCCTTAGAGAGAAAAAAGTTTTTTGAGGAAAAAAGAAAAAAAATAAAACTTCTTGGATATTGAACTTGTCATTGCTCTTTCCTATATTCTTATCTTTGTACGAGAACATTCGTGTTACGAAAAATTTGTAGAACATACAAAATTGTATATCAATAATATTTCACGTAATCAATTGCTGTTTACTGCTTGATTATTAATTCACTGTTGCATAACTTTTTAATCATTAATTTATCAAACTTGAAAACCTACGATATTTTTTATACAACACGAGTATTAAAAACATTATTTGATTTAAAGTCGAATCGAGTTTAGCCAATGCAGCAGCGGATGAGAAATATAGTTAAACTCGATAAGTCAATTTGTAATCAAATCAATACCGAACAAGATTATAAATTCGCGCAAAAACTCGGAAAAACGCAAAGTTTCGGTGGGCTAATTTAAATATTTTGCTAATAAATGAAGCTCGTCTTTTCTTTCACGAATAATTTATAAATTTCGCCAAATGTGATTTGTTGTAGGAAAACGCAACTTTTAAAAATCTTAGTAAAACTTAATAGATGTAACGTATTATAAACAGAAAATCTGATATGTGGAATAAAATAGTTTCCAATAGCGGACCAAATTATTACGTTTATCGCTGATACTGTTATCGTCGACTCTGTATGCTGATTTATCATTATGATTTTTATCGCTATATGGATACATTATATATCACAAATAAAAATGTCAAAAAAGAAATTTCCACGTTATAACGTGACAAAAAGTTATTGTACTCGTCGACATCCTTACTCGTTATAATTATACGTCGTAATGAAATATTACACATATGTAAATCTTCATGTATTACACATATACATACAGTTACGCATGATTATGAATTTTCGTGACAGAAGCAGCTCCCATTCTTTTTTAACAAATGGCTTCTCTTTGATAATCACTTTGCAAGCCTCTCAAATAAAAAGTGCATACCATCTCACGGTCCATGAGAGCTTGGGATGCAGTGTTCCATACAATACGTCCTAATGACACCGAAAAAAATTTTATGAAACAATTTAACACTTTGAACAGGGAACTATTTAGCAGCAGGGAATTTTCGGAAATGCAAAGCTAGGCTGACAATAGTCATTGTGAGTCTGAAGTTCTCGTTTACCTAAACAAATAGAATATCCCTTTCAAACGGATAGCAGGTAACATTTTTTTGAGGTGATTGGTTGATGAGACAAGGCCTTCGATTTTTTTTTCCTTTACCAAAGTGGATCATTAGCAACCGTAAAGAGATACGTAGTCAGTGCTTGAGGCAGGGAATGACTAAGGCTTTATACGTCTTATTATTTTTATAGTTTTCTTTTTAACTTGAAAATGAATCGTTCTCCCACGAGTCGGATTTAATTGACTTTTTTTTAATCCACCGATATTACGGCACCCCGTTGAATCTAATTGATCGTCAGACTTGGCTCTTTTAATACACCGATGAAGTTTCTAAGATATAAAATAGAGGACGAAGAAAAAGGATAAATAAAGATACCCAGCATCCCGTTTAAAATGGATATGCCTGTGTGTATACATCGAAGGTAAAAGACAAAGAAAAGGCTGGCGTCTACTTAACTCCAACTAGGCCAAGTAGACTTTGTTTTAAGCAACGTCAAGCTGAACTGTATAAAGTTTTAAACGGGTACTGTGTCAAGTTTTTTGGTTTTTTTTTGGAAAAAAAACGTCGTCCGTTTAGACCATTTTGTTACACAGCTTTCGGAATGTGTGCGCGACTATATTTTTTTGAGATTTATGGGGGATTAGTGTGATTATGTCAAGTATTGGGGAAATAAAAATTGGATCAACTCAAAGTGATGAATCGCGGTTTGCCTATGTAAATTTGAAAAATGTTATTGGAAAACGGATTTGACTCAAGTACAAGGCATATAAATTACACAACGAGATCGATGTATTTCAGATTATTTGATAGCTGAGTAAAATTTGTGAATATTCGAACTTTAATTTGTTGCTTTTACTTGAAATTTTTTTAAAATTGGAATTCAAAGTTTCGCTTTAGAAAAAAATCTTACCTCACGTTAATATAGTAACTTGATTCTGCTTTATTCGTGTAAATATCTCATTAAAAAGAAACATTCCTAATTGACGCGAATAAGGAGAATTTCGAAAATTAGGGGCAAGCAAAATTTTTCTATACATATTCATAGCATACACTGTCGTCTGTCTTGCGAGATCTGTTCACCCACGTTATACTTACATCTCGGCATAGCTAATGTCTGCATAGGGTTTACTTTTTGTTCCAATTGTACATTAAATATTTATATTCCTGAGCATGAGTTTAATTTTATGGAAAAACTTTTTTGTTAATTTTCATATAACTGAATAATCTGTAAATACCAATAGTTGTGCTGCCCTCGTTAAAAAACAAAAGATCTTACGATTCATCATATTTCAACTTAAACTCCACATTGAATATATCCTACAACATTTTTTCAAACGTCCAGATGAAGATTCACAGCTAAAGCAAATAATCCATTCCATCCCCTGTTTCTCACTAACCTCAAAATTTAAGAGTGCTGCGTCAAGATTTCTTAGCCGCAGCTGCAAATAATGACAGCATCTGCCATTGAGGAGCCGGCAGATTCTCGGAACGAGGGAATTTTTCACTCTAAATAGTTTACCATGGTAAACCTAGGAGGTTTATACTGTGGCTTGCTGACGTGTGCTTTTAGCATATACCTAGTATAAAAAGGCCACGTAAGCTCCGTGCGCTTCGTTTGTTACTACAAGCACGGCAACAG